>JACBWW010000075.1:0-42544 GCA_020086605.1 Lanius collurio | reverse complement strand
TTTTTTTTTTTCCTTTGTTTTAATTGAGCAGCGCTGCCTGCAGCTCTGGCTCTGCTGCCTGAGGAGGGACCCCATGAGCCGGATCAGGTGCAGAGGGAGGCAGCGAAGGGAATGGGGTAGCCCTGGAGCTGCTTAATTCAGGGAAGGGACTTGGAGGAGGCATCGGAAATGATAAGCTGGAGGTGTTTGTGTCCCCGTTGTAAGTAAGAGCTTGAATGAAGCTGGGAGGGGCAGGTTTAAACGCCGAGCTGCAGCTCCACAGCCCTCCCCTGCACAGGATGTTGCGGATCCTCACGGTTTGTCCGGGTTAAAAAAAGCAGTGGAATACATTTCTGGAATAAAAAGGTGGGAGGATGTGAGAAAATTCACTGCTTGAGAAAGATGAGAGCATCGGTGGGGGCGTGAGGGAGTAATTGGGCGCTGCAGGGAGCGGAGGGGAAGGGAGGAGGGCAGGAGCAGTCTGCCGGGCTCAGGCTGTGGTGGGAGGGGGGTTAGCTGGGGGGAGAGACGGGCTGTGGGAGGAGGATGGCTCTGCCCGGGGGAGCAAGAAGCTGCTGCTGAAATTTCGGGCTCAGGAGAGGGATTGGGAGCGTGGGAGAGCAAGGCCCGGGGGGAGAAGCGGCTGCTGGCTCCGAGGAGGGTTTGCAGAGGCAGGAGGACAAGCGGTGCATTGAGTGCCGGCTCCTGCTTTCTTTCAGCCCCGTCCAGCTCTGCCCTAGCCCAGCTGGCAGCTGGGGGGACCCCCTCGCCCCCCTCCTTCCTGCAGCCCGAGGGGCTCCGCTCACAAAGCCTGGCAGCTCTGAATGCTCCCTGTGTTGTCTGCGCTCACCAAATGCTTCATCTCCTCTGCTGCTGCCAGACCCCCGGGGGCCGTGACCCATCCGCAGCACCCACACAGAGCCCACGCACCGGGGCCCAGCGCCAAAAAACACCCACCGAGAGCAGGGGACACCTTGGAAGGGGGAGGGGGTGGGAGATGGCCGGGTTTGGGGGCTGGCGGTGCCCTCGGGTGTGACCCGCGTGTGTCACACAGGGCACAGCTCCTGCCTGAGCCATCTCCTGTGCACACGCCGCCTTTCTCTGGCTTTGCTGGGTTTGGGGGCTGAGGACAGGCCCAGAAGTGGCATCTCCTGCCCGTTGTGCCACAGTTCCCTGCGGGGCTGTGGCTGGGAGCGGGGCAGGGGAGGCAAAGACATCAAGGAGGGGCGAGGGGGGATTTTCAGGGGCGCTCCAGGGCATGGAGATGGCGAGAGAGCGGTGCTCCGTTTGTGGCTGTTATTTAGCAGTCTCCAAAAGGCTTTTAAATCCTACAGCTTCTTTCTGCACAGCTCCACGTGCCGGCTTTTTGAGGAGGGGATGCCTCAGGACCTGGGGAGGAGAGCCCGGGAAGGTTTTCAGCCCTGAAGGAGTTAAATCCTCACGCCCGCAGCGCCTGGGCAGTAACTCAGCTGCAGCTTCGCATCCCTGAGCAGGTGCCCTCCCTTCTGCCGCCTCCTCCCAGTCGTACAAACGCATTTTGCGAGGCAGTGCCGGCCCCAGCCCCGCGGCCCGGGCAGTGCCACACTCGCCCCGTGCCCTCGGCCACCCCGTGCCCCGGGCCGGCTGGCGCTCGGCAGCTGCTCTGATTCGGGGTTCCTGCCTCGGGCGTGGCGTCATGAGCTGGATGAGCTCCGGCTTTAAGCTACAAAGACCTGTCTGGGTCTGGTTATTGGGACACCAGCGCTGGGAGGTGATGCTGGGCTTAACGGGATCAAGGCAGAGTGTGGAGCGTGGGGGGGCTGTAATCCTCTGCCGGCAGGGCCCTGTGGGAGCCTGGGGGCAGCATCCTCCATCCCACCCGCTGTTCTGTCCCGTGGGATGCACAGGGGATGCACGGGATGCATTCCTCAGGAGGAGGCTGTGTCNCAGCACTGACTCCACGAGGCTTTCAGGAGAGGGTCCCCACAGGCAGGGACACACAGGGACAGCTGGGATAATTTAAAAACCAGGGCAGGGACCTGATTAGTGCCCTAGTTTGCATCAAATCTCAGTTTGGGTTTTTTTAGCAGCCTTTTGATGAGCTCGTCAATGACAAGTTGCTAATTGAGGAGTGGGAGGCCCACAGTGTCCTGTGAAAACGGGGGAGAAAAAAAGCCAGGATAAAACAATTGTTTAAACCTGGCACTGGGCCTGACTGCAGGGACCAGGGGGATGGAGGGAAGCCAGGCTGGGGTGGCCTCGGAGAGACCACGGGGGTGATGCTCAGTGAGAGGGCAGGGACACCCCAAATCTCTGCGGGGGCTGGGAGAGACCCCGAGAGCTTCAGCAGGAAGTGTCACATCCCCCCGGGGTGCTGCAGCAGGGCGAGAGGGCACTTTTGGTCTCTAACAACATCAGGCACCCACCAGCACTGTGCTCCACGTTGTTTTACTCCACACCCCCTGATATATTCATTAATTTATAAATTCCCTGCACGTACTTCTGGGCTAACAAGTGCACTTTAAAGCACAAGCTAAAACACGGATGGGGGAGAGATGAAAAAACACTGTTTTAAAATAACTTTGAAGCTATTAATGGTACAAAACACATTTTCTTCCTGCACCCCAGTGCATTATCTCTTGCACCCCACTGTGGGGACTGTGGGGTTGAAGGGAGCCAGCCTGACCCCATCCCCTGGCACCCGTGAACCCCTTCCCCACTCCCCCTCTTTCCCTGCAGCGGACACTGCCCTGCACAAAGCAGCTTTGTGTCCCTCTTCCTGTCCCTCTGCTCCCATCTGGCCCCTGTCCCTCCCTGGCGCCCGTCCCATCTCGCTCTGCAGCACAAGGACCTTCCTCCTCCATTTCTCTGCGGGCACTCCCAGTCCCCTCTCGCCCCTGGCAGCCCCCGCAGTGTGGAGGTGATGGGGAGGATGGCAGGGTCCCCTATGCCCAGCCCATCCCGGTGCCAGTGGGGCAGGCACAGCTCCCAACGCCCTCTGGAGCTGGGGTGTCCTGGGGGGGCTCCCTTTCCTGTGCCAGCCAGGCTGTGTCACTGGGGGTTCATCCACGAGGGCTCCCCTCAAATCCCAAATCAAATCCCACATGTCCTGAGCCCTGTGGGAGAGGAGGGGAGGTTCCCAGGACGTTTCTCTGCTCCCCCAGACCAGCAGCTTCCCAACCGTGGCCACCAGGATGTGCTGGGCTCCGTGTCACCCACATCCCTGTCCCCTGTGAGAGGATCACACCCCAACAGGGCCCGATCCATTCCCTTTCCTGCTCCCAGAGGCCCCAGTAAAGCCCAGGGGGGATTGGCTCAGCATTGCTGCCCATTCATGTGAAGAGGGGGCCAAAAACCCCGTGCCCAAACCGGGCATGGGCACTTCTGGGATGCCAGGGAGGAGGGTCAGGCAGGCAGCACTGGGCATGGACAGCCCCTGCACATTGCCAGAGGAACATTTTGGGTTTGGTTTTTTTCTGGTTGGGGGTTTTGCAAAGCTCTGCCTTTGCCCCCTGTGGCTAATAGGGGCTGCAGGCATCCATGAGGGAAACAGCCCTGCCTGGCTCTGGGCTCCCAGGGATGCCCCCAGGGATGGTTTTGGGGGGCCAGCACTGAGTTCTCGGGGAGCAGAGGGGTGTTCCTGCCAGGACCAGGCACGTGGGCAGCTCAGTGACAGTGACCCTGCAAGTTCCAGCAGAGTGTGGGGTGGGGGGACACACACAGGGCTGTCCCCTCGGAGCTGAGCCCTTCCAGCCACTCTGGGTCCTCACAGCAGCACCCAGAATCTTGGTGTGGTTTGTCCTCACCCCTCATGGCATCGCTCTCCTTCCCTGCCCCTCCTCCCTGCCCTCCCCTCTCCCAACCCCACGACCTCAGGTTCTGGCTGGTTCCCTGGACTGATCTCCTCGGGCACCCAGCCACAGCACGGTGGGGACAAGGGTTCTGTCCCACAGGGAGGACAGACAGACAGATTGTCCTCCCAGCAGCTCGTGCCACCCCACGGCAGAGGCCACCACGGGGTCACACAGGCTGTGAGAGGACAAAATCCCACCACATCCTATTTTGTCCAGAGAGTGGCTGAGGGCTGGTCCTGCTCCTGCACGTGATGGATGAGCCTTTGGCAGCCCCCGAGGCCCAGCGGGGCCGGCCAAGGGCCAGCAGTGCCCGCCCTCCGCCCTCTCCTTCCCCGTGGTCACAAGGTTTCAGTCGGCAAAAAGGCGAATTTCATTCCATCTACGCACGCTTTATTATTTTTATAAATAATAATAAATCACAGCGGCGGGAAGAGGATTTATGGAGCAGGAAGGGATGTGGAGGATGGTGAAACACCTCTCACTTCCCCCCGGGAATGGGAGGTGTGAGAGGAACCAGCTGTGTCAGGGGGAAATAAAATCCCAGGGGATGTGATGGGGGGGCTGGGGGGCTGCAGGGAGGGCTTTCCCAACACATCCCCTGCTATGGACACCCCCTCTCCTCACCGGGCCTTTTGCCCCCACTGCCCCAGTGGATCCCTTTTGGACATTTTGTGTCCCAAGTACTGTGAATTCCAAGTGCTTTTTGATGGCCTTGGCTGCCCTCCCTTCTGAGGGGTTTATGGGAGGAGGAGCCCCCACTGCCAGCAGCTCCCAGGGGTGTCTTCTGCTCTGGGCAGGCTCCAGCCCACAGTGTCTGTGTCAGACCCAAGGCGACCTCCCCAGTGCTTTTGGGGACCCCGAAGGAAGAGGTGAGAGAGAGCTGCATGAAAACTCGGCTTTTTTGGTGATTCCACCCCCTCTGCTTTGCTGGGTGAAGTCATGGCTGGAGGAGCTGCTGGTGGGACTCAGCCCATGACCACAGCCTGGTGGAGATTCCAGCTCCCCACCCAGCCCTCCCTGGGGCCGAGGGACAGGTCAGCTCAGCTCACAGATCCAGTGGAAAACTGGCTTGGCTCAATTCCTTTTGCATTTTTTTTCTTTTTTTTTTAATTTTCTGTTGTGTTTTGGTTTGATTTTCAAGGTCAGTCGGGGGAAAGAAAAAGAAACAAAACCAAACCTGCTGTGAGGGAGGGCTCCTCAAGCTGGTGACATGGGCCCAGCACCACCTGTGGCATCTGGATGCTCCAGCTCTGCCAGGAGCAGGAGGTGAACTGGGGACAATCCCCAGAGGGGGGACAAGGGGGTCCCCAGCACTGCGTGACCTCTTCCTGTACCACCAAGAGTTTCCAGCTCTGCTGCCTGTGCAGTCTGAAGGTTGTGGGGTCCCACACCATGGCTGAGTGACAGAGAGGGGAGGAAAAGGTGCTGAGCTGACCCCAGTGGTGAGGGAAGGAGAAGCAGCAGCTGCAGGAGGGCACCAGGGGGGAGGAAGATCTGAGGCCCTTCTGGCTGTTGAAGGGCATTCAGAGCACCCCAGCACGGATGCCCTGGCCCAGGCACAGGTCCCCAACTGGCACTGGCCGGGCACTTCACAGCTTGCTGGTGAATCCACACCCCCACCTGGTTTGGGGGGACACAGCCACTCGTACCCCACACCCCCACCTGGTTTGGGGGGACACAGCCACTCGTACCCCACAGCCCCACCTGGTTTGGGGGCACACAGCCCCTCGTACCCCACAGCCCCACCTGGTTTGGGGGGACACAGCCACTCGTACCCCACAGCCCCACCTGGTTTGGGGGGACACAGCCACTCGTACCCCATAGCCCCACCTGGTTTGGGGGGACACAGCCACTCGTACCCCACAGCCCCACCTGGTTTGGGGGCACACAGCCACTCGTACCCCACAGCCCCACCTGGTTTGGGGGCACACAGCCACTCGTACCCCACAGCCCCCTGCAGGCCGAGGACCTCAGTCCCCCTGCAGGCTGCAGTGAAAGACCTCCCATACCTCTCTCACTCCCATCCCACCTCCAGGACCTCCTTTCCAAGGCCGGGTCACCCTTCCCGGGAGCGATGCCACGAACCCCGCGATGTCACTCGTCCCGAGCGCCTGCCGGGGGCTCCGTCTTGCCACCGTCGTTGTGTCCCTTTCGCCAGGGCTGTGGCTCTGGCTCTGTTCCCGTTGGCCTCCGCCGGTCCCCGCCTCAGCTCGGGAGTTCCCCAGCTCACCACGCTGCCCTGAACACGTTCCCTCTCCCGCCTGTCCCCGCTAATTAGCGCGGCTGACCGCGTTTCCTTCAGCGCTAATTGGCCAGGTCTGTGTTTGTGGCTTCCCCTTCCCGGCTCTCGCCGTGCCCTGGGGCAACTTTGGTGCAAGAGAGAAGAGAAATGAGATGGAACTCGATGTGCCCCCTCTCACTGCGCACATCCGGACACCGCCACCCGCAGCCGGGCACCGCGGGGGCACCGCGGGGCTCAGGGCACCGGGGAGGGGCTGGCTCCTCAACCCAAACCCACCCCCGGAGTTCTGCAAAGCCTCTTTGCTCTCCACCAGCGGTGACCGTCACCCACCTCGGGACCCACCGGCTTGACCATCCCCGGTTCCTCCCCCCTCAGCCCTCAGCTCAAGGCACCCGGGGGCATCACCAGCCAGGCGGGCAGAGATGCCCAGTGCCCTGGGATGAAGCCACCCCGGGTAGGAAGGGGGCTGGGGACAGCCCGCGGGTGGCACCTGGAGGTGCTGAGCCCTTCCCCCCATTCTATGGGATTGATCCCCACCGTCCCCCTGGAGCTGTCCCAAGGCACTCCAGGTGATCCGGCAGCTCCGGGGCAGAGGGCGCGGTGTCACAGGGACCCCAGAGCAGCAGATCCCTGCCCTGTCACTGCCCTGACCCCGGTGGCCTCCCCTGTGGCCTGGGACCTCCTGTCCCGAAGGAGGCTCTGGTTAGAGCCCGCCGTGTGTGTGTGACCGGGGCTGTCCCCAAGTGCACAGGGGAGGGAGGAGAGCGGGATCTGTGGGATGAAAGGGACTTTGGGGAGAGGTTTGTTCCTCTGAGAGGGGCATGAGGGTTTCCAGGTGTCTCTGGGCAGCAGGATGGGGTTTGGTGTCCCTGTGGGGCGCTGGGGATGAGGGAGGTGTCTGTCAGTCTGCAAGGGGGGCTCAGGGGGTGCTGTCCCTGTGTGAGGGCAGACTCGGGGGGTTTGGGGGTCAGAGGGTGGAGGCCACAGAGCTGCACCTGGACAGAGACACTGGGTGGGAATACAGGAATGGGGGCAGTGCCCCGCACACCCGGAGCTTCCTGTTCTCAGCTAACAGGGGGAACCAGCCCCCAAACCCAACCCCAGGCTCTGTCTGTTTGTCTGTCTGTCTCCTGGGGCTGCTCTGCCCCTACCTCCTCCACCCTCCCCCTCACATCTGGCCAGCAGCAGCTTATTTTTTCCTCCAGGGTTGCGACACCCTGAGCCATGGGATGTTTTTCCTCAGCCTGTGTTGGACCCCTCGCAGGGAGAGGGAGGGAGGATTGTCTTGGCCAGGGAGCTCCTCAGGTCACAACGTCTGAACCACGTCCCATCCACTGTCCCCAAGGGCAGAGAGGGGAGACCACGAAAAGCAAATCAGACCCGGGCTGGAGAAGGGAGAGTGGATTCCTGCTGGTGATGGGAAGGGTGAGGGGATCCACCACTGGGTCTGGTTCTCCAGACCCTCTGGGACTGGGGAAGAGTGGCCAGATCCTGCCAGTGATGGAGAGGGGCAGCTGGATCCTCTTGGGGCTGCAGCCACCGACCCCACATGTCCTCAGTCATGATCCACAGCCACGTCACTCTCCACTCAAAGGCCTGGGAGCCCAGAGGACGGGGGTGCCCCCAGAGCAGGCCTGGGGGACACAAGATTGGGGGTGCCCCAAGAGCATCCCCACTGCTGGAGCCAGTGCTGAACCAGCCCCGTCAGAAGCCTCAGCACAGCAGCACCACCAGGATGGTCTGGCCCCACCTGGGCCCCCCTTTTCCCATCACAATAAATACCATTTGTTCAGAAGAAACCATTTTATTATTTTTTTTTTCCCAAAGAAAAAAAAGCAATATAAATATTAGAGTATAAAACTTGCGTGTAACACATCGACGTTGGTCTATATGGGTATAAGAAGGATATAAGCATATATATAATATATAAGTATAATTCAATATTAGACACATTGAAAGGGCAAACGTGTTTCATTTCACGTACACTCGGAGCACAGACCACATGGAAAGAAGATACAGAGGAAATTGAAAATACTGATGTCCACAAGTTAGTTACTGCAATTAAAAATAACACGCCACTAAATACACGACACTCACTACGCTACCTCAGATTGCAGATTAAAAAGAAAATATAAAGACTACGATTCAGCTACAGCATTTCTAGAGGGGTGGGGGGCAGGTGGCAGCTGCAGGGGACAGGGTGGGAACCGCTCCCAGTGCAGCCAGCGCCGGAGGTGGCTGGATCTGGATGAAACTCGGCGGCTGCTCCTGCTGCCCTGGGTTTGGGGAGGGGGCAGGGGTGGGGAGAGCCTGGCTGAAAGGGCTGGATCTGCTCGGGTGAGTTACGTGTTAGTGATTAAAAAAGGAAAAAAAAAACAACACACACCCCCTGGGAAACTCAGTGCGGCCCCTTCCTGGCCACCCCACAGCTCCTCTCCTGGCTCTGGCTACACAAAGCCCCCATCTGCCTCCTCAGGGGCCCAGAGCTGCTTTGCAATGGGAAGCTGGCCTGGTGCTTCAGTGATGGGCACATGGAGAAGCTCTAATCCTCATCCTTCAACTCTCCCCACAGGGTTACAAAGCCCAAGCCAGCGGGAGCATCACCTCCTCTGGGCTGGCCCCACGTGGTCTTGTGTGACACTCCCTTAATTATTGCCCCCCATTTTGCAGCTTCACCCCCTGCTCTTGGGTCCCTTGTCTGGATCTGGTCCCCCAAACGCCACCAGAACCACCACCACTTACTCAGTCACCAACTCTGCACCAAAGCCACGCACCGGCAGCTCCACAGATCCCACCCCTTTGGGCGAGACCCCAAAAAACCGCCTACAGAACTGCCTGACCACCCCAAACACCCTTTGGGGCCCAAACAAGAAGCAATGAAGTTTCCCCACCCCACCTGAGCCATCCCACCCCCTCCCACCCCTTCCCCAGGGCAGCCTCGGGCGGCTGCCGGCGCATTCACACCACGCGGGCATGCGAGGACTTCTCCGGGTCCGTGCAGCTACTGCGCTAGTGCAGGTGTGAGGTGAGGGACGTGCATGCAGACACCGTGTGCACACCGTGAGGCATCAGCCCCGCAGCCCCCCGGGGCGAGGACCTGGCCAGGCTTGGCCAGCCGGGGCAGCGAGGCTCTTTTAGCCTGGATTCCATACGAACATTGACTGTACATATAAATATTTACTGCAAAGAAGGTTTGAGATGTGTCTGCTCTTCGGAGACCCCTAGAACCGGCGGGGCAGCTGCCGCACACCTCGGCGTGCTCCTCGTGGAATTCCCTGCCTCTCACACAGCAGGAGGGCTTTTTCCTTATCATATTTCAGGCCATTAGTGGTTACACTTTAAAAAAAAAAAAAAAAAAACAAACCCAAAAATGTCTAGGATGCAGCTTTGCCATATTCCCCTTGACTCATGCAATATAAACACTTTTTTTTTTTTTTCCAGATGACAGGTAAGCAGGAACTGAAGCACTCCCTACCAACTTCCAAATTCCAAAATCCATCACTATCATTGACTGAGGGTGAATTTTATGAATGGAAAATTTAAGAGCGAAGAACTGGAGCATGGGCTCTAAGCTAGGAATTTCCTTTTCCTTTCCAAAAACTAGCTGAAGGGCTACAAATGAAAAGATCCTCATTAAAATTATTTACACTGGGCAAAGCCAAGCACAAGCCTTGTGCCTTTCTCGGACTACCTGGGAGCAAATCGGATCCAAAGACATGGCAAAAGACCTTCCACCCTTGCATATTCTAATACCCGAGGGATTGTACAAAACATTATTCACAGGGCACTTGTTTGCGTTCGGTTTAGGTTCCGGATTGGTTTCCATCATGAGACCTGAGAGCAGCGAGCCCCTGCTCTCAGCTCTGATGATGAGGAGATACATTCGCAGCGTTTCCTACTTTTGCATCACAAAAAAATTCACATTCGTCCTCCGGCCTGGGCTGTGGTTTTGGGGGAGTGCTGGAGCCGGCTGCCCTGTAGCTCTAAGGTCTCCTTCTTCTTCTTCACTACTTCTTCTCCTTCTTCCCGGATTTCTTCTTGTTGCCGGCGGCGGGGGCGGCGTTCTTGGCATCGCGCTTGCCGGCGGCGTTGGTGAGGGTGGCGTTGCTGCCCGGGATGTAGACGTTCTGCCGGTAGTCGGGGACGTGCTGCAGGGTGAACTGGGGGCCGTAGCGGGCGCTCAGCCCCATCGTGCCATTGCCACCGCCCAGGGTCGAGTTACCGTCAGCAGCTTCTGTGGGGAACGCCGGGCAAGGGGGGAAAGAGAAGGGCGGGAGGTTAAAGCCAGCTGGAGACCCCACCTGAAACCCCAGCAGCCCCAAAGGGGGTCAAACGCCAACCGACATCACCCTTCAGCTCCCCACAGGGAGGGGAGCCCGGCACGCCCACTTCCCCCCCCGAAACTGCCCATTACAAACATTTTGTGCAGTCACACCATTAGTGATGCATTAAAGGAAATCCAATATTTATTTATTTTTCCGCCGCACTTAAAACCCTGCCCGTGGTCTTTTTCTCCAGCCAGGTTTATTCAGGGTGCAGGACACGGGAGATGAGAAAGAAAACCCCTCCCCTGCAATACCGCAAAATGGCTCTAGGAAGCCGAGCACGAAGGAAATCGATGCCAGAGCGTGTCTGATGGTCCAGATCCGGGAGCAGGGGGAGGGGAAGGCAAATTCATTCCTGTCGCTATGCAAAGCTCCAGCACGCAGCGAGCAAGCACGGGAGTGGGGAGGGGCCCGGGGCCCTCCCGGGATGCTGGGGCTCTGCTGGATGCTGGAGGCCAGATGGAGATGGGGGGATGCGTGGAGGCAGGGGGAGGAAGGAGCACGGGGGGCATGGCAGGGCTCAAGGGATGCTGTTGCCATGAGCTGCTGCAGGATCTGCTCCAGTGCAGCTGCCTGGGCACGGCTCGGGGTGGGATCCCTGCACAGCCCTGCTCAGAAATGGTTTGCTGAAGCTCAGCCTTTGTGTGAGATCCTGTGGCTCCCATCTCAGCCTTTAACGGCCTCACACTCGTGGCTGGGGCCAGGCTCTCCTGGAGGCTGGAGACACCCAGCAAGGGCACCCAAAGGGCCCGAGGCAGCGCCCAGGGGTGCTGCTCCCTCCTTGCACAGGCAGAGAGATTGTGGGAACAAAGGAAAACAATGAGCAGAGATGGTGGGCCGGCTCCCCTCGTGTTTCTCCTCACTCCAGCCCAGCTCTGTGCACGCCTCCCTGTTGCCTTTGCTTTTCCCTACGCGGATGGAGGTGGCTCAGCCAGCCAGAAAGCTGGACAAAAAGCTGGACCACACCTCACCACCCCCCTGAAACAGGGCTGTGCACACATTCCCTTTGCAGGGGTCGGAAGGATGAAGCAACTGCAGCTTGAAAAGTTGCAGCTGCTCTGGTGGAGCAGGAGAAGAGGAAAACACAGCGAGGCTGGAAACAGGCACGGGATTGTGCAGCGGGGCCAGGGCGAGGTGGACAAACACAGCGACCCAGAGTGGGGAAATGCCTTTCACCTCCTGCTCTGGAAGCCTTCACCGCAGGAAAATTCTTCCAGAGTCCCCATGAAATGGGTTCCAGACCCAGCAGGGCTCGGAGGCCCTTGGGCTGGGGAGATGTGTGTCTGTAATTAGAGACTTTTATTGCTAAGCCTCGCTCACCTCAGCAGCCGCTTGTTTTTTCATCAGCAACCAACTCAAGCCCACCCCATCGAGGTGTTCCAGATGATCCCCACGGGATGGGATGACTGGGGACGTGCAGGGACCATCTCCCAGGGGGACTGCAGCCTCCAGCCATGGGGAGGGTTCTTTTATCTGGACTGTCCCAGCTGGGGTCAGCCCACTGAGAGGCTGGGTGGACTTAGACACCTTCTCCTCCCTGAGTATTGCTGCCCTGTGTCCCCCCAGGGCCATCCCAGACACACCAGGGGCTGCCAGCACCACCCAAGTCCCCACGAATTAATCTGCAGTCTCAGCACAGCTTTCACCAGGGAGAAAAAGGCCCTGGTGAAGTTCCCAGCCTGCCAGTCGGTGCCGGGTGAGGGTGACCCGGCTGTTTCTAGGTAACACTGCCATTAAGGCTGAAAAGAGAACAGGAACAATAGAGGGTTATAAATGGGCACCGAGGTGCTCTTGCCAAGCAAAGCACTTCAGCTCTTGTTGCTGCAAAGGTCATGCTCAGCCTCTACCAGCAGCCTGTCATTATCCCAAACGGTCCTGAGGAGGAAAACAAGAATTTGGGCTTCACCAAAAATAACCAGCGAGTGGCTCCATCGCCCCCGTGGGCAGAGGGGAGGCCGGGGGCAGCCCCAGAGCAGGTGTTGCTGCAGCTGCTGGTGGGGCTTTCAGGAGACCCAATATAGGGTGTCTGCCCCTGCCTGGGGGACAAGGACCTCCCTGGGCTGCCTTTCCGTCTGCTCTCCCGCCATCCCATGGCACCTCTCTAAATTCTCGCTGGCAGCCAGAGTATTTTAAGGACGGGATTTCTGCCCTTGAGTGTCTGGTGTCCTGGAGCATCTGTGCCCCTTGGGGTGTCCTCGCAGCTGCCTCTGCCCATTCAGATCACTCAAAACACTGGTTTTTCATATTGTTCCCAGTTGCAAGGGAGGAAGACCCAAAGGAAAGATGGCCGGGAAGGGAGACAGAAGCCCTACAGCAAGGTCACAGCCTTGGGGGAAAAAATCAGGGGCCCAGGTACTCTTGAGCTGTGATGGTGATTTAACCATTGGGAAAGGGATTTAACCCTCAAAGGACTGGATCGTCCAGGCTTGGCCTGGCAGGGGCAGAGCTTGGCCTAGCAGGGTCAGAGCTGCCTCTTGCTGAGGCCAAGGATAAGCCCTGGCCCAGGGCAGGGATGCATCCAGGGTGTCACCTGCATCACCGTGTCCCCACCTGTCACCCCGGAGCTCAAACAGACAAGGATTATTTAAATGGCCCCCAGGGATGGGTAGCACAAAGCTTAATGGGCAATTAGCGCTGCCCCTAATCAAAGCCTGCTGCAATCAACACTATTGGCCTAAAGAGAGACCAGAAACGGGGGACAGAGAGCAGGGGTGACACGAAAACAACTGTGCTGGAGGGAAAAACTTGTGCCGTGTCCCCATGCACACATCCAGCACAGACCGGGCTTGAAAGGGATGGATAAGGAAAAGCCATGACCTGGAGGAGGGATTTGATTTCCACCGACCCCCCNTGCAACCTTACTGTGCCCAGTGCTCCCGAATTTTGCACAAAGAGCCCCAAAGCTGTGTGCCTGCTCCTCATGATGCCACGGAGAAAAGCTATTTTAGAAATGCCTTAGCATTGCAAAAAAAAAAAAAAAAAAAAAAAAAAGTATTGATTGAACTCACTTCTCTGAGCAGGAAATTCGAGTGTCTCAATTACTTGCAGCGTAATCATCCAGAATTCAGAGGCACAGAAAAAAAAACAACAAACCGAGGGCTGTAATCTAAAAACATCCAAAAATAACTTCTCGCAGCACAGCTGACGGCCAGACCTGGCTGCTTTCCACGGCCATAGGATGGGGCTGTGAGTCACAGCTGTGAGTCACTGACTCAACAATGAGCAGCCTCCCCTGCCCCGCTCCCCCTGCCCGGGGTGGGCACACCCAGAACCACCCCCTTGCCCCTGCTCCCCACTCGTCCACAGCCTTGGATGCTGCTGCAGGGAAGGGGAGGGCTGATTCCTCTGGAAAAGCGCCAAGGACTTGCTGGTTTTAATACAAATGCTGTTGATTCAATAGGGTGTTTTTCTAAAAACCCATCCCCCATAGGATAGAGGGTTTTTTTTTCTCTCTCTCTGTCTCTGTTCAGTTCTACTCCACACTTCAAAGCTCAGAAAAGAGCTGGCTTTCATTTTCAGGAACGCTTCCAGCGTAGCTAGAACTGGAGAGAAGGAATCAAAGCCACATTTGAGACAATCCCAGCATCTTAAGGAGCTCAGGGCATGGTGGGCACGGAGCACAGGCCAGGTGCTGGGTCAGGAGAGGCAGGTACAGCCCCTGCACGACCTGGAGATGCCTTCAGTAAACCTGGCTACATGGAAAGCACGGAATAACCAGACAAAAGGCTTTTCTGGCAGCCCTGCACCACATCCATCTGCATCCCAACACCGCCCCATCACTGAGGTCCCACGGGCACCCACACCAGGGGGGCACTCGGCTGCTTTGCTCATCAGCTATTTGGCAGCACCCTCAGCCATCAGGTCCCTCTCTATCTTCCATTTCCAGCACGAAATTATTCCACTTCGAGCACAGAATTATTCATTTCCTTGCGGGGTTGCCATGGAGCTTGTCACTATGGCAGCCAAAGGCCTCGCAAACATTTATTTGCACAACTGCCTGAAGGATTCCTGAAAAATTGTTTTCCTTGCTCTGCAGCTGGAAACACGAGTCACAGCAGCGCCACAACAAACTGGAAAAGTTCATTCGTGCCAGAGCAGCGCTGTCAGAGCCCCGGGGGATGGAGAAGGCAGCTCAGTGCCCCGCGGACAAGACCTTGGCACTCTGAGGGCTGTGGGCAGTGCTTGGCCTGGGGATTTTCCTCTCTCTGGGGATATCCTCTCTCCTCTCTGATTTGGGGCTTCCTGGCTCCTATGGCAGTGCCCTCTCCCAGCCCGCGGTCCCGGCTGCTCCCCCACTCCGGGCAAGGGGATGTGACTGGGATTTCCTTCTCCTCCCGGCCTCTTCCCCTTTCACTCCCATTTACACCCTTTCCCTGGGGCAGCATCCTGCTCTCCCCTCCCCACCCAGCTCCCAGGGGTCCCTTCAAGGCCATTCCTCCAGCCCCATCCCCGAGCAGTCCCCGCTCGCCCCAGGCTGCCCCCCCTGCCTAAGCCCCTCCGCGCTGCTCTTTCCTCTCTCCCAGCTTCCTCCCCATCCCCCTCCCTCCCACACACGGCTCCAGCCGGAGGCAGCAGCAGTAAAATCTCAGCCTGAACATTCCCAGGCTGGCAAAGTGACAAGTGAGAGGGAGCAGATTCGTCCCCGCCGGTGCTGCTGAGCCCCCGCTCTGCCCGAGGCGTGTGGGGACACGGCCCCGCGCTTGGGGACACGGCCCGGGGTGAGCATCCCTCTGTCCCACTGCCCACGACGGCATCCCGCAGCCCACTACCCTCCCCCAGCCTCCGAAAAAGTGGGATCAGCTCCAAAATTGCCACAATTTCCTGTCCTTCTCCCTTCCCTGACAGAGGATGCTGCCAGCCCTTCCCCCACGTCCCCTCGGCTCCGCACATTCCCGGCCACTTCAGTAATTCAATTACAAGGCCTGCAGGGAGCCTGGATGAAGCCCAGCTTTAAGATCGTGACTTTGCAAAGATGGAATTGAAAATGCGAGCAAGGAAGTGTGAGTGGGGGGAAGATTTCCAGCCTCCCAAAGCACCGGAGAGTTTTTACTTCCATCCCGCGGAGCTGCTCTGCGGGATGGAGGCAGAACAAAAACCCGCAGAGTCCCTAAAAGTGGGGCCAGGGCAGTGTCCCCTCTCCCTGGGACTCTTCCAGCCCTCCTGAAGGAGACAAAAGCCGAGACCAGGAATTATTTCCCCCGAGCCATCCTGCCACCAGCCGTGTCCCAGACATGCCAGGAAGGATATTTTGAGAAATTCTTTGGAAAGGTTGTTGTGCCTGTTTTTCAGATCCATCCCCACAGCTGGCCACGGCGCGTGCTCAGCTGTGCAGGAAGCAGATGGAGAGAGAAAAATTAAACTAATACACGTAGCACCTGTTAAATCATCTAAAATAGCATTTCTATACATAAAACCGGTGATGAAACTCCTGATATTCATTCTGGGGGCTGTCCACAACGACAAACACATCCCATCACTTGGATATTTCCTTTTCTCCACAGAAGACTTTACGGCTTTTGTCCCATTTGGCAGGATCTGGGGGGTTCAGACTTCAAGGCCCATGACGAATGCAGATAAAGGGATTATTGGCCCAGAATGGCCCATAAGGGAAGGAAATACTCAGTTTAAAAAGGGCTACGTGATGTAGAAGGAAGCCCAAATACTGAGTCTGCTGAGATTTGGGCTGTTAATAGACCAAAGGGTGGACCCTGCCAGCAGAAGTGCTCAGGTGGCACCGGGGACCAGCTCTGGGGTCTCCTGACTGTGGAAGGGGAGGGGAGGTGGGACCAGGACACATCTCCAAAACACCTTCAGCTTCCAATCCCAAGATCAGATCAGCTCCACAGGAGGAGGGGGAGGGAGAGCAATTATCCAAGTCCTGCTCCCAGCATCCAAACAGCTCCTGCCTGTCCCAGCACCCCAAATCCACTCCAAAACTGCACCACAAGGCTGCAGCCCACGCTCAGGGCAAAGCCAGACTCTGGGCAGCCTCACAGTCCTTTAAAAGCAGTGTTTCCTCTGCAGGGTTTGATAGGAAGTCCCAGTAATAAAATCACAGAATTGTTTGATTGGAAAAGTCCTTTGAGATCATGGAATCCAAACGTTAACCCAGCACTGGCAATTCCAGCACTAACCCAAGCCCCAGGTGCCACATCTGCTCAACTTTTAAATCCCTTTGGGGACAGAGACTCCACCACTGCCCTGGCAGTCTGTTCCAACACCTGAACACCCTTTCTCTGAAGAAATTTTCCCTGATATCCAATCTAAACCTCCCCTGGTACAACTTGGAGCCTTTTCCTCTTTCTGTCCCTGTTCCCTGGGAGCAGAGCCCGACCCCCCTGAGCCCCCTCCTGTCAGGGACTTGTGCAGAGCCACAAGGTCCCCCCTGAGCCTCCTTTGCTCCAGGCTGAGCCCCTTCCCAGCTCCTCAGCCCCTCCTGGGGCTCCAGCCCCTTCCCAGCTCCGTTCCCTGCCCTGGACACGCTCCAGCCCCTCCAAGCCATGAAGGCTCTAAGTTGTCTTCAATCTTTTCTGTTTCACAACCCACCAGGTCAAACCTGACAGATAAAAGAGTCTGGCTCTTCCTGGGCTTCTGTGGTTCCCTCCAAGGTGTTTGCTGAGCAAAAGCCACACAAACAGGCTGGGGACTGGCATGGGCTCCATCACTGCTCGTCAAAAACCACCCCAAACAGTCCCCAAAAAGGCAACTTTGCTCCCAGGACCTGGCAGAAGTTGGTGATTTGAGCTGTACAGCCCCAGAGGATTTGACAGGGGGAAAACCCCCTCAGAGCAGAGCGGCTTCACTGGCACAACTCCTCCTACACTCAGAGATTCACAGCCCACATCAAAGCACAGCAGCTCTCAGTCTTAGGAGAGCACTGTCACTTAGATTATGGCTGTTCCTTCAAAGCCACGACCTCAAATAGATTTCCAGAGGCTGCTGTGATTTTTTTCAGGCTGCAGGGCTGCACTCACACCTTCCCCAGGCCTTGGGGTGGCAGCTGAGAGCAGCTCCACACTCCCCACACTGCAGGAGTTGTGGAGGAACCACTACAACGCTCAGTACTGAACAGGAAAACACAACCCAGCCAGAAGAAGCGGGAATTTCAGCCCAGAGAGTGTTTACAACTTTATAATTCACCAGCAAAACGTGTGCAACCAACACCTGGCACAGCAAACACCACCTCTGGCCTAACCCTGGGGTGCACCTGGGATGGAAACCTGAGGATTGTAATTATTTCCTAAACTTCCCACAGAGGCACTCCCCTCTGCTGCTCCTTTGGCTCCTGCCGGTGAGAAGCTGCAGCCTGTCCAGCAGCCCTGCCTGCCATGTGCCCCTTCCCACGTTTGCCATGGGCCAGCAGAAGGCAAATCCATCCGTGTTTATCTGCACAGCCCCACTGGTGCCCTGGGCATGTGCTCTGGAGCACTTGCTCCTCGATCCACTACAACCCCACACGAACTCCGAGCGTCAATTCCTGGGCATTTCCAACGCCCACAGACACCCCTGTGGCCCCCGGGTCTGCAGGTGTTTATTTTTAGGAAGGATGTGGGCTAAGCCTGCAGCCGTGGCCAGCTGTCCTTCTGCCGGGTAGCCACCCCCGTGCTGTGTAAGCCCAGGAATGTCCGTGCTTCCCTCTCTCCACTCCTCTGGCCCCAGCTGCTCTGGGATGTCCCCTCAGACACACAGATGGGATCAGTGTCCCGGTACACTGTCGTGCACCCCAAAAACGCACCACCAGCCCCCCTCCCCGTGGCAGTGCCTGCATGCTTTGAGCCACAAGAACACCCCTGAGAGCTTAAAGGAGTATTCTTTATTCCTCTCCCCAGCACACACGGGCAGCCTCTTGCCAGCCCTGCAAGCCCAACTCTTGGAGTCTTTGCGTGAAAACAACACAAAGATTGAAAACAAAACCCCAAAAAACCCCTCTTTTCCTTCCTGTCTCTCTCCTGCTGCAGCATCTCCAGTGCCAGCCCCAAGCCCCTCACGCTGTGGGTGGGGGGACGATGGCTGGGGGCAGACAGGGCAGCTGGGAGGCTGTTTGATAAATAAGTGACCATCACTATTGGCTGTGCTCAGCCTGGGAGGGGAAGCCTGGCTAGCAACAGCTTTGGGAAGCACTAACAAAGGGGGATTCGGGATTGGAGAAAACAAATGGAGGAGGGGGTGTGAAATGGCAACGCTGCATCTTCTCTACGCGCTTTGCTCCTCCCTCCCCTGGAGTTGCTATGGATCCTCTGCTTCCCACCTCCTTGCGAGTCCCCTGCCGCTGTCTCTGGGGTGTCTCCTGCCCCGGATCTCCTCCCAGCCTGTCCTCACAGCCCAAAATTGTCCTCACTCCTGCCACGAGATGCCCAGGACACGCTGGCTCCTCCCAGCCTGGCCTGTCCCACCCTGCCGTGCCCACCTGTGAGCAGCACGGAGCCCTCCCCATCCTCCAGGAAGGAAATCCTGACTTCAGCCCGGTGTTTTCCTGAACAAATCATCACACAGACACCAAAACAAAGAGCAGCCAGGGTCAGGCAGCACCTTGAACACGCAGGGGACAACAATGAAAACGAACCCACACAACAAGATGGGTGCTTTGTACCAGCCCCAGTCCCTGCATTCTCCTCCCACACACCACCAGCCTCCTCCCACAGGGAAACCCCACGCTGATGATCCCACAGGGATATCCTGCAATGCTGCTGGACCATTCATTTACTCCACTTGAGCCAATTCATCACTGTAATCTCTGCTAGAGCCACTGATCTGATTTGTCTGGGAATGGCATCTGCTGCTCGGAATCACTCTGGATTCATTTACATTTGCCCAGCAACAGCACGGGTGTTCGTTGTTTTAAGAAAAACAAAACACAAACATGATTAAATTAATCATCCTATCCTCCTATTTCTCCCAAACAAGATTAATTCTGAATTGTTTTGCTCAGGTCTGCCTCGCTACCACATTTTCAGAGCATATTGTCTGGGCTCTTATCTCCTGAGCATGTGCACCAGAGCTCTCCCGTGTTTCAGAACAAAGAGCAGATTCCCTTTGTTGTCCCGGAGCAGCAGCGATGCACAAGATCAAGAGCTCGTCCCTGCCTCGCTGAGCTCCCCCTGTTCTGCCTGGTTCCAGGTGCCCATGTGGGATTTGTTGCTATGTGGAGAAAAGACAGGATTGTTTCTTCCCCAGCTCCCATGGAGACAGCAAGGGAGAAACCCCAACCCGGGTTTGAGCTTGTTTCTGCCTTAGGGTCAGTGCCAGGCTCCATCCAAAGCCCTGGCCTGAGCTGCTGCGTCTTTATTGTTGTTAAATTTGGGTCAAACCGAGTTCAGAGCACATCCCATTTTTTGATTTCCAGCTCAAAGGTGCTCCCCAAGCAGAGCCCTGCAGTTCAGAGAGCTCGTGCTGCTACAGAGCTTCACCTGCCAGCAGGACACACGTTTGTCCAGGGTTCCCATCGCAGGGAGAGCAGCGAGCCGGGCTCAGGCAGCTGCCCTTGCCCCCTCTTTAATACCTGTACAACCACCAGGTCACACACCAGGCCTCAAAACACCGGGAATAGCACGGGAACGGCACAGTGGGGAGGGGCTGCTTTCCAGGATCTGCCTGTTTGATCACCAGGGAGATGTCAGGGCTGGGCACTGAGCACATGAGAGCACTTTCTATTTCCATCCCTTAATACTGTCACACAGGTCTGGAATAAAAACACCCCCCTCCATTTAACTTCAAACAGCGGGAAAGAAACAGTACAGGGAAAAAATCTGCAAGAGCAACTCTGTTGCAAATATGGACACAGGCAAGTGGGGAAAACCAGCAGGAATTAAAATCCACTGAGTTTTTCCGGTTATTCCAGCAGCAGCCTGTGCTTGGGCAAAGTCTCTTTCCAAAGCCAGGGTTCAGCCCATGCTGTGGGACCCCTGTCACAACAGGCACTGACACGGGGCTCTGAGCGACCTCACCCAGGGGACCGTGACCCTGCTGAGCTTTAAGGTCCCTTCCAACCCAAACCCTCCTGTGATTCAAGAGCAGCTGTTGCAGGGACTGTCCTGGGCACCCAGGTCACAGCCCCTCAGCAGTGACACCGTGGCTCACACCCCAGGACAATCAGGTCACACCAGTTCAGCTCCCCACAAACAGCCTGAGGCTGCCTTCCCTCTTGCCCTCTCTCTTCCCACGCCATGCTGCTGTCTCTTAGGCACTGGGAAGGGGATGGAGCTTGCAAAGAGATGCAGGCAGAGGCTGGGAGCTGGGGTGAGTGTCACTGTCCCATGACCTGAGAAAAGTCCCTGTCACTGAGCTAAGGGGGCCTGCACTGCATCAGCTCCGTGCCTTGAAGAGCCCCAGCACGATGCTCCAAGAGGCAGCAGCAGAGCTTGCTCTGATGGGGCTCATTTACTGCCTTCTCACAGCAAAACAATTACAGCAGCTGTGGTGCACTTCTGCATTAACAGAGCCTTGTTAATTGTCATTTGAACTAGAGCGGAAATGCTTAGAAAGACGTTCCTTGATTAAAACGTTGTCAGTGATGGGGAATTCAACAGACCTCTGAGAAAACTATTTCAGCTATAGCTTTGTTTTAAAGTCCAAGGGCGGCTTCTACTGTGGACACTTTTATCTAATTACATCAAACCCTCACTCCATTTTAGCTTTATCAGCTGGAAGAGCCTAATAGCAAAGTTTAATCACTTCCACAAGTTGGCTGTAGTAATCTCTTAATTTTCTGATAAGATAAATTACTGAGCCAGACCCAGGGAAAGAGCCAGGCACAAGCAGGATGTTTAACTGCAAGCTCTGACACCAAATTCCAGCACCCAGTATTCCCATGTCACCATTTTAACCTCCATGGGAGCTGCCCAAGTGGGCACCAGCACTGACAGAGCACGGAGATACAGTGCCTGACCCAGCCAGATGAGGAAGCTCATCACCCAAATTTACTTCTGATCGCTCCAAAAGTGTAATCCTCCCCAAAAGATAGAATCTTTTCACACAAAAATATCCTGGAGCCAGTCTCAGCACACACAGTAACCTCTGTCTGGGGTATTCACAGAGAAAGGTTGGATTTGGTTCTTTCTTTCAAGGGAGTTCACCCTCTGAAGGGGATCCCTGTCCTTGCTCATGAACAGGAGGGAAGATGAGAGAGGCAAAGAACAACCTTTTGTTGTCAATGGCCTCTCACTGTGGACCAAGACAAGCAAGCCTTGGTGGGCCAGAGGCAAGGGAGCACCAGCCAAGAGCAGGTACTTGCTTGGGAGGTCTCTGCTCTGCTGCTGGGGCTTCTTTTCTGACCTCCCAAACACCTCACAGAGAGGTGGTGGAATCTCCCTCACTGGGGGTATTCCAGAACTGTCTGGACACAATCCTGTGCTGTGTGCTCTGGGATGGCCCTGCTGAGCAGGGAGGTGGAACCAGGTGAAGCTCTGTGGTCCCCTCCATCCTGTGGAGCCGTTCTGTGGTTCTGTGAACACACCTCAGCAGCACAGAGCTGAAGGTTCCACACCTGGTAAAGGGAGGGATTTCCAGTGGCCCCCATGAAGGGAGCAGAATTCAGATTTTTCACTCAGGAAGGAATTTACTCAAACACTCCAAATTTGCTTCAGCAAAGAAACCTTTCTCTGTGAAACCCATTGGTCCTTCGACCATCTCACACCTTCACCTGGAGTTCCTTCCAGCTCCTGAGGTGCAGACACCAAACCCAGACCCACCACGGCCAAGGGCAGCTGCCACACCCCCCCCAAACACAGCTGCCACAGGAGCAGCCCTATTTCTGACTCCATCACTGACAGCAACACCCGTCCTCAGAGCTGCCCCTCATGGACTTCCCAGCACTGAGAGTGGCACACAAAGAAAAGGAACCTTCATCCCACAGGAAAATGAAGAAAGAGCCACTTACCCACTTGTTCCAGGTCTCTGGGTCTGAGAGAAGCGCCAGTCTGTGTTAGGCTGAGCTTGCTGCAAAGGAAAAGAAGAGTTTTAATACCTCCATTCTTGCCTTTGGAAATGAAAGCGAACTGATCCTGGATTATTTCAGTCTGGAGTATCAGCATGTTCTGTCCAAGTGAAGCAAATCAATTAGAACAAAGAGAAAGCTCCCCCTCCCCCTTTCTTGAGTATTTCTGAAGCAGCAAGAATACCAAAAAGCATGACAAAAACTGTTCAGAGAATAATCTTCCAAAGCAGCTCAGGAAACCAGGCTGTGAAAGAAATGAAGCATGAAATAAACTGATAAGGGCATGAATCCAGCAGGAGCAGTGGTACCACAATAATGAGCTTGGAGGAGGAAGGGGGGGCACGAGGGGGTGGCAGAGTTAATTGATACTGAGAACGGTGCTTTTAATACTCTAAGGTAAAATGGTAACAGACCTTCCTAATCTTCTGTCCTTAAAAAGGCCTGCCTGGGATCTTGTTTTCAGGTATTGTGTTTGAATGGCTTTTCCTAAATGCTGTGGCCTTGCAGCACCACAATATTTCTGTCCACAGAGACAAGAATAAACTTCTGACAGCAAGAGGAAAAAGCATTATTTGTTTAGGAGACACAATGACCTTCAGACACAGCAGCACAATTTGTAACCTCATTAATAAGCCCCCGTATCGCTCTCTGCCCGTGTTATTTTACCACCAGACAATGAACATCTTGTAAATAAGGAAGGACATGGAGCAAGCTTGTATTTTCCTGTTTGAATCACGCCTTTGTGGAAAGCACTAAATAGCACAACTGTTTCTGTCGGGAAAACGCACGCTTCCGAAAATCATAATCATCTTAATTAACTCCAGGGTGATGACAAACTACCTGGAAAGGACAACACTTCCCTCAGCTATTTTAGGAATGAGCAAACCATACATAGTAGAACACCAGTTTTATAGGATTATTCTGCTTGTAGATGCAAGTACTAAGGAAAAGTGACGATGAGTAGAGCTGACCTAGATTTTTATTTAGTAGATGTGCTCTCACTAATTTCTCTGCAGCTTTGATGATACTCATGAAAGAAGATATTAGAATAAATTACTCCCCTAAAATAGATGCCCCACTGGTCCCCATGCTGCATGCAAATGAAGCTGTTTAAAGACTTGCCCTCCAGATTTCAGATACGCATTTTTGCACAGGCTGACACACAATACTGCACTACATAAGCCCTTCCCAATATTTTGAATAGCCCTTCCATATTCTGAACTCCTGTTGTAATTACCATTTTCAAATTTAGGGCAGGCATTTGTGACACAAAATTGCTTTACTTTTTATAGCCCAAAGTTATAAAAGCTCCAGCTAAACACAGTCACCTACATCTATATTTAGGCATCTGAGTACAAGCAGCTCAAGTTTTCAAAGCTTGCCGCTCCTCAGCCTCTGCAAGCCCAAGGGCACGTAAGGTCACCAGGATCGTTGTGAATAATGTCATTGCTGACATTTCAGTATTTTAGTGCTCAATACTGAATTCAGCTCCTCACTCAAGCTGGAAAACGATCCCTTGCCGAGGCACAGTCAGTAATTAACAACATCTGGGGCTTAAGAAATGAGAAATTTCTACAGTACACCTCTAAAACTGAGCAAAAGGAACACAGGCAGCTTCCTTCCAGATAACCTCCTCCACACCACAGTTCATATGCCATGCAGGAAAAAGGGGTTAAAGGGAACCAAGAAGTTAAACCCCCAAACAATCTGTTCCCAACCATGCTAAGAATCACTTTAAAAAGAAACAAGTACGAGCGGGGCCAAGGGGAAACTCTCCACTGCTACAAACACAGAGTCTTTGATCCTGGCTGCTGCTCAGCCCCTTCCCCCACCTCCACCGAGCCGAGCCAAAACCTTCACCTGCCACCTCCCAGGAGGTGACAGTGACACGTGTTCCCTGAGGCCACCGTTTTGGGAGGAAGGACAGACAGGGAGCAGCCAACTGGCCTGGATATGACAAACTGTTGCACTCAGCAGAGGGGACAGTAAGAAACGAAGCCATCTCTTACCCCATCGCAGGGACTCGCTAAGGTGCTGGTCACCTGCTCGTAGGCAGCCACGGTCTCCGCAGTGCTAGAATGGCTGAAGGGCTTTACAAAGAGGAAATCGCTCTGGTCAGACATGGGTGAGAAACAAGAGGTGTAATTCTGTGCCTGGGAGGTCAAGCCCGCTCCTCCCACGTCCAGGTACTTGATGAAGCCATCTGGCTTCATCTGCCCCCGGAAATGGGAGGTGGGCTTGCGGCCAGTCCCTCGGCAGCAGCCCGCGAAGGTCCAGCTGGCACTGCCACCTCTGAGACACCGGGCAGCCACCAGCCCAAACATCACACAGGACACCAGGGAGATGGACACCAAGGAGATGATGAGGTAAAGCGTTAGGTTGGTATCCTCGGGAGAAGACTGGGGCAGGTCCAAGGACTTGGAGAAGTCCTGCATGCTGTTTTCCTCTGGAGAAATGACTATTACCACAGAGGCCGAGAGGGACGGTGTGCCATTGTCCCTCACTTCGACCACCAGCCTGTGGGAATCTTCTGACTCCCTGAGAGCCTGTGCAACCCTTATCTCTCCAGAGCGGCGTTCCACTTGGAAAGGCAAAGCCTCAGCAGACTCCTGCAGCTGGTAGGACAGCCAGGCATTATGGCCACTGTCAGCATCAACTGCTACAATTTTGGTCACCAGGTAGCCAGGCTCTGCCAAGGCCGGGATGGCTTGGTGGAAGGCAGAGCCCTTGGGGACAGACGGGTAGACAATGTTAGGAGCATTGTCATTCTCGTCCAGGACAAACACGTGGACCACAGCAGTGCTACTCAGAGCAGGAGACCCAGCATCCTTCACCTCCACAGGCACCTGGAACACCTTGTCCTGCTCGTAGTCCAGAGCTCGCACGGTGTAGATGGTGCCATTGTCCTGGTCTATTCGGAAGTAGGTTGAGATGGGCACATCCTGCATCCCGTTGTCCAGGATGGAGTAAGACAGCTTGGCATTGCTACCCTCATCAGGATCTGATGCTGACAGTGAAAAGACAGAAGTTCCAGGAAGGGAGTTTTCCTGAATGTGAGCTGTATCAAAAGGGCTGGAGAAATTCGGTGCGTTATCGTTCACGTCAGCAATGCGGAGATAAAAGGTTTTTTGTGTGGCCCTCTGGGGGGACCCTGAGTCCACAGCCCTCACCGTGATGTTGTACCCACTGGCCTTCTCCCGATCAAGGGGACCACTGGTGACCAGCGAGAAATGCTCTTTAAAAGATGACACCAGTTTAAATGGGAGCTCTTTTGCTATCTGTAGACGGACCTGCCCATTGTCACCAGAATCGCTGTCCTTCACACCAATGAGGGCAATCACAGTGCCTGGGGCTGCATCCTCCTGCACAGGGCTGGAGACAGAGGTCAGCACAATCTCTGGGCTGTTATCGTTGATATCAATTAATTCCACTCGCAGGTGACAGTGGCCTTCCATGGCTGGAGACCCTTTGTCCCTGGCTCGAACCGCAATCTCGTAAGCATTGGATTCCTCATAATCCAGCGGGGCTTGGGTTCTGATCTCCCCTGTCCGAGCATCTAAGGAGAACAGCTTGGTGAATTTACCAGGTGCATTATTGCTAGTTTTGAAAGAATATTCCACGTCCCCGTTGGGACCTTCATCCAAGTCGGTGACATTTAGCTTAGTGACCAGAGTGCCCACTGGCACATTCTCCTCCAGAAGTACCTTGGATATGGGTGGGTCACAGACAGGAGGGTTGTCATTTGCATCCAGGACATGGATGGTAACCTTGGCAGTGCCAGATTTCACAGGATTCCCTCCATCCAGGGCTGTCAGTGTCAGATGATGAACAGGCACTTTCTCTCTATCCAGGGCTTTTTCAAGTACAATCTCGGGCATTTTAACACCATCTCCTCTCACGTTGATGCTCAGGGCAAAATGCTTGCTGGGGCTGAGCTCGTAGGTGGAGATGGAGTTGGAGCCCATATCCGGGTCTTCTGCCACCTCCAAGGGCAGCCGAGTCCCAGGGTTGGCTACCTCAGTGATCTCCAGCACCACCTCCGGCTTGGGGAACTGGGGCGCGTTGTCGTTCACGTCCAGGACGTCCACCTCAACGCGGTGGAGCTGGAGGGGATTCTCCATGACGAGTTGGAGGTGCAGAGAGCACGTGGGGCTCTGCCCACACAGTGCCTCCCGGTCCAGCCTGCTGTCCAGGAGCAGCACACCTGCCGCCAGGTCCACCTGGAAGTGCCGCTGCCCACCCTCGCTCACCAGGCGCAGGTTACGGGCAGCCAGGCTCCGCACCTCCACCCCTAAGTCCTTGGCCAGGTCGCCCACGGAGAAGCCCGGCTCGCGATCCTCGGGCACGGAGTAGTGGAGCTGGGCGCAGCTGGGAGCCGGCAGGCAGGAGAGGGCTGCGAGCAGCAGCGGGAGCTGCCATGGCAAACTCTGTCCCGCGAGCATCCCGTGCCGGGTGTGCGAACGGAGCAGCGCGGAGAGGAGCGGAGGCGGCTCCGCGCAGCCTCCCCCGCCTCCCCGCCCCCGCAGCCGGCCCCGGCAGCCGGAACCCCCGCGCCCCGGGGGGGGGTCCGAGCGGGTTGTGCAGGGAGGAAGCCGCCGCCGGAGCTGCCGGAGCCGGACAGGGAGGGATGGAGGAGGCGGGGAAGGGGGGCGAGCGCAGCCCGGCCGGCTGAACCGCTTCTCGATAAGCAAAGAGACACAAAGTCGGCGAGCGGAGGGGATGGACCGAGTGACAGTTTTACGTCTCTCCACAGCCCCCTCCTCCTCCTCCTCCTCCTTTTTCTCTCCCTCCTCCTCCCCTTCTCCATCTCACCGCCTTCCCCAAAATACGCACGGCGTAGCCCCCCTCCCTCCCCCCTTCCCCTGCTGCCGCCACTCCGCCCCCGGAGCGCCGGGAGGGCGCCGGGGACTCCCGGCAGCGGGAACCCCGCTCCGCCCCGCCCGGCTGCTGGCACCGGGCACCGGCGGACACCCCCTCCCCAAAGCCGGTCGGATCGGTGCCGAGCCCCGCCAACACCGGGGCTGTGTTGAGGCTGCAGATCACACTCCCGAGCTCACCTCGCTGCACAGGGTGGGATCCGCGGAGGGTTTCACAAACATGAACTCGCTGATATCCGAGACTGGCGAAAAGCAGGAGCGGTAACGAGGGGCGGGGGGTGCCGTTGCTGTCACCTGCACGCCCATCACAGTGTCCCCTTGCTTAGGCTCATAGTGCAAGTGCCCAAAGATGTGGCTGGGAGGAGGCTGAAGCGTGTTCACGCTCTCCACGCAGCAGCCCTGGTTGGCAGGTGCAGAGCCCCGCCGGAGGCACCGAATGCCCAGCGCTGCCAGTCCCACCAGCGAGACGGTGGAGATGAGCACTAGGGACACGATCAGGTAAAGCGTAATAGTGGGCAAGCCCCCACCATCAGCAGCCCGAGCCTCGGAGCCCTGCAGGGCCTCCGGACCCTTCTCCTCCACCAGCACCACCAGTGTGACGGCTGTGGAGAGTGGGGGCTCCCCAGCATCCCGGACCACCACCAGCAGTTCGTGCGCAGAGGCGTCTGTCTCCTGCAGAGCCCGCATGATCCGGACCTCCCCAGAACGCAGGGACACGCTGAAAAGCCCCAGGTCTGTGGCTTCCACGAGGTGGTAGGAGAGCCAGGCATTGCGCCCCGAGTCCGCATCTATTGCCACCACCTTGGTGATGAGGGCAGGAGGGACAATGGAGGGGGAAATCCGGAACTGAGTAGCAGAGTCCTCCCCAGCCCTGGGGAAATGCACCCGTGGGGCGTTGTCGTTCTGGTCCACTACAAAAACATGAACCAGTGTTCTGTTCCTCAGGGCCGGGGAGCCACCATCAGAGACCTCCACGTGGAACTGGAGATAGGTGGTTTGCTCATAGTCAAAAGGGAATTTGGCAGTGACCTGCCCATTCGTGGGATGTATCGAGAGGTAGCGAGTAGGATCCAGGCCTGGATCTGTCCCACCAGCTCGCAGGATGGAGTAGGACAGGCGGGAATTCTGCTCCGAGTCGGGGTCGGCAGCAGAGACTGTAACCAGCACGCTGCCCACTGGATTGTTTTCTGCCACCAGCACTTCATAGGACGCTTGCTCAAACTGGGGAGCGTTGTCGTTGACATCTATCAGGGTGATTGGCAAGATGGTGTGGCGGGAGAGCGGGGGATGGCCCAGGTCCGAGGCAGAGACGGTGACATTGTAGTAGGCAACGTGCTCCCGGTCCAGACGGGTGCTGGTGAGCAGCGAGTACTGGTGCTCGTAGTCCTTACGCAGCTGGAAGGGAAGATCTGGAGACACGTGACACAGGACCTTGCCCTGCTCGCCAGAGTCCCTGTCTCTGACGTGTATCACGGCCACCACTGTGCCCGGCAGTGCGTCCTCGCTCAGGGTGCTTGAGAAGGAGGTAAGAATGACCTCGGGGGCGTTGTCGTTGACATCAGTGATTTCCACCACCACACTGCAGTGCTCCTCCATCGTGGGTGACCCCATGTCCTTGGCCTCCACTTCGATCTCGTACACTGTTGCCTCCTCAAAGTCCAGGTTGCCCTGGACACGAATCTCCCCAGTTTGCTCATCGATGGCAAAGATCTGGCGTAAGGCAGCTGAGTTGTGGCTACTGAGGGAGTAGCGGATGTCTCCGTTGGGTCCTTCATCCACGTCGGTGGCATTTAACTTCACCACGAGGGTGCCCAGGGGCGAGTTCTCCACCAAGCGTGCTCCGTATGATGGTCTGTCAAAGACGGGGTGGTTGTCATTGGCATCCAGAACCTGAATAGTGATGCGTATCTTGCTGGACTGTGGGGGAGAGCCCCCATCTTCAGCAGTCAGGACCAGGTAGTGGAAAGCTCTGAATTCCCGGTCCAGGGCCCGCTCCAGCACCAGCTCAGGGAACTTCCCACCGTCAGTGCGGGCCTTCACGTTGAGGTTGAAGTTGTCATTGGCACTCAGGTGATAGGTCTGCAAGGTGTTGGTGCCCACGTCAGGGTCCTGGGCTGGCTGGATGGGGAAGCGGGCACCCAGAGATGCCAGCTCATAGATGCGCAAGGAAACCTCATCACTGGGGAACTCCGGGGGGTTGTCATTGATATCCAGGATCTCCACCTCAATACGGTAAAACTCCACTGGGTTCTCGATGGCAAGTTTCAAGTGGAGGAAGCAGCGTGGGTTCTGCCCGCAGAGCTGCTCCCGGTCTATCCTCTCGCTGACCATAATAACACCGGTGTTCACATTGACGGAGAAGTACTGGGAATCCGAATCGGACAGTACCTGCAGATTAGCTGCCGCCAGTTTTGCCACATCGGTGCCCAGGTCCTTGGCAATATTGCCCACAAAGGCACCCCGTGTGAGCTCCTCCGGGATGCTGTACCGGATCTGAGCAGATGAGCTGTGCAAGAACAAACAGAAGGAGAAGACACGCGGCAGCCCCAGGGACCGGCGCGCCTGCCCTGCCCTCGGCATCCTTGCCGGGTGGCCGGCCGGGGAGCGATGCCCTCGGCTCCGGGGGCCGCGCTCAGCGCTCGCCGCTCCCATTCATTGTTTGGGGCGGACGCGGCTCGACGGGGCGGGGGGAGAGCGCCGCGCAGCCTCCCCGCCATTGGCTGCGGGCGCGGCGCCGCCGCTCCAATCGCCGAGCGCCTTCCCCCGGACAGCAACACCGGCGCCAATCACGGCCCGCGAACCGGCGCGGCCGCTCCGCGCCCCCCGCGGGGCCCGCGCCGTCGGAACGCCCGGCACCGCCGGACCCCGCCCCGGGCCGCTCACCTGGCCGCGGTCCCGCAGCGTGCCGGCGGCGGACAGGAAAACCCCGCTTTCCCTCGGCAGGGTGGCGGGGGTTGGGCAGGGCCGCAGGAAGGTGAAGTCGCTCCGCTCGGAGCCCGGGGAGAAGCGGGTGCTGTAGTGCTGGGACGGGGAGTCGGTGGGTCGCAGCGTGACCTCCATGTACTTAAGGGTGCCGTCGGAGCTGAGCTGGAGCTTGGGGCTGGAGTGCTTGCAGAAGTCCCGGGAGGGCGACTCGCTGAGCCAGCAGCAGCAGTAGGGTGAGACGGCAGCACGGCCCCTGCGCCGGAGGCACCGGGCGGCCAGGAGGGTGACAGTGGCCAGTGCCACCGTGCTAACGGCTGCCAGCGCGATGATCAGGTAGAAGGTCAGGTCTGGCTTCTCCTTGGCACCAGCCAGGAAATCCTGAGGCTTGAAGCTCTCCTCTAGGGCTGCCTCCTCCAGGGCCACGGTGATGGTGGCAGTGGTGGAGAGCGGAGGGTCACCGTTGTCCGTCACCTGGACAACGAGCTGCTGCAGTGCCATGTCGCTGTCCTGGAAGGCACGCGCTGTCCGCACCTCCCCGGTGTACAGGGACACATGGAACAAGGAGGGGTCGGTGGACTGCGGCAAAAGTCTGTAGGAGAGCCAGGCATTGTGCCCAGCATCCGCATCCACTGCTGTCACCTTGGCCACCAGGTAGCCCGGTGGGGCAGCCAGCGGGACCCTCTGGGGTTCTGGCACATCGCTGTCACTGGCAGGGTACAGGATGGTGGGGGGATGGTCATTCTGGTCCAGCACAAAGATGTAGACGGTAACATTGGCATAGAGGGGGGGGGACCCCGAGTCCCTCACGACCACAGACACCGGCAGAACCTGCAGCTGCTCGAAGTCGAAGGTGCGCTGGGCATAGAGATTGCCATTGTCGGGGTTGATGTGGACGAAGGAAGAGATGGGGGCATCCTGCACTTGGCCACTCTCTATGGAGTAAACAAGCCGGGAATTAACCCCGTCGTCAGGATCCGAGGCAGAGACGGTGCACAGCAGGGAGCCAGGCGGGTTGTTCTCCTGGAGAAAGGCATCGTAGGAGGGCTGCGAGAAGCGTGGGGGGTTGTCATTCACATCAGATATATTGAGGAGCAGCGTGAGTGTGGTGGTGAGGGCAGGAGAACCACCATCCTGAGCGATCAGCTCCACTGCATACTGTGAGGTAGACTCTCGGTCCAGGCTTTTCTGGGTGATCAAGGAGAAGTGGTTCTGAAGGGACCTGATAGCAAAAGGCACATCGGGGGAGATCTCCAGGCTCACATCCCCATTGGCCCCTGAGTCTCGGTCCCGTACATTGAAGAGCCCCACGACAGTCTCCGGTGGGGTGTCTTCTGGCACCGGATTCAACAGGGAGGTGAGCAGCACCTCCGGGGGGTTATCATTGGCATCCTCCACTTGCACCTGCAGCACACAATTGCCCTCCATCTCTGGAACCCCTCCGTCGTGGGCTCTCACATAGATCTCATAGAAACGCGATTCCTCAAAGTCCAGGGCCCCGCTCACCCGGACCTCGCCAGTGCGGGGATCCAGGGCAAAGAGCCTCCGCACGGAGTCGGAGGTGTGAACCCCGAAGGAGTACTGTGTCTCCCCATTGGGGCCCTCATCGGGGTCAGACGCGTTGACCCGGAGGAGCACAGCCCCCACAGGTGTGTTTTCCGGGACTTTCACCTTGTATGTGGTGTGGTCAAAGGTGGGTGCGTTGTCATTGACATCTAGGACCTGGACCGTTATCTGCGCCGTGCCCGAGCGAGCTGGGCTGCCCCCATCCACGGCCGTCAGCACCAGCTGCACTTCTGGCTGCTCTTCCCTGTCCAGGGCACGCTCCAGCACCAGCTCCGGGAAGAGTTTGCCATCCGGCTGCTGCTTGACATCCAGGGAGAAGTGGGAGTTCGGGCTCAGCCGGTAGGAGCTCACAGCATTAGTGCCCACGTCGGGGTCCTGTGCACTCTCCAGGGGGAAGCGCGCGGCCACCGTAGCAGACTCGGCGATGCGCAGGGTGCGGTGAGCAGTGGGGAAGCTCGGGGAGTTGTCGTTCAGATCCAGGATCTCCACTTCCAGGCGGAAGAGCTGCAGGGGGTTCTCTGCCACCACCTGCACCGACAGCACGCAGCTGGCAGCTGCTCCGCACAGACGCTCGCGGTCCAGCCGCTGGCTCACCACCAGCGTGCCGCTGTCCAGGCGCACGGCGAAGTAGCGCAAGCTCTCCTCGGAGCCCAGGCGCAGCCTGCGACCCGGCAGCTCCTCCACCTTCAAGCCCAGGTCCCGGGCCACGTTCCCCACCACGGTTCCCAACTCTGACTCCTCAACCACCGAGTAGTGGATCTGCCCGGAGACCCAGCCCCAGCCGCAGAGCAAAAACAAACTCAGTACTTGCCATTTCCAGGCGGGTCGCTGGAGGCTGACACTCTCCATGTCCGTGCGCATCCGGCCTGGGACACAGCAGGCACTGAGGAACTGCGAATAAATCCCTGGGTCTCTCTTGCACGGCTTAGAAAGCAGCTCCGGGGCTCCGGCAGGCTGCGGCTCCAACTGTCAGCCTCCAAGCAGAGGGGGTGGGCTGGGGGAGGGGAACTGAATCACAGCCCCAGCGCGGAGGTGGGAGGGGGGGTGGGGGGGAGGAAGCAGAATTCCCCCCCTCGCTTCAGATCAGCGCCCAATTGGCCGAGAGCTCCATCCCCTCTCGGCCAGCAGTGACTCCGGAGGTGCGGGAAGCAGGGGCCTGAGCCATCAACAGCGGGGCTGCCACCCCCGGCCTCCCCTCTGCCAGCCTGACTCACTTGCTCCGACAGCTCGCTTTGCGTTCACAGGGAAACTGCACGTCCTGGCAGCCTGGAAGCAAGGTACAAGCCCTCCCTGTGTGCTCCCCCTCCACAATGGTGGCTTCACATCATGCCCACAGACAAAGGGCAGCTGTCATGAACGCAGGCCAAAGGACTTTTCATGCCCGATGAAAAGGTACTTGTTAGAGCCCTGAGGTGCCAGGGGCTCTTCTCTCACCCCTCTTCTCCCCCTCAGCTACTGCTTTGGCCGCTGCCTGCACCCCATGATTGCCTCTCTGAGTGAGGCATCGCTGCCACCAGTACCACCACCAGCCAGGAGACCTTGCACTAAGACAGGGATGCCCACTCCTCCCAGCTCACCCGTGGCAGTGGGAGGCTGAAGGTGAAAAAGCAAAGGCAGTGAGCCATTCAAAGCCAAAATACAATTGCTCCCAATGCACACCCGACTGGAAGCCACTTCCTTGCCCTGGGGCAAGGAAGGGGTCAGTCTCCACAGTACCCAAATCACTGCAAACACACAGAGCCGGACAGTAAGGCCACTAGATCACCACAGGATCACAGCACCAGGTCAGGATGTCAGACTGGGAAGGAAGCCTAAGCCTCCCACCTGGCAGACACACACACTGATATTGTGTGGCAGATACAGCTTTGCAGTCCTGAGGGCAAAAGCAGGGGTCTCAGCTTCCCCAGGGGGAGCAAGTAGTAATTTCCTGCTCTCCCTGTCCCAGACAACATTGGCAAGCTGCAGGCTTTTAGTTCAGTTCACATCCCTGCAGAAGCCTTGTGGATTCAGAGAGTCACAGAATAGCCTGGGTTGGAAGGGACCTTATAGATCATCTCGTTCTGACCTCTTGCCAGGGACACCTTCCACTAGCCCAGGTTGCTCAGAGCTCAATCCTGCCCGGCCTTGGACACTTCCAGGGATGAGGCAGCCACAGCTTCTCTGGGCAACCTGTGCCAGTGCCACACCACGCTCACAGGGAAGAATTTTTATACCTATTATGTAACCTAAACCTTTTCTCTGTCAGTTTGAAACCATTCCCTCTCGTCCTGTCATTACAGGCTCTTGTAAAAAGTCCCTCTGAGTCTTTTGTCCTTGGTGCACTGAAGGCCACCCTGACCCTCCCTTGGGTGCACACAGACCCCGGGGGCAGGGGTCTGCAGGGGTGTGGCAGGCAGGGGACCCAGCTCCTGCCTGGGATCCTGCCTGTCTCCACCACCTGGGCATCGGAGGGACCTGGGGAACAGGGGAGGGAGGCTGAGGGCACCCATTCCCGGCACGGTGGACGGTGACAGGGGCAGCATCCTTCTGGCGAGAACAGAGACGGTGAAGGTGCTGCAGTCGAGGGTCCTCCCTCCGGTCTGCAGCACCTCTCTGCCTATTCTGAGAGCCGTGAGGCGGGACCACCCTGCTGCCAGTCAGGGAGAGACACCGGGAAGAACCTTAGGAATGGTGAGAAGACTGCCCGGGTCCCACCCACTGCCGGCTCCGGAGGAGGGGAGGAGGCGCTCTTAAAGAGACAATGCAGAAAAACCCTGGACCAGGGATTTCCCAGCACTGAGTGACCAATTCCTGCTTGCACATACTCATTCCCCCAGGGTTTCTGATGGTGCCACCGGCAAGAAGCTTTCACAGTACCCTTGGCTCTGGAATGTGCTCTGTCCCCATCCCAGTGTGGGCACCAGACAGTACAGCTGAGTGACACACCTTTCCATTGGCAATACAGGGTGCTGCACCCCTAGGAATGGGGCTGCTGCTGCTGCAGGGCCTCAGCAGAACCCCCCTGCAAAGCCCACGGAGCCTGGGAGAATCCACTCAGTGCCCCGACGTGGCTCGGCCACCAAGGACCTGGAGCAAGGGCTTTACACAGGGGGTCCTGCTGCTGCTTGGACCTGTCAAAGCCTGGGATGGGGGACAGTGTGACCCCACAGGGTATGGGGTGTCTAGGATGGAGAAAGAGATGCTCCTTTTTCCACAGGGCCAGAGCTCACCCTGTGGAAAGGCACCAAGCCAGACAACTCAGGGACCACTGGAGATCCTGCAGGGTAGGATCCCTCAGGGCCGCACCACCTGTTACAGACAGGGCCAACACCCTCCCCACGGCATCACTTGCGTGGGCTGGCTGCATCCTGCAGAGCAAAGAGGTGCAAAGCCTTTGCAGGCTTGCCATAGTCCGTTGTCACCACAAAGACTGAAAATCCAGGGCCCAGAGCCAGCCCAGCTGATTTCTCACTGCCAGTGCCTTTGCAGTGCCATAGTGGGGAGTAGGAGGCAGGCACGGCTAGGGTTCAGCCTTACTGCCCCTCCTTCCCCCCACTCTCAAATCATCTATTGCCCTCACCACCAGAGGCATCTTATGGGGACCTTTTGGTGGAGGGGACATCCTTGTCCCCAGCCACAGCACAGCCCACACAATGCAGAGGAACACTTGCTCCTGCAGCTGCTGCAGCCATTCTCACCTGCCACAAAGCAGAAGTGCTGAGTCTGAGCAGTGACGCAAGCAGGGGGGGGGAGGAAAAGGCATAAAATAATTCTGAGAGGTTTCTGCCTCCCTCTGTGATTTGGCCACACTGAGCAGGCGGCACACGCAGCCTCACACCCATGAACAGCTTCCGCTGCACCTCACTTCCTTCTGCTCTGAGGAACCGATCACTCCTACCCACTGCCTGCCAGGAAGGACAAATTACCAGCACCAACGACCTTGGAAATCCATCAGATCCACATTCTCCCTCCACTGGCTCCACTACCTGGCCTCACCTCTGAAGACTGAAGCATTCCTGTAATTGAAAGCTTTCAAATTAAGCAGCACAATTCCCATCGGGGGAGAAGCACAGAAGCTGCTGCCATGCGCAAACGCCTCCCAGCCTGCAGTTTGTTCCATCAGGACACCAGACATCACCCAGAGACAGCATATTACAAATCACGCAGAGCTTCTAACAGGGTTTTTGAACAGCATCTGAGTGGAGGACTCACCACCCTGCTCAGAGCCCAAGCCCAGCTCAGCAGAGCCCTGCAAGGAACTGGGGCAATCCCACCCCCTCCCCCAAAGTGAACATCATCACAGAACTTCCATGGCAAGAAGACCGGAACCATTCAGGAGTCAAACATGAGGAGCGGCACAGATGGGAGGGACTGCTCTGTGACCGTGGTCTGTCAAACAGAGGAACCAGCACCCTCCTTCAGCTTTGTGTGCTGCCCTGTGAGAGGCGACACGGCGATGCCCAGCTCCCACCCCATCTGCACCAGCACCTCTCCAGCCCCCACCAAGTCACGACACACAGAGATTTTGTTCCCCCGCAGTGCAAGTGCTCCCCTGAGCTCTCCTTTTGCAAAGGGAAGGAAATACCATAAACAACAAACTCTGTGCCAAGGATTAACAAGTGGTTTCGAGCTGACCTCAGCCTCCACCGGTTACACATGCAAGGCGTGCCCAAACCGCATCCAAAAGACACGTTTGCCAACGTGAACAAACTGACTCACTTGATCCTGCAGTGACTCATCAGCGCTCAGGATGGCTCATTTGACTCCAAAGAACACCTGCTCAGCTGTAGCTGAACTCTTTAGGGGCATGGCACGACTGGATGTCCCCTCCCAACCCCAAAATGCAACCACGCGCATACGGCACAAAGGAACCGTGGCTCTGCCCAGCGCTGGGACATGCCAAGGAAGGAGCTACATTACCTCGGCAGGTGTGGGGAGCCGGCTGGCGGTGCCCACAATCTGGTGGTACAGCCCTGGCTCACCATTCCTTATGGTGCCCTGGCGGCTCCCTAAGGGGCTGGAAGTGAAGGGCTTTTTACACAGGAGATCACTCTGGCGAGAGTCCGTGGTGAGATAGACCTGGTGGTAGAAGCTGGGTGGCGTGAAGCCACCCCGCACAGCATCAATGTGGTGGAAGGGCCCTGGTGTCCTGTACGTGGTGCTCCTGGAGCTGTTGTACAGCTCCTTTGACTGCCTCCACTTGTAGCACTTGAAGATGCCCACGGACAACATGGTGATGAAGAAGGCTGCTGACACCAAAATCACAGCCAGGATGAGATAGAAAGTCACATGTCTCCTGGGATCATTGGCAGGCGCCACATCAGTGAGGTCAGTGAGCACCTCCTTGACCATCTCGGCCACAGAGATGGAGATAGTGGCACTGGTGGACAGCACAGGCTCCCCATGGTCTTTCAACAGGATGACTAAAGTGTGCTCAGGAGCTTCATCCTCGCGGAGCTGGCGGGCTGTGAAGATCTCCCCATTGTGCAGCCCAACCGAGAAGAGGCTGGGGTCAGTGGCCTGCAACAGGGTATAGGAGATCCAGGCATTGTACCCTGCATCCGCATCCACCGCCACCACCTTGGTGACCATGTGCCCGGCAGGAGTGCCTGGTGCCACCACATCAGTGTAGGTGGCGGTGGTGTTGGGATGAGGGTACAGCACCGTTGGGGCGTTGTCGTTGAGGTCAGTGACAAACACACTGACTGAGACATTAGTGGCCAGAGGTGGAAAGCCGCCGTCCTGGACCTGCACCATCATACTGAACTCCACCTGGTCCTCATGGTCCAGGGAGGTGAGCAGGTAGAGGGTGCCATTCTCCCGGTTGATGGAGAAGAGGTGGCCAAAAGTGGGGTCACCCTGCAAAAGGGTATAGGAGAGGTGGGCATTGCGCCCAAGGTCCGGATCTGTGGCACTCACATTAAGGATGGGGATGCCTGGCATGTTGTTCTCCAGAACATAGACATCATAGGAGTCCTGGGACAACTTGGGCGCGTTGTCATTGACATCTGACACCTGCACCAGGATGTGTTTTACTGCAGACAAGGGTGGTGAGCCCGAGTCCTTGGCTGTGATAGTGATGTTGTACTCTGCTGCCTTTTCCCGGTCCAGAGCTCCTTCTGTTTTCAATGTGTAGTAATTTTTGAGGGAGGAGCTGAGCATGAAGGGGATCCCAGGGGAAATAAAACAGTTCACCAGGCCGTTGTCATGGGAGTCCAAGTCTGTGACACTCAGCAGAGCTACGACCGTCCCTGGGGCTGCATCTTCAGGCACGGGGCTGTACACAGAAGTCACTGTCACCTCTGGAGCATTGTCATTCACATCCACGACTTCCACCAGCACTTTGCAATGAGCCACACCAGGAACGGTTCCCTTGTCTTTAGCCTGTAAGTAAATCTCGTACAGCTTCGTTTCCTCATAGTCCAGCTGTCCCTTGACCCTCAGCTCCCCTGTGGCTGAGTCCAGAGCAAAGAGTTCTCGTACCTTGGCGGGGGTGTGGCTGCTGAAGGAGTAGACGATGTCTCCATTGGGCCCATCATCCAGATCGTACGCACTGATCCTGGCGACCAGGGTACCGCTGGGCGTGTTCTCCCTCACACTCGCCTTATAGGTGGACTGGTTGAAGACCGGGGCATTATCGTTGGCATCTACAACATCAATGTGGATCTGCACATGGGCCGACCGTGGCGGGCTGCCTCCATCCAGCGCAGTCAAGACCAAATTCAGCTCCCTTTGCTCCTCCCTGTCCAGCTCCTTCTCTAGCACCAGTTCCGCATACTTGCTGCCGTCCACCCTCGTCTGCACGTCGAGCGCAAAGTTCGGGTTGGCGCTGAGCTGGTAGGTCTGCAAAGAGTTAATTCCCACATCGGGGTCTTGCGCGCTCTCTAGCGGGAAGCGCGCTCCGGCAGCCACCGACTCACTGATTTCCAGCCTCGCCTGGCTGCTGGGAAAAACCGGGTCGTTGTCATTGATGTCCTGGATCTCTACGGTGCCGCTGTACAGCTCGAGCGGGTTTTCCACCACGATCTCAAAGCTGAGGGAGCAGGGAGAGAGAGCGCCGCAGAGCTCCTCCCGGTCTATCCTCTCGTTCACCAGCAGCGCCCCGCTCGTCAGATCCACCCCGAAGTACTTCTTGTTGCCGCCGGACACCACCCGCAACCGGCGTCCCGGTAGCCGCCCGAGGTCCAGCGCCAGGTCGGCTACCACGTTCCCCACCGCGGAGCCTCTCCGCGCCTCCTCGGGGATCGCATAGCGAATCGCGGCGGAAACCCAGTCGGAAACGCCGAACAAAAGCAAGAGGCTCAATACCTGCCCCGTCGTCACCCCGCGGCTCCTTACAGCAACGCCGTTCATCGCACAGGACGGCCGCGCTCTCCGCTTCGCCCCCCCGCCCCGGCTAGAAACTCTCAGCTCGCCCCGTCATGCCGCTGCCCAGCGGCCCCGGGAAGCGGCGGCGGGGAGCCGGGCATTGCTCGGCGGGCTCGGCGGTGACTCACTCCCAGAGTCTCTCTGAGACCGTCTGCGCCTCATCCCGGCTCCGAGCGGGGCCGGGCCGCCAGTTCCCCCCCGCTCCATCATTGGCCGACAGCGGCACACAGAGTCCCGTCCAATAACTGCACAGAGCGCAGGGCGCCGGAGCCCCGCCGCCACCGAGCCCCGCCGCCACCGAGCCCCGCCGCCACCGAGCCCCGCCGGAGGGAGCGCGGAGACCTCGGCCCGAGGACAGCGGGGCAGAACCTGAAGGGAGAGCGCAGCCCTGCGAGAAACGCCGCTATAAGGACAGCCGGGCGGGGGGAGCGCTGGCGGAGGCAGGACAGATCAGGCAGAGGGACTGTGTAAGGTGTAAAAGAAGGCAGAGATAGTGACGCCCAAAGGGGCGATACGGAGATGTGGGGTGTCCGGGGTGTGTGTCCCGGGAACATCTCGCTGGAATGAGGCAGCAGGAATAAGAAGGGGAGGTGGAGAGGGCGGGAGGGTGAGGGGGGAGGGTCGTCCGGGGTATCCAGGGTAGCAAGGAGAGCCGGCAGGACCGCGCCAGCTCCCAGTGTCTCTCAGGACCTTCAGGATGCCGGTCCTCCCACCCAAATGCTTGGCCAGCCCCTTCCTGGGAGGAAGCCGCTTTTAAGGCTCTCAGTGTGCCACCAAAGCAGCGTAGCCGGCAAAGCGACACTGATTTCGGGCTGCTGAGTTGCGAGCAGCTCCCCCGGCCGCAGCACAAAGTCTCGCCGCGGGGTGGCTCCCGCCGCCGCATTTCCAGGAGCATCGCCCCTCCTGCGGGATCCCCACTGCCGCCACTATCCCAGCAGGCACCTTCCCCTACAAACCGCATAAATCTCGGTTTAATAGGCCCTCCTACTCTCGTCATGTCCCAGCCTCCTCCCCGGTACTTTTTTCCATCAGCCAGACTCAGGGAAATCACGCTCTGCGACCTGCGGTGCAGGTTCACTGGGGTGGGAACGGATCCCGTTGCCCCGCAGCAATAGCCTGGCAGGTCACAGCCCCGGCAGTGCCTGGTCGAAAATCAGCTATGTCCTGCCTTTGGGTCGTTGTTGCTGTCATCAACAACTCGTGTTACGTCGGGTTTTCCGATTTTTCACGCACGCATAAGGATAAAATTACCGAAATTTCGGCGTTCGTTGTCTGTTACCTCCCCAACTCCACATCCCACAGCCGAGACTGGTAAAGAAGGGACGGCGATGTCTGGGAAAAACCGGACTGGAAACCAGCGCCCACCATTCATTCACTTATGGAGCTTCTCAAAGCCCTGCAGAACTGGCTCGGAAACTCGCGACGTGTTATTTGTTATCGCCCTGATATGGTGGTGGCTGAGCTCGTTGTGTAGGGGCTGCAAACCACCCGCACCACTGCTGGACAACGATATTCGCTAGAGCGAGAGGAATCTCGACTCTGTTTGCGTGTCCTCGCCCCGCACAATCCTAAAAGCTGCCGTGAGCACATGGGATCCACCCAGAGACGCAGCATCTCTGCGCTTACATGAAGACTCAGCAATATCAAGAGTCGGCTTAATATGTCCTATCTTCATGTTCAGCTATTTCCTTTTCTCCTGATTGTTGCTAAAAGATAATCTTTATCAGCGCTATTTATCATTCTTATCATCTGTCCGCGGAATGTGATAAAAGGGTTCACACTGATAAAAAACACTATTAGTCATCTAACGTTCCCAAAGCACCTCTTCTCTCACAGACAACAAAATCCTAATAATTTTTCTTACTTGTAATCTAAAACCAAGAATATCCACAGCTCTCTTCGACACAAATCTTGAAATAGTCTTCAGACTTATTTTCTTTGAAATAAATCCTAAATCCTTTTCCCAACCACTGTAAGTTCCGAATCCTTTTCTTCCATCACTGCCCATTTCATGTTTTTTTCCTAAATGCAGTATAAGGAACAATTTCTCTTACGTAGGGACCACAGTTCTCAAGTCATTTCCTTCCCTTCCTACACACCCCCTGTACCAGAGTACCTTGTCCCTTTAATGCCAACAGTAGCAGGATGGCCAAGCAGCGGGGAGAAGAGTAGAAAAGAGACCTCGGGAAAGGCGTGAAAGGCAGAACATTTCCATCTACCATATTTCGATTACTCTGGAGACGTTACGTCTCCTCCACCTTGATGGCAAGCCTGAATATGGCATGCGACGCTTCAGAGCGCCTGAAAGCGCCGTTTGGAGGGAGAGGAGTAGAAAAGTACGACAGCTGAGGGGAAGACGCCTTCCCCTGCTCCAGGAGTTTCTTCCAGGAAGAGTTCAAGCCGAGTCCCAGCCTGAGCCGCTCACTTCGGCATTTTTCCCGACTCTGCTGAGGGTCCAGACAAGCTGGTGGCAGCAGGGAATAAAAAGCTACTTCAGCTCAACTCCATGCTTGGAGCTACACTGAAACACCAGCTCCAGCTCTACAGACGGAGAGGAAAAGTTAAATTATGGATGTACACAACACTTTCTGTTAAAGGAGTTCAGAGCACGCAAGAACTGAGCTTGCCCGAAAAGGAGGGAGCTACAGCGTGGCTACCCCCACTGAGTAAACACGCCAGGATAGATCACACATCGTTATCACATGAAAGCTCCCAAAAGTGGCTGAGACAACTAGAAGTCACTAGCCCAAGGCGAAAGGGTTGTCTCAGCTTCCAACTCCACCACACTTTTCTATCCGCTCCACCCCGAGCCCGCCTCATCACAACGGTTCGGTGAAACTCGCACCTGTCTGTCCTTCAGGACAGACAGAAGTACTGACAATATTGCGTCGCTCCTCGGGGAGAATCAGCAACTTGCGGATTAGGCCTGGCAGTTCAAAAGGATGAGTCAAGATCTCACATACCAAGTGCGGCCACTAAGTGCGGTGTCAAAACAACTTTTAACACTTTTAACACTCACTCACACACCCACGCCCCTAAGCTACAGAGCAGTGCGCCGGGACGTTGCCGGATGCCCGCTGATCACCGACAGCAGAGCAACAGAAAAAAAGATTTACAAAAACCCACAGAGAGGGACCGTGGGACAGAAGCTCACCTGTGTCGAGCTCTCGGGGCTAGGAGGGTCCTTCCCGGAATCAGTGCCTGAGCCTGGGTCACCGGAAAGGAGACGGGCAGACAGGGCTGCCGTCCCTGGTCTCAGGAACGTGAAGTCTTTCTGCCCCGACTCGGAGGCTAAACACACCTCGTAGGAATAGGGCAAGGGCAGCGTGCTGCTGCAGTAGTTGTACGGTGCTTTTGAGCCTATGGTGGAATAGAGTTCCTTATCGGAAGTTATGAAAATGGGAGGGCTCTTCGACCGTCGCCATTTAAAGAAAAAAACAAAAAAGACCGTGGAAACGAATAAAAAGGACACGATGGAGAGCGACACAACAAGAATGAGGTTCAGATCAGACGTCAGCTCG
>JACBWW010000074.1:2064723-2077163 GCA_020086605.1 Lanius collurio | reverse complement strand
TAAATACCAGCAGTGACTGAGTTTTCAGAGAGCTGAACAGTGCTCGGATCAGAAGCTCCTTTTATTTAAACATTCAAAGTAATTTTTATTTTTATCTTTTATACTCGCACAAGAATTTGTTTTAATTCATCTCTCTCTTGTAGCTGCCTGCCTCTTCATGTTCTTCCCTACCTGTCTTCAGTTTGTTGTGTTTTGGGTTGTTTTTTTTCTCCTCTCTTAATCAAAATTAGAAAGAGATTGTGTGTGCCTGTTAAAAAAAGAGAGGCTTTGCTAAAAATAGTTCCCCAACACGGGATATATTACAGCGAACTGCTTTTGCCTCTGGATGTTAGTGGAGTTTCCTTTGTTGTCTTCTTTGATTGTTTCATTTATATGGCAGGTTAGACAACAGCAGACTCCTGTTATTGCCTTTTCTCAGCGGTGAATTTTCGTTTATTTATTTATTTTTAAGGCTTGGAACCCCTGAGGACAGTCACTCCCTAACCACAGCTGGTGACAGGAGGAGGGTTTTTCGTGCGTTCGATACTTAGGGCTGAGAGCTGACTGGTGAGAAGATTAACAGCAAGGCTATTAAGTGGGATACAGTCTCCATTTTTAAATTGCCTAGGCCTTTAATAAAAGAAAGAGAGAGAGGGAAAGGGAGACAGAGAGAAGTCTTAATAGTATAACATCTTCTGTATGCTCACAATCCATTTCGCCAGATGCTAAATTACTTTCTTTCCCTTCCCCCCTCCGTGCAGCCACCCCACTTTCCCTGTGTCTGTGTCTGATGCTGTGTCTCATTGCTGGGAAAGGAGTCCTGGAATCCAATTGCAGAGGTGCTCTGGTAAAAGGGAATATTAGTGACCCAGGATTCCCCACTAGAGTGGGTCTATCTGACTCCAAATTTCTCAGTCTCCAGGCTGTTTTAGAATTTTTTTTTTTTTTTCCAGGAACCTTTACACCATTAGGTGTTTTCTGGCCTCCCTGTACTCTTCTGGCTGATGCTGTCAGAGAAGGAAGTGAGGATGAGAAGATCTCTAAGACAGAGGGCAAGAATTTGAGACTAAACCTTTTCAGGGAAGTCAAATAGATTACTCAGAAATATACAGAGGAAGCTGGCTCTCAGGATTGAAGCTAAAATAATTGTCAGTTAACATTTATTACCAATTAATCACAGAAACACAGAATAGCAGGATGAAAGGGACCTCAAGGAACCAAAAAAGGTCCAATCTTTTTTACCCCTTGTCTTCCATGTGAATGCTTGTAAAAAGTGAGTCTCCATCTTTTTTGTAGTGTTTTTTAAGTGCAGGAACACGTTGATAAGTTCTTTCCTAAGCCATATTTCCTCAAGGCTGAACAAATCCAGTTCTTTCAGCCTTTCCTCATACGGAAAGATTCCCTTTGGGTCACTTCTGAGGGCCCTCTCCAGCCTGAGCACGTTGGTTTCCACAGTGGGCACCAGAATGAAACACAGTATTTAAGTTGTGGCCTGACAAGCACTGAGAAGAGTGGGATAATAACCTTTTTATCTCTGCTGCTGATGTCCTTGTTGATGCAGCCCAGCATCCTCTTGGCCCTCTGTGCTTCAGCCACGCATTGTTCACTCCTTGGAGGCTGGTGTCCACCAGGACATGTCTCTTCCCACAAAATGGAGGNCCTGGTTTCAAAAAAGGATGGAGATCATGTGTCTTGAAAGAGGTGACTCTCAGGCACACAGCAATGCATATTCAAAAGTCTGAACAGGATCAAAAACTTGAGCAGTTATATCCTGGCATCCCTTAGGACCAAATTTGATCATCTTCACTCCCATTTACTTAATGCTTTGCTCAGCAAGAAATATTACAGGTATTCCAGTCAAGTCTAGTCTCATCACAGTGTATTTGAAAGCCTTCCAGTATTCTTTAGTGCATATGAATAACATCAATCAATTTTTGTTCTCTTGAAACTCCTCTGCTGAAAGAAGCATGAGGTTAGGGTGTGTTTTGTTTTGTAATTCTTCAAAAATACTGTGCACGTGCACATGCAGACACCTGCAGGTTTGTGCTGCAGAACGCAGAGCTCTGCTCTGCTAATTTCAGTGGAAAAAAAAGTGAGGTTTAGGGTGACCTTGGGAATCTTTGGGAGTTTAATCCAGAGTTTGAGGGCTGTACCCCTAAGGCTCAGCTTCCACCAGAATAAATACAATATTTAAGATTTTTTTCTTTTAAAAAAGGAAAGATTTTATGTAATAGAAGCTGGTGTAATAATAATAAAAAAAATCTGTCTTTGAGTTCATAACTGTGCTGTGCCATTTTTATGCTGCTGGACCATCATTTTGCCCAAAGGAGGAAATAATAAGGAGCCTCATGGAAGGTTTTGTAAATCACCACCACAATATCAGAAATTTTCCTCTGAAGTATTATCATAAATGGGCTGATTTAGGGATACTTTGGTGACCTTAATTTCAATATTTCCTATCTTGGGTGTCTCATTTTTCATCCTGTAAGTGTGATTTCTTATGTCTCTGCTTTTTTTTTTTTTTTGTGTAAAGATTGGCTGGCATTCAGTTCTGATGTGACTGTCTATGGGCCTCTCTAGAAGAGAAGAGACCAAAACAGTATTTAATTTTAAAAAGAAGCCTGTCTTCTCCTATATCTAATCTAACATTTTATGCAGGAAGAATCAAAATGTCTCTACTGAGCTACTCCTGCTGGCAATTATGACCAACATGAAGCATTCCTTCCTAATATCCCATCTAATGCTGCCCTCTGGCAGTGAGAAGCCATTCCCCCTTGTCCTGTCCCTCCAGGCACTTCCAAGTCCCTCTCCAGCTCTCCTGGAGCCTCTTTAGACACTGGAAGAGGTTTTAAGGTCTCCCCAGAGGCTTTTCTTGTCCAGGTGAACACCTCCAGGTCTCCCAGCCTGGCTCCGGAGCAGAGGGGCTCCAGCCCTCAGAGCATTTTCCAATATCCTGGGACCCCGTGGTCAATCTGCAACTGAGGAGAGGAAAAATCCCTGTGTGTCATGAGCTGCAGAAGAAAACAGCATGGTCACAGTGCACCCCAGCCTAGTCCTGGGAGAGAGATTTAATGAAAAAATGTTGGTTTGGCATTTATATCCCAATATGAAAGAGGCAGGAGACTCTTTCCTCACTGTAGGCACAGAGGCTGTCTGACAGAGAAAGTCTGACTCAGATCCCTGAGAAAATTTCTAGGGTATGGTAGGATTTTGTCCAGTGGATGCTGAGGTACCACCCCTCAGCACCACCCTTTAGTCCATGTCAAAATTTACACTGAGGACTAAAACAGCACTACAAGTTTACATCTTTAAAGCGCTGTGAACCGTTAGTGAGAATTCGATCGACATCACAGCTCTGAAAACAAAAGGAGAGAGGAAAAGGAGTGTCCTGGCAAAGTCGCTTCTCTGAGAGCTCAGCAGAAGCTGATGGAGCCCAGCCTGCTTTAAATGACAAAAGTTGGGGGAGCTATCAGGCAGAAACACACTCCTTGCGCTGCCAGCCAGGTTCAAGCCTCTTCCCCCTTCCTCATCACAGAACCTTTGTCCTCTCGCCAGAAGCCTGCCCGCAGGCAACATCCAGCTTTCTAATAAAGCAGCTCCTTTGTCAATGACAGCAATGATTATCTCCTACAGCTGCCCGTGGTGTTGCATTTTGTAACACAATTTGGCCGCCTTTGGCCCCGGTTAGTTCTATTTAACGTACTGCAGGGGGTTCACTGTTTGATCTCTAATTGATATAATTGACTGGGAATAATCAGGGCAGCTTTATAGATTTTTATTGATAGCTAATTTTCCTTCATCCATTGTTTAATTTGATAAGACTATAACCTAATTTATTGCCACTCTGATAGGGATCCATTACCCTTTTGACAAATGCTTCTGGGGCCCACTTGTCAGCAACTGATTTGAAAGAGCTGTTAAGCCTACAGAGCCCATCTTTAGTTAATGGCAGTTTAGAAAGCTAATGGCATTATAAATTAAGATCAATAAGTACATGGAAATTACAGTTGTTCAGCAAGACACCGCTGTATTATTAAACAAACATAATCCTGTACCTTTGGTTAATGCACACACAGGGAGCTTCCAAGTGAGTTTCAGAGCCAAATAAAGCCAGGTGATTAGCAAAGGAAGAGCCCTTCTCTGGTGCTGGAATTGCCAGATTAATTCCTAAAGGATCTTTGCAAGAAAAGAGAGAAGCCAGCACTGCTTTATTTTGCTGTATAAGCAACCCGAGGCTTCAAAACACCCTCGCACAAAACAATACCCCTCTCTCTTCCTCAGGTTTTGATCTGCTCCAACAACACTTTCAAATGCATAACACAAAATCAGCAAAGGAGAGGCTTCTGGATTTATCCCAGGGATAAAGGAAAGCAAACACAGCATCTCTTGATACTTTTACTTAGCTTCCCCTTAATACCTCGCAAGGCTTGATTGGCATTGAGTGATGTTTGATCACTTTGGGCCAAAGCAAGATGAGAATGTTGAGATTTTTCTCAGCAAGGCACTGTGATCTGATGAATACAGCAAAGAACAGGATGTCAAGAAGCCTGGAGTCGGTTTTGGCTTCACCATTTAGTAGGTACAGAATGTTGAGCAAGTGACTTCATCTCCTGTCCATTTTTTGCAAGCTCGCTCTCTCCCAGCTGCCTAGATGGAGTATTTGGAATTTAGGAGCAAGGCTGCTCCTTCTGGGCTCAGTACAGATATCCTTCAGCCTCAGCCATGTCTCTAGACCTTGACATCACTGAATGCTCTCATGGACTCTGGCTACAGACTGGGAATGGAAAACTGAGGTTGCCACATCCCTAAACATCCCTCCTCCCCTCTGAGAGGGCCTGATGTTTTCAACATAGGGATCCCTGATCCTGTCCTGGAGCAGATCCTTCCATGAAGCAGAACCTGGGTGACTCTAATTATTATCACAGTGTGTTCAGCTTACTTGGCACAAGCTTTGCTTTGCTTGTCATGCACAATGTAAGCAGTAGAAGGGCCTAAGAGAAGCCAATGCCCTTTCCTTTGGAATGGGAATTCTGGTAAATGGACAGGACAGACAGCTGAGTGTGGCTTGCAGTTTCTTCCACCCACTTTTACTCTGCAGCCACAGGTCTGGCAGTACCTAAGGTTAAGTGGGATGAGTGTGGTCACATTTGTGGTGTGTCCATCAACTCAGCTCTAACACCTCCACAGGCAGAATCGGGGACAGACCAGAAGATATCCCATCATTTGAGTCAGCAAGAGGCGAAGTTTTCCAATAGAAGGGGAAAGCAGGTCAGCACTGCTCAACCCAGTCCAAGGTTTGCCTGGCTTCCACTTTGAATCCAAGGCTCATTTGGAGGCTGCTCTGATGGTTGGATGTCTGGTGAGGTGTCCCTGATACCTGACAGTCTGATTCACCAGCAGTAGCTTGGTGTCATGAGCTGCTGTTTGACTTCATGCCCCACCTTGGTGCTAACTGGATGCTTTTGTAAGCCTGAAATCTCTTTTAATGTCACTTCAATTCCAGTGAAAATCTGAAGGCCTGGCTGCAACAACCCTCTAATGTGCTTCAGAGTAGGTCAGGAGAGAATCAATGTCCCTTGCTGCACCCAACCCTTGCCCTGATCACTGCCCTCGCTTTTGTCATCCCAACACCATTCAGCCTTGACTGGAAGGTGAATCTCAGTGATCCACATACAAACTCCTCCTGTACCAAGGTCCTTCTGACTGTAATTTCATTTTTAAGAAGAACAAGATAAGACAAACTCCTAAACTTGTCAACAACTTGCTCATATTGACAGCAAGTTTGGCTGATGTACAGATAATCAGCTTATTGGGTTGAAAGACTATTGGGAATTTTAGTTGTTTCCTTAATGAAATAATGGCTTTTTAGTCAGAAGTTATTTATAATGGCTGCACTCCTAGCAATAAGAATGAAATATTATCATTCTGTTTGTCCTGAGATTATTTTGCACAAATTAATATTGTGTTATGTCAAAGTGTTGACCAAGAATTAAAATTTCATTCCTAAATTGAGGCTCAGCTGACATTATTCAGGAATCTCAAAATTCAGAGTAAGCTTCAGATGACTTTTTGAGTCAGAAGGAAAACGTGGACAATGTCCCTGTTAGTTTATAGTCTGGGCACACAGGATTGGGTTTGTAGATTTAATCAATTCAGGCTGAATCCTAACACCAAATGCTGTAGCCATTTCAGGGGTATTTCACTTTGATCTGGTTTATTCCTGTTCCCATTAATAGGTAGGAAATATCAGGAACACTTCTAGAGATTAGCTTCTGGTTTGAAAATAATGCTGTTCATGCACACAGAGACCAAAGGAACCAATGAATTTTGGTGAAGTGCATTTAGTGGAGATGATCAAGAGAGTCACAGCAAAAGGGCACTCCAGCTTCATATACATATATTTAGTTATATATACTAATACATATTATTATTTTAGGCACTCCCAAACAGTCATCTGCTTCAAAATTTCCCTCTTAAAAAGATTTGTTTCTTGCCATTGACTACAGGTAAAGCTCAGGTAACTAGATCAAGCTTAAGCATGTAATTATTTAACAATTGTATTATAGCAGATAAATATCCATATTTATCTGGTAGAAATGGTGAATACAAATTCTCTTCAGGGTTTTCTTAAGTCAAAGAACCTTAAAACACATGTAGTCAGATGTAGATGTGCCCTTGATGCTAAACAGGCAAGGCAGAAATGGAATGGGTAAGAGAGGGGAAAAATTAAATAACTCCATTACTCAATGTGAATGAAAACATAAAAAGTCTGGGACTTCAGAACTGGAAGTTGCTTTTGAAACACTCTCTTCCCCCTTTGATGCTATAAATTGATATATATATATATTAAAAATATATATATATAATTTTAGAGAATAAAGAAAAATTAATTTAAAAATTGTAATTTGATACAGCACCAGGGAATCTAAAAAGTTTAGATATGAAGATCTGGTCACTGGTCTTGAAAGCTGTTCAGTGTAACACTGGAACTTTGACAGGTGGATTTGCTACAGGTGGATCTCATGAGCACCATGAGGTGATTTTTTCACTGCTGACTCTTAGAATAGTAGAATTGTTAAAGCTGGAAAAGACTTCTAAGATTATCAAGTCCAATCATTAATCCAGCACTGCTAAATCCACCACTAAACCTTGACCCAAGTGCCACATCTACACGTGCAAATAATGCAGAACCATGACCTTATTGTGAGCTTACAGGCACTAAGAAGGGTTTATGAGTAAGATGAGGAGAAACTTTTAGCAGAGCATGTTGTGCAAGGACAGGGGGTGAGAGTTTTAAGCTAAAACAGAGTTGATTTAGTCTAGACATAAAGAAAAATACAGTGAAGGTGGTGAAACACTGGCACAGGCTGCCCAGGGATGGGGTGGATGCCTCATCCCTGGAAGTATTAGTGAGGTTGGAAGGAGCTCTAGGTAGCCTCATCTAGTGGAAGATGTCCCTGCCCATGGCAAGGGGCTGGACTAGATGACCCTTAAATGCCCCTTCCAACCCAAATAATTCTATGATTCTCTGCTATTTGCTTCTTCTAATCAGTGTCACAGCAGTGAAATGCAACGCCAGGAAACCTCCATCCTCTGATGCTTCTGCCGGACCCAAGGCAATAAACTGGTCTCAAGACAGTAAAAATATTATTGTCTATTTATCCTCTAATGAAACACTGCCAAGGCAAGAGCCACAGGGTGAAGTAGGGGATGGTGGTGGAGGGAGGATCTGAACTGTCTGCTCACTTGAAATAAAGCAGGCAAGATTACGAGACTCGTGTACAATTCTCCACGGTCCCTAAAGTCTCTTGCAAAAAGGTAGAAATGAACTAATTTATTAGTAAAATCACATCAGGGGCAGTAATTTCATGTTAGTGAATTTACATGTAATAACATTAGATTTCCAGCCCTCCATATCAGCACACTGTGGCCCTCTTGGATGATGAATGAGCTGCCTAAAGAAAGATGATAGTTTGATTGTTTTCACAGTGAACGGATCAGCATTTTAATTTCTTGCCTCTGTGTTTATTGCTTATTTGGCCCCTTGCTCAGCTTGTAAAAACTTGGCTAAATGGAAATGAATAAATGTAATTACTGCGGGTGACAGTGGTAATCTGTGTGGGTTTTTCATATTGCCTTTGCCAACGTTAATCTAATCACTAGAGAATATGTGTCACTGCACAAATACACTGACAGAAAGCAGAGTCCTCTGTCAGTGCCAAGGATGTGGAGGCTGGAAGGAGTCCCTGCTGGTGGGGGTTTGTTGCTGGGACAAGGCTTTAATGCTCTGACCTATACATGATGCATATCATCAACTTTATATACCCTACATCCTACCCAGGAGAAACAGCAGCAGTAGAAACTATTTCTGGAACTGAAAGCAAGTTTTTCCAAAGTATTTTTTTGCCTTTTGGATCTCTCCAAGAGGCTTGACAGTGTCTGTCTGTGTTATGGTCATGTTTCAGATTATATCTGCCTCCTTCTTCTCTGCCAAGAAATTCTGTTGAATATAAGTCTGTCTTATCCTAGGTATGGATGGCACTGGCTTTGCAAAGACAAGACTCAAGGATTGGAACACTAATTTTTTCACAGTAACAGGTAAAAAAAATGTACATGAAAATTGCAATCCTGTTGCCAGGGCTTTTTTGGGCAGTGGCCTGAGGAAACAGGTCTGGTACCTGACAGAGTGTGAGGATGTGAGTTTATGTGAATATCATCTACATGTTATTATTAGACAACAAGAATTCACAGGGATTAACTTATTTTCCAGATATCACACAAGAAGTGGGATTCAGTTCTAGGTCCAAATTTCTACATTTAAATATATAAATACACCTGCACAGGTGTCTAGATATGATCTGTGTGTTGAAGCTCCCATTCTGGTCAAAGGAAATCTCAATGGAATTCCACAAATGGAATTCAACTGCCTTTATAGTTACTTATATAATACCAATTTAAATATCTGAGAGATATCCTCATGGGCCCAGAGGACATAACACAGGACTTGAGGGACACCTATATCCTTCTCAGGAGACAGCTGGCAGTCTGTAAGGACAACCTCAACCTACACCTAGGCAACAGAGACCAGAGGGATATTTAATTTCCCAGTGTATGTTTTGGGATAAGCTGAACTGCTCTTTCAACTTCATATTTGGACCTAATTGCAATACAGCATGTCAATAATAATCTCAAATGTCTCTTTATTGGACCATTTGGGATGTCTCAGAGTACTCCAGCTTGCGTCCAGCTGATAGTGAGAAAGTTCATGGCTTGAGATAAAGACAGTAAAAAGCAAAGCAAAGTAGGGAATTCTTTCACACTTCCCATCAACAGGCAGATGCTCAGACATTTCCAGTAAAGCTGAGCTCCATCACCTGTAACTGTTACTTGAAAGGACAAACATCATAATTCTGAACATCTCCCACCCTCCCTCCTTCTTCACCCAGATTTCATTGTTGGGCATGACACCATTTAGTCTGGAATATTGGGTCAGTTGTGGCCAGCTGTCTCAGCTGTGTCCCTTCCCAGCTACTTTTTCACACCCTGACTACTGGAGGGGCAGTCTGAGGAGCAGCATCGACCCTGTTGAAGGTGCTGCTCAGCAGTAATTAAAACATCCCTGTAATATCAGCACTGCACAAACACAAAACACAGCCCCATACCATAAACTTTGACATTTATGACTGGTTTTAGCACTGTGTGTGTCCAACACAGTGGATTGAAGAAAGTGAATTGGCTTGCACAGGAAGCAGGAAGACCCAAACCTGTTTGTGGGTGTTTGCAGTGTTCCAGCTAGAGGATTTATGGGGGTTGGATAGAAAATAAATATTGTTGGTCATGTGACTGCAACCTCAAACATCATGAAATCTCTCTAAGAAGTTTAATAATTCCTATGCATAATTCTTCTCTTTCCATCATTATAAACACTGCTGATGTCCTCAGTGTTGTCCAAAAATTGTATGAAAACAGGGCTTGTGCCAAGGGAAATTATAATTTGAATAGTCATGAAAAGAAATAGATAATGCTGGCACTTACTGCAGTTGTAGTCCCAGTCCCAAACCCAAGGGGAATTTGGTGAAGCAGTTCTGCAAGTTAATGATGCATGATCTTAATAACTCTATCTCTTGCTTAACTCAAGTGAGATGGACAACATAACACCCTGTAAAAACTCATAGGAACAGGATCTGTGATTGGTTCTTTCCTGGATGTGAAAGGACGGGGAGCCAAAATTAATGTAACAGATCTTGGACATCCTGAATATCTACAATTGACTCTTGCACCTCCTAATCCCCAAATTGCACAAATGTACACAAAACATATGCAAGAAAAGGCTCCAATTTAAGTTTAGAGAAGGCACAAAGGCCACATCTGTACTAGTAAATAAAACTTTTCCAGGACACTCTCTGCTCTGGAGTCTTTGGGCATTATCTGGATGGGACTCTGTGATTAAACTCTCTTTCACCTTCAGAATAATATGATCACACTCAAACTGCCCACTGAGAATCCTTGTATCTCAGAATGGCATGGATTGGAAGGGTCCTTAAACACTTTCTAGTTCCAACCCACCTACCATGGGCAGGGAATATCATAGCTGATTCCAGCTCCTAAAATATATCCAGATATTGGCCAAGAAGAGCTCAGTTCCCTTGTCTAGGCTGCCCTGGAAGCACTTCCAGCTCCACCATGGTGATGGCTGCTGCTGATGCTCTGACATAGGTGCACGAGATGATTTCTTTACTGCCTGATAAGAGGAATCAGTGACAATTCTAGGATCTGAACTTTGGCTGTCTAGGAATAGTTTTAGCCATCAGATTATCTTGTTGTGCTAAAGTTCACCCAGGAGTGAACTTGCTTTTACCTCTTCTCTGTCACTTTCGACATCTGCAACTGTGCATTTCTTAACCACCCCCTTAAATACAGCCATTTATTGGCTTTAAGCTGAAAGAGGGTAGATTTTCATTGGATATTAGAAAGAAATTCTTCCCTGTGAGGTTGGTGAAGCCCTGGCTCAGGTTGCCCAGAGAAGTTGTGGACACCCAATCCCTGGAAGTGTTGATGACCAGGTTGGATGGACCTGGAGCAACCTGGGCTAGTGGAAGGTGTTGCTGCCCATGGCGGGGGGTGGAATGAGATAATCCTTAAGGTCCCTTCCAACCCAAACAATCCTGTGATTCTATGATTTATACACTTCTGTCACTACATTTCTGAGCATGTTCCTCAGATTTCCCAGTTTGGTTCTGCACCTCCCAGGGCTTCAAGGCTGACAGCCAGTGTTGGCAGAGACAGATGTTCACATCTCTGTCAGATTTACAGCTCTGCTCAGAATCCCTTCACAGAACCCCTAAAGGTTATGCTGCCACTTAATCTCTTCCTCAACTATTTCACTGCACCTCTTATTCTCACTTGGGTTTGTTTGACTTACTTAGACTCTTTTGTACTCTCTTCTGGCTGTTCTATCCACAGTTCATGCACCAAATTAACTAAATCAGTTTAGAAACCAATTTAGTTAAATCAGTACAAACCCCTTGGGTAGAACCAGATGGAAATACCTTTAATTGATTTAATGTGAGTCAGAGTTTTTTAGTTGATTTGCCCTATTTTCTTGTTGATGTGTATCAGCAATACCCCACCATCAACATGAGCATGGTCTCTCACATTTACAAAGTGGGGAATTTGTCCATGAGAAAACAGATCTGTTTATGTTCCCAAGGTATTTGAATAAGTTTTCTCTTTTGCTGCCATCTCTGATTAAATAGTCCATATTTTTAAAATATAATGATTCATTTGAAGAGGTGAGAGGAGCAGGAGGCTCTGGAGAATTGTAATGGCATAGAAAGCCAACACTGCAAATACAGCACATGTCACAAGTGACTTGGAAGCTGTAACTATTCTTCTAATAAAAAAAAAGTGTGAAAATTTATTCCATTTCACATTCTCATTGTTCTTAAACTATTCCATGAGCCAGACTGGGAGGAAATACAGGATTGAATATACAACAGGGCTGCAAGGTCCTTCCTGCTGGTTCCTCCTGAGCAGAGGCTGAGAGAGGTTGGAGTGGGAAAGGAATCCACCTTGCTTCCCATGTCCCATCTGTGGATAGAGATCTTTGTATCCCATGTTCTATCTGTCATGGACACTAAATTATTGTTTATGAAAGAGACAGCCAATAATTCCAAAATAATTGAATGTGGGAATTTAAATTGCAATCAGCTGCAGATCAGTCTAAAGGAGCCTAAACTTTGTTGTTTCATCCAATGTTAAACTGAATGAAGCAAAACTGAATTAAAGCCACTTTAATTCTGAATGAGGGAGTCCACACGGTGTTTTAATTTAGTTGAACTAATCCACTTCTAAAATTAATTCAGATTAATTTTCTGCAGTATCCCTGAGCAGATCTGCAAAGCTGCCTGAGGGAGTTGGGAGCAATTTTACTGTACATGGAAATTGAAGGAAATAGGCTT
>JACBWW010000074.1:2036949-2059723 GCA_020086605.1 Lanius collurio | reverse complement strand
GTGGACTGAGATCATCTCTGAGGTTCCTTCCAACCCAAACCATTCTATGATTCTGTGGAAAAAAAAAAAAAAAAAAAACTCAACTAAACAAAAATGATCAGATTTGCAAAGCTTTTGGTCCATATTGTCATCCATGTTTGTCTCAAGAGGAGTCAGGAAGGAGCAAGAGACAAAGGGAGTTTTGACTGCTTAGGCTCTATTTCTACCAATAAACTAAACTTGACTGGTATCCCACCCAGGCACCAGTAATCCCAGTTACAGTCAGTCTGAAAAGGGCTGTCAGGGAGCAAATCAGCCCAGAGCAGTGGTGCACCCCTCTCTGGAGAAGCCTGTCCCTTCCTGCAGGTTATGGGGGAAGCCTGGGCTCCTCTGCCTCCCAACAGGAGCTGCAGTCGAGCCCTGGGAATGAGGACCATGAAGTGCCAGAAAGCTGCAGTCTCTGAGGGCTTAGTCATGCCACTGGTATCAGAATCAATTCCATTACTGAATAAATCAATTAAATGCTGTTTAACCCCAACAGAAAGAGAGAAAAAGCTCCTTTGTGAGAAGGAGACTGGAATTAAGGTTTTTTTTCCATAGGATAATCATGGCTGGACTCCAAGGTTTTTTATAAGTCTGATTTGTTTTTCCTCACATGTTCTTCTGGTACATTCATCTGCTTATTTGTTTAACAAATGTGGTGCTGGTTAGAGATGCTGGATTGATGCCTTGGGGAGAACAAAGTCCTTTATTTGTCCCCAGGCATGCTAGAGCCGTGCTCCACACCCACATGGCTTCTCTCTGACCTGAAAGGACCACCTTTAAGGGGCAAAAAGTAGTTTAGTTTCCCGGGCCTTTTGAAACTTGCCCTTTCCTCTGCATCTACCAGCAAGGGACAGAGGGTCATTGGGGCTTATTTTTATAGACAAGGGCACACTGTCAGAGGTTTCAGCTCACATCCATGCTTGCTCGTAAATTTTGTTGGCCTTGAAACCTCACAATAGCAGGATTTTAATTTTTTTTAAAGGTAACTGCTGGCTAGGGTGGCAGTACTTCTTTTATCAGAGTCTTCTCTGACCCTATTTAAATTCAGGAAATTATAAAAGTCATGAAAATAGTAATAATAGTAATGATAATAAAAAAAAATAACATGTCAAGAATGTTAAAATTCACTCCACAGTTGTCTAGACCTCATTTCCTCCATACAAGTGACTACAAACCTCAGTAAAAAAAATATTTTATGCCATGCTTTGCTCTTAGCCACACTCCTTATCCTTTATCTCTCGGAAGAGTTTATTGTCTTAGAGGTGGTTCTCTAAAATTAGCACACACCTCTGAGTGTCCCCCTTCACTTTTGACATTGAAGGCCTCATGTAATATTCTTGACCACCAACAAATCATTTTTCAGGCAAGTATTTATATTTGACAACACCCCAATGCTCTATACCAAGACCTTGAAAATGTTTCTACAGGTGAGAGGGAGGAAGATGGAGAAAGAGAATAAAAGAAAGAGAGAAAGGAAGATAAACAAAGTTCCAAACCATCTTTGACAAATTTTGGGAATTTTTTTTTTTAAATTTTCTTTATCTTTGGCTAAAGAGCATTGAACATGGAATGCTGTCAGTCTGAAGTACCTAGGGGTGAAAGTTTTTCTGAACATGCATCCCAGGTTCTACTTTATAATTTGGCTCAGAAAAGGACTTTGTTCCTGAGATTTGGAGAGAGTCCCCATTTCATCTGAAGGACAAACTCTCAACAGTGGGAAGCAGGAACAGAGTCTTAAACATTTTCTTTCTTGAGTGAAAACCACCTAAGCTCCACCAATGTGGATTTCCCTCCTCTGGCATCTCCTCTTCAAAGGAGGAGAGGTTGCTTTGAAAACTGCATCCTGAATTTCATGCTGGTTGTGAGATAAACACACTCACTATGGGTCTTCTTCAGTAATTTGGGTTGCTGAGGAGCTCCTGATTACAAGCATGTGCTGGTTCCTTCTCTGTCTGTATGGACAGGTCTGAGGGCTTGGAAATCCAGAGCTCCATGGGTAAATCTGTTCCAAGTAGTATCTGAAATATCTCATTATAAAAGCTGCAAAATCAGAGCTGCTGTGCCTTCCCCCCTTAATGTATTTCTTTATTGAGTGTGTCAGGAAGCATTTCCCATTTTAATATTTGATAAATTAAAAGAGATAGAAGTGTTGCAAAATTCTTGATGCCACTCATTAACAAATCTAGGGCATCCTCCTCAAATTATCACCTTGTGCCCTCCCTTCATCTTTTCTCTTTCCACCTTCCCCCCACAAAAAACAAGCCAGGAAATTTGCTACAGGAAATTGCTGTTATTTCTGTTATCATTATTGTTATTTCTTCCCCCTCCCTCCACCCAATCAGGAGTGAAAAGCCAAAGGACAGCAAAGAATAATTTCCTTGGAAATACAACATTTTGGGTGTTCTGCCATGGATGCTGCATTTTTAATACCCACCCCTCTGAACGTGTCATCATTAAAACTTCACGGCTATCATTTTATTTATTTATTTATTTATTTATTAGCGGCACCGCCACCCCTCTGCTCGGCAGCGCTTCCTGCCTTCCCCATTTCAGCAGCGCCTGACCCCATTTCAGTCAATTTTCCATATCCTGCCTGTCTCGTATCCGCCGAGGGAACACACTGATGCTGTGTTTATGCTAATTTTATGCTCTCTGAGTTGTGTCTGTTATTCAAAGCAGTTGAAGCAGTTATTGCCAGTAATCTTATTTCTGCGTGAGCCCCCGGGGCAGAGCAAGCCTCGGAGCCGGTCCTGCAGACCGTGTCAGAGCCATCAGAGCCTGCTGGTAAATGGCAGCTCTTTCCTGCAGAATCTGATATCAGTTACTTGGCAAACACAGTAATAAAATGAAACAAATCAGATTTTCAAGTAAATAAACCAGACTTCAATGGCAGCAACAATGGTCAGGACAACAGGATTTTAATAAGTGATGCTATACAAGGGAAAATATTGGAGTGCTGCAGCCTTTCTTCTTCCTGCAATCTCCCTGATCCAACCCAAAGTTATCTGCCTGAACCCCTGCAGAATGAAAGCCAAGAAAAACTGCCAGGGTGGAGTCTGCCTTCTCTATCAGTAAAAAGGGAATTCACTGATGGCATGCATGGAAATTCCCCTGCCAAGGTGCTCTGAGCTGTTGTGTTGGGAAACAGAAGAAGAACATGGATTTTTGTTCTGATTATCTGGTCCATAATATCCGTGGGATGTTGCCCAAGACCAAGGGAAATGTGTTGACCTTTTGTTTGGAAAAGCCAAGAGTAATTAATGGTTCTGCCACCATTTTCTTGGGCAGGAGTATTTTAAGGATGAATTTTGCAGGACCCATCAGCTTTTTAAAAAGGTTTTACACAAATAAACTCACCCCCTTCCTTGGTGCCTCCCCAAAAGAAAAATAACTAGCAGATAGAAAAGGTGTTTTATGCTAAAACAGCAGTTAGATAAAAACTTGAAATTCTACATTTTCAGATATCCTTGCCTTGGAAAGTATTTAAAATCTTGTCAGAAAGCCAATAGCTGGGGAAAAAAAATTGAATTCTCGCCAATATTCAGTTGCCAAAAATGGAAGCCATTTTTCTCATAGGAACATTTCCTATAGAAAACTCCAATTTAAGAAACATTTTTCAACAAGAAGACATTTCAAATGGAACATTTTCATGTTTTTCTACTGCCATCAACAGCACTCAGCTTTTATTGTGCAGCTTAAGGCCATGTTTGCAGCATACTGTGCTCTTTAGAAACTTGCCCAGTTGCATTGAGTCCTCTATAGCAGCAGGAGCTCTCATATATAAATTTATATGCCTATATATACATAAATGAAACACAAAATTCTGGATTTAATGTCTCTGTACTGTAGTTTCTCATCTGTCAAAACTGATTAATAATTCTTCTATTCCATTGCTCTAATAATCTTTCAGCTTTTCTGAAAATGTCTGTCTTCTGTTCTCTACACTAACTGAACAGCAGAAGTTTTAATCTGGTATCACTTTCTCCTTCTATTTTGCAAATCTGATGTAAGCATTTGGAACTTTATTTTTTTCTTTGAAATCATACAAAACCCAAGGGAACATTCAGATCACTCCCACCTTCCTCCTGGAGAAATCTTGGTGATACTTCTGATGGTAAATTAGATATTCCCTGACTGATCACTGTCCCTAAAGCCAATTCATGATGTTTGGCCACATCCATTAAAACATTTCTTCGTTCCCTCTGTGTGGACCCTCTAAAATGCATGTTGGAAAATATTCTTGATCCAGGAACTGAGATTTAAAAGTCTGGGAAATTCCCTCTATTTCATTTTAGAGCACACACAGAGCCTTTGCTTTTTGGTCTTCCCTGATCATAATTCTTGAGGATAATTTTTCTGTTTTCATCTATGTTTGGATCAATTTCTTATGGAGATTATAGGCTTTGCACATCCAAAGAAGAACAATGGAGCTGGGGAAGGAGCAGCAGGAGGGGCTGAGGGAGCTGGGAAAGGGGCTCAGCCCGGAGCAAAGGAGGCTCAGGGGGGACCTTGTGGCTCTGCACAACTCCCTGACAGGAGGGGACAGCCAGGTGAGGGTCAGGCTCTGCTCCCAGGGAACAAAGGACAAGAGGAAATGGCCTCAAATTGTCTCAGGGAAGATTTAGCTTGGACTTTGGGAAAATCTCTTCCCCAAAGTTGTTGTCCAGACCTGGCACAGCTGCCCAGGGCAGTGCTGGAGTCCCCATTCCTGGAGGGATTTAAAAGCCATGTGGGTGTGGCACTTGGGGACATGGGGCAGTGGTGGCCTTGGCAGTGCTGGGGATGGTTGGGCTCAGTGGTAACAGAGGGCTTTTCCAACATAAGGATCCTGTGATTCCATGATTCTCCCAGTTCACATCCTAAAGCAGATCCCAGGATCAAAAGCATCTCAGAGCCACACTCCCTGCTAAAACAGCTGGGATTGCTGCACACATGTACAACACTTGTATTCAATCTTTTTTATGCCTAACTGTCCCTAAACTACTGTAAATGGCAAATAACAAAGAGTAACAATGAGAACAAGGACTGAAATAAATGGCATTATTTCCACATTAAATTATTTTCTCTACAGGCTTTCTATTTTTTTCCACACACATTTTAATGGAAAACTGGAAACGTTTTATAATATGTTCTTTAAAAGAAAAGAAAAAAAAAGCATGACCATCAACTGAATTTTATTTCTTAGAAAACAGAAATGTTTGGAAAAAATTATTATTTAAAAACTTTTCCAAGTGAAAAAAGTAATTTAACTGTTAAAAAGATGCAGACTGTATTCTGCCTGCTTCTGAACAGGTATTCCTTGCAATAGTTGCATTTGATATGAAGATATTTCTGCATTCATGAAAAAAGGCCATTTGATTGGATTGTCCTGTAGATTAATTCAGAAGAATATTCAGAATTCATAATGTATGTAGTTTATATGTATGTATAAATCTGGATTAAAATTAATGTGACAGTCTTCATCAATTCTATTTCTTCTAAAGTAAATTAAACTTATCATGATATTCATTAGAGCAGAATTGGGCCACCTAAACTTTTTACATCAATCTTTGACATCATTCTCAAAGGAGGTGATGCCTGAAAACAAGCAAATATGTCTTGGGTCCTGCATCCAATATTACTTTTACATTATGGCAATTCATGTCATTTATAATGAAATTAAGAAAAAAAATGCCTTCTGAATCTCCTGGTGTTTCTCTCATTAATGGCATTTACATATATAAACACAAATATAAATACAAATACAGAATGGGCATGTAAAGCTTTGACAACATTTTCAAGTATCCGTTGGCAGGAAGCTGCTTTTTTAATATTAATGGCAAATTGCTAGATTTATGATCTCCAAAAATAAAGAGCTTTCTGTTTCTTTACATATTTGTTTTACATGTTTGGAAGCATTTTAGGCTAGGAAAATGGTTCTTTATTGTGTGTTCTTCTTCTCACAATTCAAGTTAAGGGGTCCTGTTTGCAGTATTGAGGAAGGGGTCACTGCCCCCCTGAGAGGCAATGTCAGCACAGGGGGTTTGGACAGTTGGCACCTGAACTGAGGGACAGATCCTCAAAATTCAAAGAATCCTGGATTGGTTTGGGTTGAAAGGAACCTTAAAGATCTTCAGGTTCCAACCTCTGTGCCATGGGTAGGGGCACCTTCCACTAGATCCAGATAATCTTGTTATAGATAAGTCAAAATTCATAAGGAATCAAAATTGTATAAGCAGAATAAGTTATTAATGTGAAATATGGAATGTGAAATATAGCAAGTTGTAATTTGTATATATGTTCAAATATGTTATGTTCAAAGTACACCTTGGCAAGTTTCCTGACATCTTGCTCAAGGAAGGTACAAATTAACATAAGAAGTGCAGGCAAGCCCAGAAAAAATGACCTCAGACCCATCAACCTACTATGAGTTCATTCTACCCATCGAGGGAATCTTTTCCATCTGAAAGGAGTGAGAGATAGGATCTGCTACTCCCTGGACACTGCTGATGAGTGGACCTATTGCTTAAGACACTTCATTTTAATCATATAAGGATTTCTCGGAAAAAATCATCATCTGAACAGATCCCTTACCAGAAACGCTAAGATGGGTTACTGGAAACCATCAACCAAAGCACAAAGAGAATCCTTGGACAAATCAACATCTAAATGGACCACTGAGCACTGGGCCAGAGGATCATCAGGAGTGAAAAGGACAAAAGATTTCATAGCCAGGAGCAAGAAAAACAGTATAAAAACTGGACTCAGACACCTCAAAGGTGTGCACTTACCTCTCTGAACTGCTGGTGGTCAGAGCTGTGTATGTGTCACCCAGAGTCAAGAACCTGGGCTTGGCCCTGCTTTTCCTTTATAGTGGCTTATTAAGATTGTCAATTTGATTAAAAATAAATTCTGTTTGGTTTTATATTAATAATTTGGCTCACGCAAATTATTAATTCCATTTAATTGACATTTCATTTATAACAATCTGAAAGGATGCTCCCAGCAGTGGGATGGGGGATCTCAGTGACCTGAAGGGAGCTGAAGCCAACAGCTTTCAGGATGGTCTTAAACCATGAGCCTATTCAGGATTTATATTTTCTTATTGAGACGATATTTAGCCTTTTGACTAATGAAGGAACAGAAAATGAAGGGTCAATTTGTATATAAAAGTCGAAAATCCCTAAATTCCTTCTGCAGCTAAAGTGTCACTTGGTGTCCATTGTAAAATGTGTCTAAGCTTGGGGGAAAAAGCAAACCCTTGGAGACATCATCCAGCTTCAACCCCAAATTGGGATGTGAAGGAATGAAATCACTTCTCTGCCTGATACTGATACTAATCCAGATCTCCTTTTTCCTTGCAAGACAAAAATTGAGTCTTGCCTTTTCAAAGATAAATAGGATAATTTTCCTATTACTGCTCAGTTACTTGTTGCATCAAAGATATCACCTTGTTTTAAACAGATGGTTTCAATTGCATATATTTTCCCTTTTTTCAGTTAGCTCCTTTTATTGTATAATTTATTTCCATGGCAGACAGAAGGGTTTTGAATAATAAAATCATAGAATATCCTGAATTGGAAGGGACCCACGAGGGTCATCGAGTCCAGCTCCTGGCCCTGCACAGACACTCCAACAATCCCACCCTGAGAGCATTGCCCAAACCTTCCTGGAGCTCTGGCAGCCTTGGGGCTGTGCCCATTCCCTGAGGAACCTGTCCAGTGCCCCAGCACCCTCTGGGCACCAGTTGCTTCACATTAGAGAGAATAATATGCTACATAACACTGTCACAGACAAGCCAGTTTCACTATTTTCAAAAACTAACCTCTTTAGAACATTGTTTCATTGTCCCAAAGATATTTAGGACAGTTGTCTTTAAAGAACTTTCCCTTCCATTCATTGTGGATGTCTCATCATAACTTAAGTTTTCACAGCTGGAATAAATAGATTGAATTGCACCACCAATTCAACAATTTTTATAGTCAAGCAAAGGGAAAAGAAATTCCCAAGTCTGAAATTTTAACTCATGCTTTAATATGGAGTCTGGATTAACATTCCTGATTGACTCCAAAGAACCTCAATTCTTTCCATTGTGCAGATATCAGCTAAATAATTGTTTATTTCTTTATTAATTAAGTCAGACCAGGGCTTGGAGCAACCTGGTCTGGTGGAAGATGTGCCTGCCCATGGCAGGAAGTTGGGACTGGAGGATCTGTAAGGTCCCTTCCAATCCAAACCATTCTGTGATTGCATGATTCTAACAGGGGAGCTTTGAAAATCAGCTCTTCACCCTTAGATCCTGTCAGCTGCATGTTCTTCTCAACAACAATAAAATGGAAAATGAAAGAGATAAACCACCCTGGTAATGTTAAAAAATGGTAATAATGTAAAAAGAGACAGATTTTCTCTTTTATTGAACCTCAGACACATACAATATTTTTTTCATTTTCTTCCTCTCCAAAGGGTTTGTTTTTTGCCATAGACCGAACATTACTAGTCAGAGGATTACCCAATATTGTTTCCTTCCTATTTCTCTTAATTTAGCTGGAGGTGCAATGATCCAAGTGAATTGGAGCAATAAATTCCTGAAAAGAAAGCACACCCCTTATTTCCTTCTGATGAGGCAAAGTGCACACAGACACACTATTTTAAGTCCCAAATATTGTGCTGAAACCTTTCTCCCTCACACATAGGCTTGGGAAGAATTTAGTGCTAAATAAATGCTGCCTCAAACCAGGCAAGATAAAACATAAATCATTGCATTAAAAACCTCTAACAAGTCTATCTGCTTTTTGAAATGACTGGGAGATGAAAGAGAGGAGTCTCATTTAAGAAGGCCCAGCGGAACAGTTCTGCATTTATATAGCTGTTATCAAAAGCAATTCATTTGGAGATCAAATAGACTGACAGATAGGACAAGCAGGGGATCACTACTGCCTTCAGGCAGCCAAAAGCAAGGATGGTTTCCCAGTACCATCACTAATATTGGGTCTAGTCAATGCTCATGTCTGCTCCTGCTCGCAGTAACAGCCAGCTGAATGTTAATATTCACTCCTTGCACTCCAGTTCGATGCCGATTTGTAGCCGAGGGAGTAAATAGTCTACATCCCTTCCTCTGAGGTTTTTTTTTCCTTCCCGTTCTCTGGCAGGAGTAGCTCCTTTTGTAATCATTGTGTGTCTGCTACAGGTTTAGTTCTCACAAAGGCAAGGCCACTGAAGACAAAGGCAAGACCGTGGATTTTGCTGTGTCCCATTAACAATGTGCCGTGCATGGATCTTGCACTTCTCTTCCCTGTGTGCTGCAATCTTCCTGCTGCTTATTGGGGGAAAAAAATCTCAATTCTGTTTGCTCCTTTCAAAATGACAAGGAACTCACCTCATCAGCCCAAGGCTGGCTGTGGTTTCTCCAGTGCAGCAATTCAGCACCCCATAAGGAAAACCTATTATTTCCTACCCAAAAACACCATCCTTACCACTGGGGTAAGCATGAAGACTTATGTTGATTTTAGCCTTCTAAAATGTGTTTATGGTGCTAAATAAGTGAAAGTGAAGGAGTTTTAAGTATTTTACCTGTTTTTTACCTGGTTTTACCTGATTTTTTACCTTTTAAGTTTTTTAAGTTTTTTTTAAGTTTTAAGCTCAGGTAGCACTGAAATGGCTTGTGATTACAGTTTAGTACAAATTTTTTTGCCTAGTGGAAAATATCTCCATCCATGGCAGAACCAGATGAGCTGTCAGGTCCCTTCCAACCCAAATCATCCAATGATTCTATAAAATCTTCTTGAAATGAAACTGTCTCATCCACACTGCATCACAATTACAGCTTCTTAGGATCCCAAGACATACCTTCATGGCTCTAAAACATGAATATTATTTTCTGTTGGGCTTGTTGGTTTTTTTTAAAAGCAGGTCTGCCTTATGGCCACAGTGATGTTTTTATTGCCTCGTGCTGAGAATGTGTGCTGCATGCCTTGGGGTGTTGTGGGAAAGAAATTTAGGATGCTGCAGAGTATAAATGGCTGAGGATACTGATAGCAGATTCTTCCCAACAAAACATGATCAGCATTATACCCCAGCCATTTATGATAGAGCTGAACAAGGGATTTGGGGACCACACAGACAGCAAGATGCAATTGCCTTGGAAAGTGGGACTTCAAGTTTCTGACTGAGTAAAACAACAAGCCAGAATCAGAACAAATGCAAAAAAAAAAAAAATATATTGGAATGTGGCATGAGAGTGAATAGAGCATGTGGGGATGATGCTTTCCAACTTCTTTGCTATATCTTATGATTAATTTTTTATTATTATGGTCTCCTTTTTATTTATTTTACGTTGTCAGATGCAGCCATCACTGTATGGGAAGCACCAGAGACTTGTCCAAGTTTTAATTCAATGGGTTCTATGGGATGAAAACAACAGACAGGTAAGCTGGATAATTTTTCCAGGACAAAAGAGAATTGGGAGCTGTGGAAGGAGAATGAGAGTAATGAATCAAGAGCAAGAGGAAAAGGTGGGGAGAAAAATATGTGAAATGGCATGCAGTAGCCAAGGTGGAAGATAATATACTAATTGAGGTTTTGGGACTTAATATTAAACAATATATTCACATTCCTTACAGTCACTGAACCACCTTTACAAATTGGCTAAGTCCTACAAAGCATCCTGCTTTCAGGTCATAGCTCCCTACAAATTGAATAGACCAATATAGCCTGGAAAGACATGTACAGAGGGTGAAAAGGGAATATGTAGAAGAGGAAAGACCATTTACTGTCTTCCAGTAAAAGGAGTATAAAATAAAATACATAGCTCAAGAGATGGCTTTGAAATATTCAAAAGAACTGTTTCTTCAAAGGACACTTCAGAAAACTAATGCATTCCTTGCTGTATGATAACAAGAAGACATTCAAAACTTACATGGGTTAAAAGAAAACCAGCAGGACAAATAAATGGCAAGAAATCATCAAGGAATGTTAAATAGAAATGAGCTTCCTCTGAGCTGCAAGTCGAGGGAGAGTAGAGGAATACACTGGGGAAACACCAGACTTTGCTGTCCTGCTTCTTTTGTGATTCCCTTGGCACTCTGGACACTTTTAGTCACCAGGCTAAGTGGATCTTTGATGTGGACCAGCCAAGTTATTCTTCTGTCCCCACCACAAGGCATCTCTTTCCTGCTCTCTGCTGGCTCTTGCTCTTTGTTCCACAGCCCAACTGCCCTGCAGATAGTTTTCCTGCAGAGTTCTTGATCTGCTGACCTGAGAATCTATTCATGGGTTAGAAAAAACCCAAAACCAACACCATCAACAAAACAAAGTCCTGGTCCCTCTAGTGCAGCCAGCTCCATCGTAAGGAAATCCAGCACAGCACTTGGATGCCAAACAAGATGGGATGAAATACTAATTATGGGAAGACTTTACAAAAAAGGCTATCTGCCCCCGTGAGAGTCCAAGCCTTCAAGCTAGTCTCTGGTGGAACAAAAGTAAGTTGTCAGATTTGAATAATTTCCCTGCATGTAGATAAATCCTCGCATTTCTACATCCCCCCCTCCCTCCCCTGCCTTCCTCTTCCCCCCTCTCTTCAGTTTTGCAAACAAGAAAAGAAACACTAGGAGCTATTTCACTGGATAACCATGCAAATGAAACAGGAGATTTAAATGTCTTAGCAAGGAGATCAGAGACACAGTTGGAAACAGCTGTAAGGGGCATTGGGATGATTATAAGGGAATAGGATGGGTGCATTATTTGGCTTGGTGACTTCATTAGTGATATTTGGCATCAGATGCTCAGCTGGGGTGAATCCGAAGAGCTGCTCTGTGCCTGCTTAACCCCTCTGAGGATTTGCTTATTTGTCCTGAATATGGATTTCTATATTATTCTATTTTTTCTCCCCTGCACTGGTCTCCAGGCAGCGTTTTGAGAACAGGAATTCCAGCCATGAGAAGATGTTTTGGAGATTGAACAAAACTCAGGGTTTATCTGTTGCCTTGAAGATTGTGAGTACTTATTAGAGACAAAACCTTGGAGTTTGTTTCAACATGCCCACCAATAAATGAAACGAGGGGGTACAGTATCTTTGCACAGACTATACCCCTAAACTCCCAGTCTCTGGTCATTCAAATTTATAAATAATAATGTAGCAGTTGTGTCTTTTTGCCCTCACAGCAACACTTGTGCCGTATTTGTAGGAATTGTTATTTATAAATTTCATGGTCTCTTTTAAACATTTCCTGAAATAAAATAAAAATACAGTATGAGTTTTTTTTCTTTGTTTTTAGCTATTTTTCCAGAGATATGGAATTATTGTTCTGCTCCAGAAGACCTGTCTGTACACTTTCTATATTTAAAGTGGAAGAATCTATAGCAAAAAGTAGAAATATGGTTCATTCTGAAAGGACACTCAGTGTTTTGGGGTTTTTTCATTTGAGGAACATGGGGAGAAATGAACAATCATTTGGAACATCCAGCTTGACAATATATCTCCAAAAAGGCAACCACTTCTGTCCATGGAAGTGTTAAAAAAAACATGTATGTGTGGAGCTTATGAACATTGTTTAATTTTGGGCTTGGCAGTGCTGGATTAACAGTTGGACTTGGTGACTTCAGAGGTGATTTCCAGCCTAAATAATTCTGTGATCTACATGAAATGCATAAAGAACACAGACAAAACACTTCTTTTTGTGCCCCCATTGGACACACAAGGTTCAGACTAAGTAATGAAAGCAATTGCATTCAGGCATGATCTGAGTGGAAATACTCCTGTCAAGTACAGCAAACTTCTCTTCTAGAAAAGGATGTGTTTCCACCTTTCCCAGTCAAACCAAGAGTGCCTGTCCCAGGCAGTGCATAGGCCATGACTTCTCCTACACTTGCATTCAAAGGGAAAGTTATTTAAACAGCGAAGAATTTTTGTCTAGAAAACAGAAATTTCAGTCAATGTTCTTTAAAAATATATCAATACTGAGATGATCATTAAAAGCTCGGGGCACTGCATTTTCCAAAGGAAATTTTTTATAAAATATATTTAAGGAAGAAAATTTAAAATTTAGTAAATATTTAATTTTTTGTTAAAAAAGGTCTCAAAGTTTTTGTCATCCACATTTAGGAATGTGACATGAAATGTCAGAAATTCTATAGTAATTCTGGTTGTCAGGGAACAGTCATAAAGGAAAAATCTGTTCCTCCAGCACTGCAAGGCCACCACTTACATCTCCAAGTGCCACATCTGCACAGCTTTTAAATCCCTCCAGGGATGAAGCTCCACCACTGCCCTGGGCAGCTGTGCCAGGGCTGGACAACTCTTTTAGTGGAGAAATTCTTCCTATATCCAGTGCAAATCTCTCCTGATGAAACCTGAGGCCATTTCCTTTTGTCATATCACTCGTTAGCTGGGAAAATTATTGACCCCCACCTGTCTCCAACCTCCTTTCACAATCCCAGTACCCTCAGCCCCTCCTCATAAGACTTGTTGTCCAGGCCCTTCACCAGCTGTAGAGACAGATGCATCACACTCAAACCCTTTCTCCAACAGAGAAATTTAAATAATTTGAGTGCTAAGCAGGAAGTCTGAAATTCTGGTTAATGCTCTAACCCCATAACTGTTTTTCTGCCCTTCTTGTCTGTGTCTAAGAGCAAACAGATACTTTTCATCTCTACTTGCATTGCTCACACCAAACTCTGGGGCTGATTTCATTTATGTCTGTGAGATAATGTTGATATTCTGGTTTGGAAAACATGTTGGAGCTGCATTTTCAGTGCTGAAAGACTGCACAGGCCAGCATTAAAGGTGTTACTGACCAGCAGAGCTTAGTCCAGGCAGGCAAGGTGTGAATGGGGCAAGTTTCTGAAATTTCCAAGGCATTGGGCCATGGAGGTGCAAGCTCAGGAAGCATCTCAGACATCAGTAGAATTCTACACCAAATGGCAAAACTCCCTGAGAAGAAGGACTAAGCAGAGGGTGTATAAAACATGCAGTGCTCATGGTCCTGGGGTTGCTGAAAGGTCCTTCATGGGTGAGGTCGAGGGATTGTTGTTAGTCCAAAATAAATCCACTTTCACCATTGCAGAGTGCAGGGGAGTCTGTCACCAGGTGTCAGGGGAGCAGAATTTTCCCTCTGTGAGTATTTTGATCCATGACCTCCTGAGCAGCACCAGCAAGTCCTTGTAGTGCACCAGGGCCCATTGTGTGCAAAGAAAACATCCACGTTTTCAGCCCTCAGTGCTTTCGTTTCACAAAACCCTGCTCACAAGATATCTGCAGGCTGGAGCCATGAATCCATTTTCCCTTATTTACATGAATTTTCCACAGAGTCCTTCAGGAGGTATCATACTCAGCACTTCCCAAAGGAAATTATGTGTATAAAATTCATGAGAAATCCCTCTTTCTCTAGAGTATTAGTAGACATCTCTCTATTATGCAACCCAGGAATATTATAAACCAATAAATAAACCTTGAGATGAAGGATATTTGCCTCACCAAAGCAAACATCCCGAGAGGTGTGAGGAAAATATGTGCAGTGGTTTTAAAGGATAGTCTTTTTGGTTTTGTTTTTTCAGTTCTGAAATATCTTTGGTGATTAAGATCAGAGCAGTGCTGGCTTAGCCTCAGCAGCAATCTTAACACAGGAATATGATTCTAATCTGTAATCATCCTTGTAACATGCCTATTTTATTAAGCAATATTAATGAGCTTATATGTGTCATTTCTTGGTCTAGCAGAGGAGGAATTTGCTGGCTTAATACAAATGATTCTTTCTAGTTTTTGCCCATTTGCACAGAGCAGAGCTGGAGCTCATCTGAAAAGTGAGTTTATGCCTGATCTCAAAGTTTTCAATCTGCCCATTAAAATGCTCCATGCAGAATGCAGTCGTCACAAACTTTGCAAAAGTGAAACATTATTTGAAGCAGAATTTTTGGAGTTACTAAATTATACTCTATGATTTAATGATTCTGTGGCTTTGGAAAAGCGTTTGTATAAATAAAAGAAGTAAACTAAGCACATTTAACTTTTAGACCTAATAAAACTGCATGTCCAGAGCAGGGACTCCATGGACATGGATGGGCTTTGGAGTCAGCCCAAAACACACACAGGTGGTTGCTGTGACACCCACTATTTATCACTGGATAAATATCTCACATTCAGGGGAATATTTTGAGGAGCAGATCTTGAGATCCATAGGAAAAATGTGGCTCACCTTCCTGATGATGCAGTCAGGGCTTTCAAAAATTACTTTGCCAAAGGTTTGCACCATGACACAATAAGGCAGGAAAGATTTAATTTTATGGGAATTTTCCTAATGTTAGAGGGTTGAAACAACTCTGAATGAATAAAGAGGACTGGAAAGGGATGTCAGAGGTGCCCCTTGCTGCCCTACTTCCTTTCCTGGGCTCTCTCCTGTCTTCCCCTTGCTGTCATGGGATATGACATTGCCACACTTAGCTTTCCCAGGATGAGGGGTGAAGTTGTATAAATTCTCTCTTCCCTCTTTCCTCTTTCTAAGTCCCCTATCATTCATGTTTAAATTTTCAACTGGTTTAAAATTCCTCCTCTTTCTTCCATGTAAATTGTTTTTCTCATCTGTGTTTCCTTTGTGAACACACACAAAATTTCTCTAACAAAATTCTGAACTACTTCTTCCACTGAAGTCACCAAAACCAAAATCAGTGTCAATCCTAGAATAAAACAACCTCTTCTTATTAAAAACCTTTGTGTCTATGGAACAAAATAACATTAGCTCCTTTGTAAGATCTTTATCCTGACAAAAATAACTGTTAGTGATTATCTATCCACAATGACGAGAAGCTGTTCTCAGGCACCAGCTGTCAGGACAGAAATGCTGTTTAGTAAATCCAGCCACATCCCTAAGTACAATTTTTCTGTCATCACAAAATAGACCTCATTTCATAGAATCCTGTAATGGTTTGAGTTGGAAGGGACCTTAAAGCTCATCTCATTCCACCCCCCTGCCACGGGCAGGGGCACCTTCCACGATCCCAGGTTGTTCCTAACCTCATCCAACCTGGCCTTGGACACTTCCAGGGATCCAGGGGCACCCACACGTGGCTGATCCACTGCTCACACAACAGAAGGGATCTGTCCTCTTACTTTATTTATCATCCTCTAAGAGATGGAGAATCCATCACCAATTGTCTCAATAGCAACTTTGAATTAAACGTTTTATTTATAAATAACCTGATTCCTCTGTGACCCCACTAGAAACAGACCTGCTCAGCAGTGACTTCTTTAAACACATTTTGAGTCTCTCAGACTATTTTTAATCCACTTAAGGTGCATCATGCTAATTTTGTGCATTTTTCTCTAGTTTTGTAACCAAAAGGTCATCGTGTAGCAAGTCAAATGCCTCACAGATGTCTATTGCTTGAATACTGCTGTCCTTATCAAGTGAACTTGTAATCTCATCAGAAAAAGAGCCATCAATTTCGTTTGACAGGACTTATTTTCCATAAGCCTGTGTTGACAGGCATCACCTAGATGTCCCTTCTTTATTTCTGAGGATGGGGGACTCCAGGGTATGAGGGAAGAGGCTTTACCCAGCACACACATCTGCAGCTTCAAATTCAAGCACCAATTGTCAGCTTGTCTCCTGGAGACTCCGGCAGCCTGAAATGGCCCTGGAGTTATTTTATGCTTTGCTCTCTCCAAATCAAGACTGTCCTGTCTGGAAATCCAAGGAGGCCTTTCTCAGTCTCTATATAAATAATTCTTTCATACAGCCAACATTATTAGTCATAGTGTGCAATGGGTTCTGTATTAGAATGGTAAAGAAGCCCAGTGGCAGTGTGAAATGACTGATCCCCGGTGTGGATGGAGCTGGAGCCGAGGCCCAACAGCCTCCTACCTGGAGGCAGGGCAGAATTTAACTGGGTGAGGTGGAGGAGGGATTGGTGATATTAGGGAAGCTGGCAATTTGTGTGACATGACAGCTCCTCTGCACGGACTGCACTTTTCTTTTCCTTTTTTTTTTTCCTTTAACCCTCAACACCCAGGAAATGAAACCAGTTTAGGTTCTCTTATTATTTCTATTTCTGTTTCTATTCTACTTTAATTTCTATTTTTACTTTTACTTCTGTTTCTAAATCTATTTCTATCTCTATATCTATCCATATTACTATCACTATTACCATCTTTCACACTATCATAACTATTATTTCTATTTCCATTATTATTTCTATTTCTTTCTTTTCCCATTTCTATTTCTAGTTTTACTTCTATTTATTTTTCTAAATCTATTTCTACTTTTATTTCTATTTCTATTTCTGTTTCTATTTCTATTTCAATTTCTATTTCTATTTCTATTTCTGTTTCTATTTCTATTTCTATTTCTATTTCTATTTCTATTTCTATTTCTATTTCTTCTATTTGATTTTTTTTTCTATTTTTGCTCTTATTATTTCTATTTCTAATTCTGTTTGTACCTCTATTACTATCACTATTACTACTATCACTGTTACCTTTTTGTTTCAAAGATGTTTTCAATGGCAACTGGGAAGCCAGAATGGAGCTGCACTTTTGGAAAATAATTAATTAGAAAGAACCTCAGCTCAGCCTGAAGCCTGAGTGGGCAGAATGGGATGAGGGAGGGAGCAAAGCTGCATTAGCATTCTCATTTTGCACGTGAGGAGCTGAGGGGCAGAGACATTAAATGAGTGGCCTGAGGTCAGAGAGGGGAATTGGTGGCAGGATGCAGGCTTGAACTGAGGACAGCTGATATCCAGCCTAATTCATAAGCTGCAAGTCTTGCCCTGCATTACTTTTCCAGTGTTGCCTGTCTTCATTTTCCTCTCTGAAACAGGCTTAGATAACCAAAATGCTGTAGTGAATCTGTCTCAGGACAGATAGCCAAGGGAAATGGGTGTTTTTTTCTGATTTCTTTTTCACTTGCTCCTAGTGAAAGCTTTAGTGAGTTGCTTAACTCTTCCCTGCTTCATGTCATCTATCCCTGATTCATGGACAACAGCATGGCCTTCCTTCCTAAAGGTGTTAGGAAAGGCAGGAGTCTACTATTTCTCTTGGAAGAGAAAATTTGAATTGAAAACAGAATAGCAGAGATATCAAAAATTTTAAATAAAAATACTTAAAATAATAGGTTTTAAGTGAATCAGATTTCTCTAGGTTTGGTGGGATTTTTTTGGTTCTTTGTTTTTTTTTGTTTGGTTTTTTTGGGGGTTGGTTTGTTTTTTTTTTTTTTTTTTGGGTGGGGGGTGTTTTGTTTTTTGTTTGTTTTTTTTTTTTTTCCCCAGATTTTTGGGGACTATTTATACCCTCAGCCACCTTGAAATGAAGTTCTGTAGGCAATACTTGGAGGATCTGCAAGATGGGAACTTTGACTGACCAGGTCAGCTCCCAGGTCTATGAGATGGTGGAAGCCCTGAATTCCTGTAAAATCTTAGAGCTGCTTTAAGTGGGCAAACCAGGCAATTCCTGGACCCCCACCTCCAAGATAAGCTGGTACTAAATGAGGTCCTGCTAAGAGGGGCAATGAAAGAGCAGATAATTACTTTCAGAGGGTAAAATTGCCACAGGACATCTATTTTGGCAGGATTTCTGCATCAGAAAACAACTCGTGTTGAGTTTGGGAGTGATTGGTGAAAGAACCCACTGGAAGTAGAGAGTGCAGTGGGAAGGACAGAGTCAGGTTAGGCTGAAAATGAGTGCTTGACAAGGCTGGAAGTCAACTATGCCATTTAAGTTATTCAGGGAATGCTTGCACAGGGTGATTCAGCCTGTCCTGCAATGGCTGTGTATGAAAAATGAAGAGTAGCACCCTCCTAGATCCATATCTGATGGTATTACCCACAAACAAGGGAGAGTTAAGTCAGTCCAGACACTTAACTTTTAATAATTAGGGGTAATGAACATAGATGAAAGGTAGGTGGGTTGGTTAATCAGTGGCCTCAATAAAAATATTTATAGAATCATGGAATCATGGAATGGATTGGGTTGGAAGGAGCCTTAAATACCACCTTGTTCCATCCCCCTGCCATGGGCAGAGGCACCCCCTGCCCATCCAGCCTGGCCTTGAGCACTGCCAGGGGTGGGGAGTCCACAACCTCTCTGGACACATTCTTCAGTACCAACTCTTGGGAGCAAAGAAAAATGTGTGTGGTGTTCAGGGTTTATCTCCTGTATGTATTGTCTCCATCCCAATGTCAAACTCTACACAGCCTAAATAAACAGCCATAAATATCCTCCCACTGTTGCCAAAGGAAACCAATTCTTTTATGCTCTGCCTGTGAATATCAACACCCAAATCAGACATGATTTTGCTCAGCAAAAGTTTCCTTTGCTGGAAATTTTGCCTTTCACAGTGGAGCAAAAGTCTCATTTTCAAAGAAATCGAGGTACTGAGACCCAGAGCAATGAACTTGGGATGCTGTTCACTTGGAATAGTGCTTAAGACTTCAGTACATCATATAATCTACCATGCAATTCTACATTAAACAAGTGGATACTGAATCATCTCTGGACTAGTCTGCTTCTAAGCCTAGCGGTGGACATGAAGATAAAAAGTCCCGATGGGCAAGTCTTAAAAGGGAGTTGTAATTTTTGTTTCAGCTAATCACCATTTGTGTGTCTGAAAACAGAAGAAAGCACGAGGCAGAACAGAACAAAATGCAGCAGCCTTCTCCCTGCAATGCACATCTTTTCTCTGAGATTAAAATAGGGTTTGCATTTTAAATTTTCATTTACTAAACAGAAAAATATTTTACTAGGACGGAATGGTATTAAGGAGAAATGATTCTTTGTGTGCCCTCAGGCCTGGTGAAGACAGGATTTGATTTGCTGTGTTAGGCTGGAATCTCGATTGATACACAGAGATGAGAAGGTGTTTAATAAAATTTACATTTCATTTTCTCACTTGACACCAGTCTCCTGTCACTCACCAAATGAAGGGAATACGACAAATAACTTTTGTCAGCACCTAGACACAGAGAGACAGTCGTGGGGGAGGGAGAGCAAGGGTGGGATATTTTTAGCATCATTCCCTTTGACAGCTGTGGGACTTGGCACCGGCTTCATCTTTAATGTACTTGGGAACAGAGGGGTGGACCAGGAGAAAAAGCACAAATCAATCCAACCTGCAGGTATGGACAAATGACCCACTGGGAAAGGAAGGAGATGACCCTCATCCAAAGCAGCAGGGAATTTGGGTGATGCCCTGTGCCCAGCTTGGGTGCAGCTCCTGTTTGTGACAAATGCAGGCTGAGCTGGAAGGAAGATGCCTTGAGTGCATCTCCCACAGAGCTGCTCCAGAGATCCTTCCTCACTCCAGTCTCTGCTGTGTCACCTCTTTCTGTTCTTCTTTCCCCAAATTAAAGTGCAGGGGTTTGTTATTTAGCCCTTTCATCCCTGGTTTTTTCCACCTGACTCTGGGTTTCTAGTTGAGGACCAAAGGCCAGGGTCCCAGTCAGCATCTACATGGTTTAACTGTACAGATCAAGAGGGTTTTGGGCAGAAGGATTAGGTATAAATATTCTCCTTCACGTTTCTAGTTGAGGACCAAAGGCCAGGGTCCCAGTCAGCATCTACATGGTTTAACTGCACAGATCAAGAGGTTTTGGGCAGAAGGATTAGGTATAAATATTCTCCTTCACATCCTATTTTACCCTTTATCTGTTCAGCTGAATTTTAAGTCAGGTCCCCGAATCCCACAGGACTCCCACAGAACTTGGAAAACGATGAAGAACATGTGGTACATCTGGAAAGCAAGGTGAATAAGTATTAGTCCCTATTTGTTATGCAAAAATACAAGACAATACACTTAAAATAAAATCAGAATTAGTTTGGTTTTTTTTTCCACACAGGATTAGATAACTCAGTTTAACATTATATTAGTGCTACCCTTCTACAAAATGTTGAGGGATAATAGGTCATCAGGAGCAATCAACAATCCCAGAAGCCTCTTCTTGCTTAAAATAAAATCCAGGGAGGGCTAATTTCATATTTTCCTTTGTCTTATACTCGTCCCCAAGTATCTAGCACAGGCAGCCCTCAGGTCTAATACAATATGGAAACTACTCAGAGGCTGACCTTGCTTATGTGCAATCTTCTGCCATGGCCTTACTTCAAAACTACATTTCTTTTCCTCTTTGTTGGTTCTTCCTTATTGTTTTTGTTCTCTTTGTGAACAAAAAGAGGAAAGAAAAGAAAAAGAAAGCAAAAGGACAGCATAAATACCTCCCCAAATGACCCTCCTCTAACAGACATTTCAACCTCCAGTTAAAGAATAAAACTTTCTCTGTATTTTTCTATTTTGCTTTTTGGAAAACTCCCTAATGGCCGGGTCACTGCCGTTCACTTTTTGTTCTTTGAAAACTGAAAATTCTGAAATGCTTTGGTGAGGGAGGAGAAGGTTGTTGGCAACTCCTCAGCAGCTCCAGCCCCACACACAGAGGTTGGAGGGAAAAGAAGCTCTGGCACTTCTGAAAGATTCTCCCAAGATTGACCTCGGATTTCTTGGAGCTTCAGTGCCCATCCCTGCAGCCCATCACGTCACCCACTGTGGGAAGTGGCACCCACCTCCCGTCCCCATTCCCCAAAAACACACTCCTCATATATTCCACAGAAATCCCCCCTTGCTGGTGTATTCCCGAGCCTTGGAATGATCCTTTGGGGTGTTTGCCTTTTGGCCTTGCTAAACAGTGCTGCTCCATAAATTATCACCCAGCATTTCCCACATCTCAGCAGGTAGAAAGCTGGAATTATTTAAAATGCTAGTAAATACATAATGATTGCAAAAAAAAAAATTATATTTAAAAACCTGTGAATCTGGATAATCAGGAAGTGTCCAAAATCACTCTTGGAGTGTTGCATCCTGCAGCTTCCCTGATCCACTGAAGGTTTCTCACAGTTCCCAGCCCACTGAAGATTTTTTGGGAAATAAAGTTAATAAAGTCATTCATTGCAGAATCAGGAGCTCAAAGAAAAACCTTCTGACTGGACACTTACCTCCTTTATTTGCCATTTATACCTCTCACCCTATAGAAATAAATGCCATAATGAATACCATAATAAATAGAGACTGGAAGTTACCCCATCTAGAGATGATGAAAGGCTTTATAATCTCATTGCTGTTATTTGGGTTCTTTTTTTTTTTTTTTTTTTTCTTTTTTTTATAAATTTTGTCTTAGGCACACAATTCCTTCAACCCAGACTGTAATTAATTTTACTACATCACCAGTTATCTCTGCTCCCTAACCAGGCTTGTCATTTTAATTTTTCACAGGCTTTCTTTTTCCTATCCATGTGCCTATTCCTGTATCTTCGTGAAGTCTCATCAGCTCTGGCCCAAAGCCTTAGGCAAATTTGTCTGCAATGCACTCCTCTACTTCAGACATAAGAGGAAAAAATATCACTCCCACAGAATGGGGAGAAAAAAAAGAAAAAGAAGGAAGAAGAATAATTTTGACCATACATTTTCTAGCAATTCAGAAAAGCCTGGAGAACTTGGTTAAAAGTNCTTGTGAAGGTGGAAACAACTGTTGTCCTAATTGTAGTGTAAGGATCAAGGAGAACCCAATGAAGCAGAGATTGAGGGACTTGAGCAGGATCAGCAGAAGTAGAGACCACAACAGAGCAATGGCAGCAGGTGTCCCATGGCACAATCTGGCATTCAACTTATTGGAAAATTAGGCTTTTGTTTTGGGACATGAGATATTTCTTCTCTTTCTTTGCCTTGCCCAGGACATTCAGTAGCAGCTTGGGTGGGGCTGTTCACAGAACCACAGAATGGGTTGGGTTGGACCTCAAAGACCA
>JACBWW010000074.1:1961668-2007950 GCA_020086605.1 Lanius collurio | reverse complement strand
TTTCTGCCTGAAAAAGCAGTCTTGAGGTTTCCTTGCTGGCACACAGAAGATGGTGCTTCCCTTCTTTAAAAGATCTCTTTGGATCATGTTTCAGGATGGTGTAAATAATGGGATGCTTTTGGTTGGAAAGGACCTTAAAATTCTTCCAGTTCCACCCCCTGCCATGGGCAGGGACACCTTCCACTAGCCCAGGTTGCTCCAAGCCCTGCCCAGCCTGGCCTTGGACACTTCCAGGGATGGAGCAGCCACAGCTTCTCTGGGTACCCTGTGCCAGGGCCTCCCCACCCCCTGTAAAACTTCTCGTGTCATTTTTCTGCTGTCCCTAATGTCCTCCAGGGTAACACAAACAGCCCTTCTCACAACAGTGATGTTGATTTTGCTGATCCAAAATACAGTATGCCTTCAGAATTTGGCCCTGATTTAAGATTTGATCTTGAAAATAATAATTTCTCACTGGGCTGAATGCAACACCGCAAAAATACAGCAAAACCCCAAAACCAAAGGCTTAAAAGCAAAAAACAAACCAAAAAAACCAAAAAACAACACCCAAAAAAAGCCAAAAAAAAATAACCAACAAACCCAAAAGAAAACAAAAATTAAATCCGCCCCCCCAAAAAAACCAAAACCCCAAATAAACAAAAACCCCACCTCCATCTGAAACCAACAAACCAAAAACAAAACAACAAAACAAAATAAAGACTCCCACAGTCACAGACCAGTGTCCTCCCTACAGCTGCTTCTCCATCACAAGTCACACAGTATCTGCTAAAAAAGTTAAGCATGTGAACAGCAGTTTGTATCACTGGCAGACATCAGGATGGTCCAGGGGTCAGCAGCAAATGGGAGAGGATGTGGTATTAATTACAGAGGGTAAGTCTTAGACAAATCCAATTTCTTTCTTGCATAGATGGAATATATGGAATATACTTATACTTGGGTAAGGCTCAGTAGTGCACAACATTAAAAAAAAACCATTATGCAATATCAAGAGAGTACACAATAAGGTTGCCAAACATCAAATCCCATGTCCCCTATTAAAAACAGATGGGATATTACCTTTTTCATATTACCCATATGCTTTTAATACAGTTTCAGGATCTGATGCTGAAATGCACTGCTGACTGCTCCCATCCCAGCCCTGCTCCTCACAGCCTCCTCTGTAGATAAAGGCTGACATCTGGGCTGTGCAAATAGTGGCTTTAAGAGGCTGGAAAGAGCAAGACAGGGAGAGAGGAAGGAGGGACAGAAAGAGTTGTTCGTTGCTGTGATGGAGAGGGAAAAAACAACCTTCAAAAAGTGAGTGTAGGTATTGAATATCAATGAAATTTAGTATGTACAAAACCCACCAAGAACTCTCTAACTGGTAGAGCTCAAAAGGGAGCTCCAGGGGGAAATTATTGTAGAGCAAAGGAGTGTCCTGTGTTGTTCTGTCAAAATGAGATGCAGGTCTGTTACTGTGTCTGCATGGAGATACAAATATAAAGCCACTGCTGATAAAATGCATGGGAGGTTTAGTGGGCTGATAAATTACAAACAGAAAAGTCAAACGTGGGGGCCCAGATCGTGTGGGGTGGAGGATCTGGGTAAACAGACAGAATTGGGTTCTGGAAAGTTGGAACCAAAAAGGAATTGAGTACAGTGAGCAAAGAGAAGACCATGAGCTCTCCTGTTTTGTGGGAGAATGGGTTAATGGGATCATTGAATTGTGCCAGTAGAAAATGGGATTTATACCACATTTGCATTTGGCACAATACCATCCAACCATAGAATACCAGGTTGGGAGGAACCTCGATGGAGTGGTCCAAACTTTCTTGGAAAAATCATGGTGAGGTCAAGGTGGCTGATTCTTTAAAATGTCCAGAGTTGGGGAATCCACCAAGAAGGAAACCTTGACTTTCAGTCATGCACACTTCCAAAAGGATTCAGAAAACAGAGATAAAGAAAGAAAGAAACACTCACCAGATTCCAAATATTTTTCAAAGTAGACAGTGAGGTGATTTGATTACTTTGAAGGTAGCTGGAGGAGGAGGAGGAAGACTCAATGCCCAGAAAGTTACTGATGTAAAAGTGGAGGAAAGAACAGGAAGCTCTCATGAGAAGATGAAGGGAGAGGATGATGAGAAAATAGGCAAATATTTGTGACAGCAAGAACAGGAATAGCACCCAACATCCAGACACATGTTCAGGTAGTACTGGATGTGTCCAGCACTTGTATCATCAAGATCAGATGGTATTCTAGAATTTTAGCTAAAAGGAAAGATCAACATTAAGGCATCAAAGTGAAGAGTAGTGGCCTGTATCATGCAAAAAAAGATTAAATAGACTTTTGCAGCCTTAAATTTTAGAAGTACATGAATAAATGTTTAGATTTTCAACATAATTAATGCAACAACCCATCTTCAATAGCACATCCCTGCTGCCACACCCATTTATAAACATTCATAAATTTAATTGTTTAGAATTTAAGAGCTATGATAGCCTGAATTAACCCAATTCTTTACAGTTTCAAGGCAGACTTCCAGGAACCCTGTTCCTCATTTAAACACCACTGACATCTCTGCACCACAGAGATTCATAAGCACCAACAGAAAAACATGGTAATTGATACTTGTGAGTCCAGTTTGTGCTTGGGCTCTGACATCACAGAATCATGGAATGCTTTGTGCTGGAATGAACCTTAAAGACGACCTTGTTCTACCCCCTGCCACGGGCAGGGACACCTTCCAAAAGACCAGGTTACTCCCAGCCCTGTCCAACCTGGTTTTGGATACTTCTAGAGATGGAGCAGCCAGAGCTTCTCTGGACAAATCATGGAAATTTTATAACATGTTTCAGCATGGTTAATCATATTTTAGTCAATGGAGAACCTACTTAATAAGCAGATGAAGTGGATAAATTGCCTGACTACACTTAAATCAGTATCTGATGGTGATATATCTGCTGCTTACCTGCTGTTACCTTCTGCTGGGGACAGCAAGGCAGACTGGGTCACCATTAAGGTATCAACTGGCAAGCCAAGGCCACTCTGAAGGTCTCCAGTCTGATGAGTGTTGATAATTGTTCTGGCCAAACTCTTCAGGCTGTCACTTGTCAACCCATTTCTTGGATGACCTGGCAGATCACCAAGCTCAATGATCAGCACTCTTGATGGACCAGCCCCGTCAGGTGGATGCAGAGCCCGGGTGCTCCCTGGTTGTGTCCCCTCTTCCCATGGGCCATATCTATGAAAGGCTGTGCAAAATGCCATGTTGGGGCAATGATACCTCTTTTTGTTGGCATTGGCTGAGATTACCTTCAGGGTGCTTTCACCTCCCAGCACGTTATGGACTACTCTGACTTGGTCATGACCAATCTTCAAGAAATCAGCCAGTCGACGTGTTATGGTTGCCTCACCCTCTTCCCCAACAGCCTCATTTACAGTGAAAGCCACAAGAAGGGAAAGGCCAGCAACGATTTCCACAGGTTCCTTCTCATGGAGGAGAACATAGAGAAGGTTGTCCTCAAAGCTGAAGTAATTTGCCCCTGCCCCTTTGTTCATTGAAAATGAAGATGGGGTTGGAGAGACATAATTCCCTTGGACGAAAACACGAAGGCTGAGTGGTTCAGTGAAGAATATGGCCAGGGGCAGCCTGGTTGTGTTTTGGCCACTGAGGAGGTAGAGTCTGAAAGCCAGAGGTGCCAAGTCTGGGAAGCAAACTGTGGTGAGTTTGGTGGATGGCAGAACAGAGAAGAAAGTAGAACGATGCTGTGCAGGGTAACATAAAGAATGTGGGGTCTCATCACTGAAGGTATCCATAAAACTGCCAGTCATTGTAACCACTGGGAACAGTCTCTGGCTGTCCACACTGGAGTCCAAGTTTTCTAAGATGACAAGTGCATGATCTGTCTGTTTGCAGAAGTAGCCTTGTACTGAGGGCTTGAAGAGACACTTACTGTCATCTCTGTAAATTCCTGGAAGAGAATAAAGGGAGATGGGGAAAAAAATTAATTGTTTCAGACATCATGATTTTTTTTTTAATAGCTCCTTATTTTCCCACTCCAAATTTGAAGTCACTTTGTCAGTGCTAAAATTTTACACAGTTTTAAGAGAAGCCTGGGCACTGAGGTATATTAAATAGGTGGAAACTGCATCGACCTCTAGATGTCCTAGCATTGAAAATTGTTGAAGACCAAAACCAAATGACAGAGAAGCATCACACACACCTACCTTGCTCTTTCTAGATGTCAAACTATGATATCCATTGAAAAAGCAGACATGCAAGACAGACCTTTTGTCTGACCCAGAACTACATCCCATCCCTGTGTCTTCTACATTTCCCTGGTCCCAAGCCTGTAGCAGGGTGATGAGTCAGGACACAACTGCAGTTCTTTGGAAGGACAATTTAATTCTACAAAAGGCTGTCTCATCTCACTAATAAACACTGTGCTTCAAACACAAAACATTAGAAAGGACAAGAACATCATTAGTCTATCCCAGTGATGAACCACCTCATCGAGTTTTAGAGCTGGAAGAAACCACCAGTTTCAGATACTTACAAGCATAGGAGACTCTCACACGTGTTCCAAATGTCCAAACTCCCACTGCAGTCAGTGGGGATCTGGAATTTCAACCATTTTCTCACAGGCAGGTGTCTAGATTTGTTTGACATGCCCCGAGGTACCTGAGATGTGTGACACAGGGTCTACAGAAAACCTATGCCCTTCAAGGACACCACCCCACAGGACCAGAAGTCACACTAAATACACATTTGTGAAAACTGAAACACACCCAATTCCCCAGCCATCAATACAAAGAAGTTTAAAACCAATGAAATTCACCCTAAAATACTTCTGTTTAGTCCTCTGGATTACACTTTACTATCCTATAACTTTATTGAGCAGAGGTGGGATTCTGTCCCTTAAATACAAGTGCAGAGTGTCACCTGGACTTCTTGTGGTAGCTGTAACATCTGTAAATGTAGCACACAATCAGTGGGAGTGCAAAAGACACTTGAGGTAACACTTTGTTCCATCACTGAATGTAACAGGGGTGAAGATCCTTATGCAAATCTCAGTAAATCTCAGCAAATCCCCTCCCAGGCCAAGAGGATTCTTTCAGGGAAGGCTCTGTAGAGAGGAGATGTAATCCACACAGTCTTCTGAGTTAGAATCATAGACTCACAGAAAAGTTGGGGTTGAAAGGTTGGACCTTAAATATCATTTAGTTCCAACCTTTGTGCAAAGGACCACCTTCCACTAGACCAGGCTTCTCAGAGCCCCATCTTACACATCCTTGAACACTCCCAGGGGTGGGGAATACACAGCTTCTCTGGACAACCAGTACCTCAACATTCTCACAGTAAAGAATTTCTTCCCAATATCAAATTTAACCCTACCCTTGTTAGTTTGGTGCCATTCCTCCTTGTGCTGCCATTCCATACCTTTCAAAAGTCCTGAAAGGTGCTATAAATTTACAGTGTGCTCCATCTGACCAAATACAGGTCTTTGCTTTAAGATGAGAGAAATTGTGCCTCAGGCTCTAACGATGAGGTCACCACTGATTATAAAGAGAGAATAAAAGTAAATGAGTTCAGATACAGGCACCAAAAACATAAACATTTCTTCCTGGAGCTTCTTAGGAAAATATATGTGTTCCTCTTTTTCCTTCCTCTCTTCAAAATAAAATCAAAGGAGGAATTTGCTGTTGTAACCAGTGAGAATCCTCCTTCCCTCACCCAGCCTGCTGCCTCCTTGGTCAGCTGTGCTCACAAATGTGTTGGGCAAAGTGTGACCAATGTCCAAACTAACTCTGTCCTCCTCATTCAGCACTTGGGGACAGAGTCCAGTTCACATAAAAAATAAGGGACAGCAACATCCCTGAGAGTCACAAACTTCTGGATGAATAAAAGGACATTAGGACAAAAGGACATCCTTTATCAAGGACACACTGTGAAAATTTCTGCCAGATAAAAGTAGCAGACTCCTAGAAAAGGAATGAAACATGAGAAATGTTGGATGGGGCTCTGAGCAACACGGTCCAGTAGAAGGTATTCCTGCCCACTGGAGGAGTGCTGGAACTGGATGATCTTTATGGTCACTTCCAACCCAAGCCATTCTGTGATTCAATTACATAAATCTGGGCTCTGCCTTTAGGCACATCTCAAAGCCTGGATCCTGTATTGGCAGGGGAATTGTCATGTGCACACCATGGTCTGTGAGCATTCCCCAGAATGAGTTCTCCCTCTGCACATCATCCAGGAAAGCAATGGAATTACAGAACTGTCTAGCTCTGCTCAGGGAAGATGTCCAGGTGAGATTGGATCTGTACAAAACCCCCTATTATTAGACACCATGTTAAAACTTCCTTTCTTTTTTTGCTTTTCCCTATGTTTTCTTTGCTTTATCAGTGTAAGCACTTCGCTGTAGTATTTTGCTGTTGGTGTGTGCTGGAGGCAAAAAGAGAGTGAGGAACAACTTTGCTCAGAACAGAAGTGGAAACGCTGTGCTCAGAGGGACTGGAATTGTCCCCGGAGCGCTGGCAGGATGTGCCGTGCCGCCGGCAGCCTGCCCACAAAGGCTGCCACAGCCCGGAAACACCCCATCTCCCCCTGGTGACATTTCTCATGTCTACAAACGGGATTTGACGATATTTCATGATTTCTCAGGACACCTTCCTTTGCTCTGCCTGCCTTGCAAAGGGGGCTGGCTCGGTTTCCTGCTCACACTCACACACACCCGTGCACACACACGCATCACTGCTTGTCTCCTTCCAAATGGCCTTATCTGCCAGTCACAATTTCTGCAGCCTGCAATTTCGATCACTTTTAAATGAAACCCATGCTGGCCTTAGTAATCATAATGTCATTTACAATTTACCACAAAACACGTTTATTCGGTTAGTAGCACATTGGAGAAAGAGAACTCCATATGAACTCGCCACTGAAGCCCTAATCTGATTATTTCCTCATGAAAATCCAAGCAGGGGTGCTTGTAAGAGGGGTCTGAGAGGAGAAGAAAAAAGTGAGTCCTGGCCACAGCTGACTCTGATAATCAATGCGAACAGATAAGTGATGCAGTGTGTCATGGCCAGCAGCTAATCTGCCCCAGGGCTTTCCTCTAAAAAAGGCCAGAGTGGACAGGACTTAATAAATACTGAGTGACCACTGAATATTGAGCTGACATGTGCTATTTACATTGGTGATGAACAATAACAGTGATAAATTCCAGAAGCATTCCCCCTCAATGGGTGAAATTGGATTACAGAAGTTCTATTTGTGTGTGTTTACACACACACACACACACACACGTGTGTGTGAGAGGGAGAACAAAATGGGGAAAAGAGTCAACCACAGGCCCTAGAAATGTGTGGGAAAGATGGAGAAGATATTCATGTACTGTTGAACACCATGCTGGGATATTGTGCACCCAGTCAGAGGAAGGGGACATGTGTGCTTTGGGGTCATAAATTCACCTGTTTGTCCTGCTCCACACAAAAAGGAGAAATGATACGTGGAATGTGTGTGTGTCCACCTTCTGCTGATAATTCCTCCACCTCAGCGATCAGGCTTTGCTTTCTGCAGGTTCCCCCCATCATCAAGGCAAATTTATTTATTTATTTACATAAACACACCAGCACATACATCTAGATGAGATTTTAGCACTCAGGTTGCTTCTAGGGCTCCTGACAAATATTAACTTTATGTCAATATTTGTCCTTCCTGTCGTGAAATGAGGATTTTCCACCTCATTTCACATTTGAAAAGAAAAATGTGCCAAGGGGGCCTTCTTTGCTTAGGAAAAAAACCCACCACCACTACCACCACCACCTCATATCCTTTATTTAAAAAAATGGAGAGAGGTAGAAGGAGGGAAGAGCATTTTTAAAAATAAATGTTTTGACTTAAAGGCACATAGAGTCCTTTACAAGTCTCCTGCCTTTTCCCTTGTTCCCTAATGTCAAATAAATAAAATAAAATAAATTCTACATTTAAAATTGAATGAAATACATCAACATTAATGATTTTCCCCTTCAGGTTAACACCACCATTTGCTTCAATAATTTTTACCCATTTCATGATAGATTTCGTAATTCATGGTACAAGGAAAAATAGAGTCTTTTTTTGACAAAAACAAAAGGCTATGTCAGTTTTTTATCAAAATAAAATAAATCTCCCACAATTTTCTTTCCATCTGACTGGATTTGCCCGTCAGTTATTTCTAATTTAACTACAATTATAGCTACAAAAATATAAAAGCAAGGAGGGGAGGAAGGGGAAGGGGCGAAATAAATGGGACACTGTTTAGAAATTGCAATTCATTGGCCTTGGGCTGGCCAGCACATATCTTTGCTGAGGGGGAAATATTCATCAGCATTAACTGTTCCTTTTGACCTGCTGACATTCAAATGGGAAATAAAAGGGGGGAAAAAAAGGCCTAGGAATAGCATCTTAGAAATCTAGAAAAGGTAAATTATTCTGAGTTCAGTTGCACAGGAAGGCACAGTGGTACAAATGTTTCTCATATGTTTTTGTACAAATGTGCTGATTTTGGCTCAGACAGAGTAAATTTTCTTCCCAGTAGCTGTTTTGGGCTGTGTTTTGGGTTTGTGCTGAAAATGGTGTTAATGGCCCAGAGATGTTTTCATTATTTCTGAGCAGGGCCTGCACAGAGTGAGGGCCTTTTCTGCTCCTCATCCTCCCAGTGAATGGGCTGGAGGTGCACAAAGGTTTGGGAGGGGACACAGCCAGGACAGCTGACCCCAGGTGACCCAAGGGATACCCCAGACCATGTGGGGTCATGCTTAGTGTATAAAGCAGGGGGAAGAAGAAGGAAGAGGAGGACATTTGGAGTGATGGCATTTGTCTTCCCAAGTCCCTGTTCCATGTGATGGGGTCCCACTGGAATGGCTGAACACCTGCCTGCCCTTGGGAAGTGGGGAATAAATTCTTTGTTTTGCTTTGCTTGCTTAAACAACTTTTACTCCCCCTGTTTAAAGGTCTTTATCTCAACTCACAAGTTTTCTCCCTTTTATCCTCCCAATTGTCTCCCCTACCCCAGCAGGGCAGAGTGAGTGAGGGGCTGTGTGTGGTTGAGTTGCCAGTTAGGGTTAAACCACAGGAGCACACACACACATAAATATGTACTCATAGCAGGGACTATGTAAATAAAAATAGAGTGACTGGTTTAGGCTGTTAATTCTTTCTTTTAAGGAAAGTTATTTTGGAAGGAAATGAGTCTCATAACATCACTCTGTGCGGGGGTTTTATGCTCGCCTGTTTGTTGTTCCCCTATAAAAACTTTGAACCCCCTAGCCAATTTTAGCCACATTTGTGGACTCAAAAATACTATTTTCCTTCAAGGTTTGTAAAAATAGGTGCCCAAGTAGAGAAAAGACATTTATTAGTGCTTTCTTTGAAGGAAGGTCTGTAGTAAAACTCTCTCTTCTTACACATCCTGAGATCTGCATTCACCCTTCCCTTCCACATGCAAATTCAAAGAAAAACAGGTGTAGTACATGAAATATTTGCTCTTGCATTCATTGTGTGCATGCTTTGATATGGCCACACACATTGCAACTATTTATTCTCTGTAAAATCAAGTGTCATTTGCCTCTTTCACACTGTTATACATTTTTATGTTTACATCAACCCTTCAGAGCTCCCCATGCCTGAGAGGGAAGGCCCATGTTACAGATGACAATATATCTCTCCCAGTCATGAACAAAAAATTATAGTTTTCCAGTTCTCAGAGACTATAATAATAACTCATTCTTGATCTCAAAGCATCAGTGCACAAATAAGATCTTCAGAAGGGAGACCAGCAACTCTCTGAGATCAGAATTCTCTCCAACAGGGATCAAAAAGAGTATGGGAACAAAGCATGCATGTGACAATGTTCACCCCTAAGTGCTCCTCAAGCTTGCAGTGATTTACAGGTCAGGAACCTTTTAAGTTAGAGAGATCTCTGTTGGTCTTTGTATTTGAGAGAAAACACCAAACCTGTCTCACAAACCCATGAAAGTTTGGGGAGGAGAATAACCCAGCCAGGAGAAAATATCTTGAGCCCTCTCAAAGGAGGCAGGTCAGTAAACCTGGAAGAGCTCTTTAGTGAGGTTGCCCAGACCAGATTGGATTAAGGAATTTTTCTTGTACTTCCACAAATCTGAATTGCAAGGTGCCACACCTGGAAATACCCATCTCCAGAAGACTTAGCTTGAACTGAGCTGCATTTTATCCATCAAAAATTGCATAATAACCAGCGCTAAGTCAGGTTCTAGTCCCTGAGGCCAGCTGGCATGGCAGTCCCCTAGTATTAAAGTCACTGACCCTCCAGAAGACAGTGGTCATCTCCAAACTGCTCTTTTGAACTGGATCCTGACTTCTGCTATTTTCTAGAAAGCACCAGGAGTTATTTTGGATACTGCTGGGTTGGCTTGGACCAAAGTGGGGCTGGAGCTGTGCTCTTGATGCAACAGGAAGCTCCAGTGTCCATACCCCAGTTCTGCTTGACTGGGTAGAGCCCCATTGCTGCTACTGTCAGCACTGGCCCAGAGCAGCTTGTCCATAATTTTATTAAAATTAATCAGACACAGCTGGGAAGGAATTTTTGTCTGCATAATTATTAGTGATTTGGAAACTTTAGTAATTTTTGCCATGCTGACAACACAAAGGTCTCCATCATACTTATTTCAAGAACAAATCCAATGCAGTGCCAAAAGTGTTACCTGCCATTATATTCTGCATGGAGACAAAAATGGTTAAACAGCCCTGGCTGGAGCTTTTAAATGAAGCAGGCAAGACAAACAAACTATTCCCACAAACCTCTTGAAGCCATTAACCACCATCCAAAGAGCCAATAACTGTGTGAGATGGGTCTTGTCTCCCAGGAAAGACAAAAATGCAAAGAGAAACGTTTTTTGTTTGCTGTTATTTCACCTTTGAAAAACATGCTGTTCTGCAAGTGTTAGTTTTTTTCTCATGTTGCTACCAAAGCTTTTCCCACTTTCTTTCCCTTGAAGATAATCCTGATTTCCTTCAGGTGTTTTTAAAAGGATTTTTCTCTCCTCCTGACCAGCAACCTCATTGACTGAAGCTTTAGTCACACCTGTGGCTCAACATAAAGGTGAGGGGCAGCAAACAGCGAGGCTTTTGCCAACACCATTCCAGTCCCCACCTCTCTGGTCTAGGAATGATAAAATTACCACCACCACCACCACCACCTGAAAGCAGAACAGCAATTTTGTCAAATGCCAGACCTAAAAATGAATGTGGCTGTGCCACGCACTGCTCTGAGCTGTGGATATAATGAGTTCTGAATGGGAAGTCCCGGACACAATAAATCTGTGCCATATGTGACCATTTCCTGTGTCAGTTCCTTTCTCATAACCAGTGGAGGCTTCGCCCTCCCCCTCACTTTCCCTTTCATGACCCCACACCAGGGCTCTGAAATCTTTCAGGGTTGCTTTTGGGCCCCAGGCCTTTCCACAGCAGTTGCATAAATAAATGAGTTTGACAGCAAACATCATAATGGTTACGGTAATTTGTGCTCCACACAAGTGCTTGTGCTGCTCGCTGGAGAAACGGGGGAGGAAAGAGCTTGTTTTTTTACCACAAACAAAAGTATGTTCTCTGACAAGTGGTGAAAGAATTAGTCAAATAAACTTGAACCCTATTCAGACCATCACTCTTAAGGACGGGGAGGTTCTCAGCTCTGCTTTCCTTCCTTGGCCTGCAGTCACTGCAAAGACAAATCATCCTTTTCTTCTGCAAAAATAAAGTTAGGACGTAAAATGAACTGCCTCAAAATAAAATTTTCAGGGAACTCCACTTTACTGCTGTTATTATTATCATTTCTTCCCAATGAGAACAGTTCTTTGGTCCTGGGAACTGGTTCACAAAGAGACTGAATGATTTTCCATCAGAAGCAGGCTAGAAGGAAAATGCCAAATACCTGCAGTTTCTGGAAATATTTGGGTTAGAAATAAGCTATAAAATGACAATTTCTATGAGAAATAAGTGGAGAGGGCAAAACAAAACCTATCATTTGTCCTATTTTTTCCCTTTTGTATTCATTAACAAATCACACATTTTGTCCAAATAACAAACTTCTAACTTTTCAAGTTAGCAAAATTGAGAAATTACAGTATTTTTTGTCTGTGTAAATTTTTTTCTGTAAAACTGTGTTATCAAATCCCCTTTTCTTCTCCCAGTAATATAATTTTTTAAAAAAATATTTCAGATATAATAATTTCACCCCAGGAAGATCACAGACATTTCAGTTACCATATCAAAGGGCAAAATTAGTTTATAGAAGCTTTATAAAAATTGTTAGGAAGGAAGGTTGGTTTCCCATGTCCAGTGCAGGGAAAACAAAACAAAGGTACTAATATTTTAACCAGAGAAGCTTAGCCTGGAAATTAGAAGACCATCTTTCCAGTAAAAAAAAAAAAAAAGTAAGTAGCAAGAGCTTGAAACCAATGGATTAGGAACCTGGCAGAACTGACATATGTGAAGGATTTTTTAGCAAGTTATATTAATTTATTTTGGGAACACTGTAATTACAGATACCACTTTGGAGCCTTTCTTTCTTTCTTTCTTTCTTTCTTTCTTTCTTTCTTTCTTTCTTTCTTTCTTTCTTTCTTTCTTTCTTTCTTTCTTTCTTTCTTTCTTTCTTTCTTTCTTTCTTTCTTTCTCTTCCTTTCCCCATCAAAGTTACAAAAAAAAGTAAAATTCTTGCTTGCCCTGCCTTGGCAGAAGGTTCAGTCCGAGAGCCTGTGCCCATAACAGAAAGGTTCACAAGCACAAGAGTCCCTGTGACATTATTAGGGTGATTTTCAGCAATATTAGTCCTGTATGGGCTGTGGACTTGAATCTTAAAGCAGAAGGATTTCATTATGGGTACAGACAGCTATATTATGCCATGACATATTTATGACAATGAATAGTAATGGGAGGCAAGTATTTTAAGCCTTGGAAGTCGAAATTAATCTGAGAGCACAGTGCAGAATCTGAGCACCTATGAAAACATATTGAAGAGCTAAAATTTGAGACACAAAGGCTACAGTCATTATCTGGGCACATGGAATGGGATTCATCACATTAATTCTAGCTGCCTAAATGTTAAGCATCTAGTCTAAGCTAATTGTCTTGTCTAAGCTGTTCATCTAGACAATAATCATTAGAGAGGGGGAGAGAAGAGACTTTTAGAGGGTCATTCATTCCTGCTTTTCTTTGGATGGATTGTGTCACTTCTGGAGATATCTGTCTCTGCTGGCTATGTGGGGAACCTAGACAGATATTTTGGACTGAAAACCTGTCTTTAGAATCAGTGAATCACCAGATCATTAAGGTTGGAAAAGATCTCCAAGATCATCAAGGCCAACCTTTGACCGATGACCACCTTGCCATTAAGCCACAGCACTAAGTGCCAGTGCCATTGGCTAAAAGGAGCCCAAGCACTAATGATGCTGCTAATGAGGCTTGTGGGACAGCCAGGCCAATGCATGGTCATGTTCTGAAATAAGTGAAAAGTGACAGCTCTGTACACACCTCTAAGTAACCACGTTCTCCAGCTTTGAATAAGAGGAGAGAAAGGAGGGAGATGAAGCCACTACCATCAAGCTAAAAAAATAAAATCTCCCCTCTCCCTGACAGAGATATAAAGAAGCAACAAACAAATCTTTGAGGAAGACCCTGAAAAAGACCAAACTCTGCATTTGGCTTTTGTATCTGTGATCAGCAAGCCATGGGATCCAGGCACTCCCCACATGTGTAAGGTGCAGTCGCCCTGCAAACCAAGGCTCTGCCCCTGAACAGGGCAGCTCACACAGGAAACTGAGGGCACCCTCAGCAGAGTACCTTGGAAAGCCCAAAATCAGAGAACTTACCCCCCAAAAAAGTTGAGCAAACAGAATAAGACCCTAAAAATTTATTTCTTACCTCTGGAGCCAACATGGATACAGGAACAGAAGCACACTGGTTTCAACACCACTTCCAAAAAATCAAATATGTCTGTAGGCACAGTCCTAAAATGCCTATAATGAATTTTGGGGGGGGGAAATGGGCCAGAATAGATTTAAAAACATCAAACTTCCAGTATTTCAAACTTCTGCTCAGAGTAAGGTCACATCAGACTTCTGAGGGCTTCATCACAAATTATAGTACACCTACATTTAAGGATTTTAGGTTTCAAAGGACAAAACTCCCAGGTTTGAGTATGTCCAGAGGAGCTACTGGGGTTGAAAATGGCTTGGAGAAGATCTGTGATCCCAATGACACTTTCATGCATAACTTCAGATGTTTTCAAGACTATTTGAAGAAGCTTTGAGGGTTGATTTTGCAAATAGTTGTTATATTCATACACTATTTCAGGTCGTCCAAGGTCTGTTCCTTGTCCCATCCCAACTCTTCTGGACAGCTTTAACAGGAAAAGAGTACATTTGGAGGTGGAACATCTCTTGTACTTTACCTGAGAGTGTTGTCCATGTTCATATAAACATGAATGGACAGTCACACTGACCCTGCTTGTGTGGTGTGGTGCCCATGGAGAAAAATAATAAGGGCATCAGTGGAGCACTGAAAACACCCACCAGTCCTGATTGTCCTACTCTAACTAGCAAGGATCACTTCCTTTGTATTTTATTCCACACTTACTAGTGAGCTGTTCAAAATTTCAGACAGCTCTAGGAGTTATTTTGGCCAGGGAGTACATTTAAAACTCATTGTGCCTAATGTTGTCTTTCTACAATTGAGAAGTAATCAGGAAAGACGTGAAAATAAATAGAGAAGTGAGAGGCAAATTGAAATATGAAGTGGCTAGAAAGAAGCCTGCTCTCTAATGTATTTTTTCAGCATATTATTGTAAAAGCCCAGAGCAAAAGAGTAGCTTTGAAGAGTGTTTTGTTAATAGTGGAAAGGTTGTCTTTATATTTTTCTTAACTTTTTATTTATTAACCATGCTGCAAAGGGTACTTCCATAAGTGATGGCCAAGTTTCAGATTTCAGGGACTTGTTTAGTCTGAAAACATCCAAGGCTGCAATGGGAAGCATAAAAAAGAAGCAACAGGCCATTGTACAGTGTTAGAAGGAAGCAAAACCAAAGCACATTTTTTCCCTCCTTTTCCCTGTAATTTCTTGTGGCTGAGCTTGTAAAGGTTTGGATGTTCCTGTTTGGATGGTTAAAATGCATTTCCAGCAGGCCACTTCCTCAGGTGGTCTAGCTGATGACAGCATGAGGCCAATGTAAACCAGCTGATGTGTTGACCCTATCTGACAATAAAATTACAAAGCTGCATTCCTACACTGGCAATCCTCCAGATCATTGTGAAAAATAGAAAATAAATGTTATTGAGGGCACTTACCTTATGCTCAAGCCCTACCCCATGATAGTCAATAACATTTTCAAGACTCTTGGTGTTGGGGCACTATGTATTTATCACTGCCCCAATTACAGGGCTAAGCATAAAAATATTCCATTTCTACAAAACCTCATCAAAGCTGTCAGGTGAGAAAATATTATCTATGCACATGAAATCAGAGATGTGCATTAGGAAGATTTGTTTCTTTGAGAGTTTTTAGTGGTTTAGCACCAGAAAAAAAAAAAAAAAAAGAGCACTGATACTGGGTTAGGATAGGCAGAACAGTTCAGGATTCTCCAAGGCTTCTTAGCTCAGGTATCCTGCAGGAATTTAATGGATGCCCTTCATGTACAATAGTTTACATTATCTAACTTTTATGGAGAGAATTGTCAAAATGGACAATTTTAGTCTGTTTTTATTTTTTTTTTGTATAACACCCACATTGCCAGACAAACACATCAGACAAGCACAAGAATGATTTTTACTTGTTTATTGCTTGGCATCAAAAATATCAGAACACATTTAATTTTCTGGACACACCAGTTGAAAATCTCAGCTGAAAATCTCTCAGCAGGAACCTCTACAGGCCTTTCTGCTGGTTTGGGCCATCAGGGAGTGTCTTTCAGTGCCATGAAGAGCCAACACATTTTGGAGAACCTTCAAAGAGCCCATCTGGCACGGTTTGTTCAATTTTCACAAGTCTCATGTGGCAGTCACAGGAGACAGCAGTCTGGAGACTTGTAGAACATGTTTGTATCCCACTAGGATGGAAAGGCTCATTCCAGAGGCAGAGTACACGAAATACTCAGTGCTAAGTGCCAAGGCTAATCCAGCACGTAGAAAACTGATGCAAGCCATTTCCAAACCTGCCTTGCCTTGTCAAGACAATCTGGGCTACAGCCACTCTCCATGAAAGCCACAGAAATTCTGTTTCCATAAAATTCCCCTTTCCAACCCAAATCCTGCCCCAAAGGGTGACATTTTATACCAAGCTGTTGTCAAACATGGATTCACATTTTTTTGCACGTTGTGTTTCCCTGAGGACCCAAAATGGTCCATAATGTTGGCAGCACCACAGGCAGGAACCTGAATGCCCAGCCAGGAGGATGTGCTGTGGAAAGGAACTCTGCACTGGCACAGACAGTGAGGGCAGAGGGAATATGAGGGAATCTTGATTTTTTCCTTTTGCTCTCCATGTCTCACGTGGAACAGGAGCTCGGACAGGCCTCAGAAGTAGAGGTCTGAACTTAATAAAGCTGTCTGGGGGGAGTGAGACAGGGAAGAGAAGATCATGAAGATAAGGGAGGCAGATAAAGGAAGGCAGGAAAAGAAAGGACATTACAGCTGGCTGGTGATGGCTGTGCCCTTTCAGATTCAAGTGGGCAGAAGTGAAATATTTGTTTAAGAGGCAGGACACCAGTTCATTATGGAAAGAATAGGAAAGAAAAAAAAAGTAATATTTTATGGTTTGGACATAGATTTCCATGCCACTGTAATGAGGATAGGCCAAAGGCAAGGGAAGATAAGGATAATGGCAAGATGTTGCAAGGTAATTAATAGGGCTGCTGGATTTCATCACTATTTTGGGGCATATTGGAATGATCATTTAAATTCAGTGCAGTTGCACCTACAGTATGCAAGAGGCTGAACCCCTGCTTAGGACAGTAATCTCTTCCAAGGAAATAATTCCACAGACTAGCATAATCAGAGGGTCTCTTTGTTTCCCCACTTCTGCAACCTTTCTCCTGTTTCAGCTTGAAGAATAAAAGTTGATTGAGGGGAGCAGGGAGGAGGAGGAAGCTCATCTCATCCCCACTGACACAGCCCCCTCCACCAAGGTACCAATTTGACTTCCTTAAAGAAAAAAATTAGCAAATGCGCTGCCAAAGCTTCCATCTAAGGATGTTTTTTTTTTTTCCATAAGATTCTGTTTGTTAGAAAAACCAAAAAAAAAGGACACCAGAGGGAAAATAAATGCAGATACATTTTTAATGCATGCATTTAATTTTCAGAACATGGTGGGCACTTCAGTGCTGGGTGCTGGAACTGCAAGGGAGAATTTATCTAATCAGTCCTCCATGTCCCTGCCTCATTGACATAATGTGGTCCTGCCGATTAAAGAACTCGAATCTTTGCCTTTTCCTCCTCTTTCATACTAAAATTATTGATGTGCTTTGTACAATGTGTAATTGCCATTATTGTATATGTGCCTGGAGCATGTGCAGAGCTGAAATTGAAATAAATAAGCAAACCAAAATCATACGATAGCGAGCCTCTGATGGTATGGGGGGGGTTGGTGCTGTGGTATCACAAGCTGAAAATAGGATTTCATACTGCTGTGACTGCTTTTGATAGAGTGAGATTTGATAAGAAAGTGTGCTGTGATCCTCCAGCCTGACCTCTTCTTTTCATACAGCACAGACCTCCAGTAAACACCCAAATCAAAGTACCTCTTTTAGCATCCCAGGTCTGAGCCTGCCCATGCAGGGATTTCACCAGAGCAGTCCTGATTTGCATCACCTGAGGATCTTGCCCAGTATCACAGGCTCACTCTATGTCTTCATCTCCCTCTCACAGACATGCAGTAGATTTGTTCTTTACATTTAATTTATGCAAGGCACAGAATACATTTCAGTAACGTCAATTAGATACGCACTAATTTCTTCTCTGTGAAATAGCAGTAAGTAATTAATCAGAATTTTGATCACAACTCAGTTGGCAATTCTAATTGCACTTGTCATTTCCACAGCAAATACAGAATCATTATCTTTTTTTGCCAAGTACTCTCTTCCTAAATATCCAGGGGTGCTAGAAGCAAAACATTTCCAAGAACTAGATACTGTCTCTGTCAACCAGCAGCCCTAATACCTTTGGACTGAGGGTTGGTGGGTTCAGTCCTTGGCCGTGTTTTATTTCAAGCTTCATCATAATTTTAAAGGGAATAGCTCATGGCAGGCTGGCTGCTTGCCTGGGGGAGGGGGGATTCTGCCTCATGAAATTAGGAGAAAGGATAAAAGCTAGCAGCTCACTCCATTAAAAACCTTCTGGGGCAGCACTAAAGACACCTGACCTTTGCATGAGCATCCAGCAGGCATCCAAGGGACATGGGGACATTGAGCAGACCTGTGCCATCCAAGCCCACACGACATCTCAGAGGCACCACATCCACATCCCACCTCTAGGCACTGCCAGCCATCCTGGGAGCAAAGAGGATGATCAGGGGAGATCAATACCCTGTGTTTCACCAAAACAGAGCATCCATGACTGTTTGGGGATTATCCTGATGGTTTGTGCACACTGACAGTGCTGGTCTGGAGCAAGAATGAGTGAAGATTATCTGCCTGGATGGGGCTATGGCCAGGGGTCTGTGGAGAAAGGATTCCCCTTTGCTGTGCTTCAAAAAGCTGTCAGTGAGATCCTCCTCAGAGAAAGAAGAAAGAGAGCAGGAAGAGAAAGGGAGATAAACCTTTTAGGAGCTGAGCCCTACAGGGACCTATACCAGATTCAGCCTCCAGTTCCAGCATGGCAATTCCCCTCCTGCTGCAAGAAAGGCTCTCCAAGGACCACCTGAGAGCTACAGTCCTGTTTAGTAATCAGATTCTTCACATGATTCAAGCCCAGGTAGATAATATTTTCCCAGGCAATCCCAAATCATACAGTAAGTTTGGGAAAAACCACCAAAATTGAGATCTCAATTCTGCCAATTTAATAACAAGTGAAACGTTTCAGAGAAGTGTAAAGGCACTTTATGCAAGAAGTCTCTGTATAGAGTACGTTGTGAACCAAAACAGTTCTAGTCTTACATACAATTTGAGTCAGCAGCACCAAAAATTGCCAATTTGAAGGCTGCCCAAGCATCTCCTGTGCTTCCCAAACCATTCCCCTCCCTGCTCTAAGCAGTGGAAATCGCTGAAAGAACAGAAAGGCATTGCTCAGCCCTTCCCTTTGCTTCATTTTCCAATGCTCTTGCTTTTATTCCACATTTGAGAGATCAGTAAGAAGGATTTGAGGGGAACTGGAACCTCTCAGATTTTCTACTCTCAGGAACCAAACTTCTTTCACAGAAGAGGGAATAACTCTCAACATTAGTGATGCCAGTGGGGACTGAAGAGAGGCAGAACAACTCAGAACTTAGCTATGAGTATTGAAGCCAGGAACAATGTCTGTGATTTTGGCAGGCTGAATTTCTTTCATAAGGGACAGAAAAATAAACAGAATAAATGTCTGGACTGCCAGAGACTTTTCTTTGTCTAGGGTTGGGGTAGGGATGGCATGTTAAACATGCTGTCCATGATGAAAAGTCTCAAAAGCTTGAATCATACATTTTCAGGGCTCAACTCCACCTTCTGGGACACAGTGGGGTACAGGCATTTTCCATTAGTCCTTAAAAGAGGCACACTGAAGCTATGTCCACACTTATGGAGGTTTATTCCTTAGCCCTAGTACTCAATCACAAATATTTTTCATTCCTAGAACAATGCTTGGCATGTTTTTTTTGTCTAGGTCAGCTAGCAATGACCAAAACTGTGTCTAGGGACTGTCTGAGGCTTAATATGATTTGTGACCATCCCAATATGGATGCAAAAAATCTAGTCTGGAGCAAAATGGATTTTAATAATTATATATATGGCCACACTAAGAGCTGGCCATGGGCAGGGACACCTTCCACTAGTCCAGATTGCTCAAAACCCCATCCAGCCTGGCCTTGAACACTGCCAGTGACGAGGATATGCCCAAATTCAAGCCCCTCAGGAGCATGGGAGACACTGGTAGAGTTAAAAGTGAGGTTGCCACCACGAGGTTTCTCTTTACCAGCTCTCCATACTCCAACAGAGTCAGCAATGACTTTCCTGACTATTTAAATATAGATGAGAAACCCTAAAAAGGCAAAAAAACCCCAAAAACTGTTCGAAAAATGTAACATATAAACTGGAAAAGAAAAAAGGATGCCTTTTAATTCATTATGGTCAGAGTTGCCTGATCACCTCAGAGGTAAAAAATTAAAAGGAAACAGCAGCTCTTGGAACCTGAGCATTTTGAAGACCAAGTAAACCCACACAAAACAGATTTATGAAGACAGCAGATCATGTCCCAGATTAGTTGCAGCAGCCAAAAGGGAAAAATCAGATCTTTAAAACCAGAGGCAGTGGGATACAATCAGACTACTGCAAAAAACATCAGCTTCAACACAGATATTTAAGTAATGGATAGTCTTGAAGAGACATTCTAGCTACATCTTCACTGGTAAATTAAAAGTGCCCAGGAGTATTCCCAGCCACCAAGGCCAACTGACATGATCTGGTTGCATTCATCTTTTAAACTATCTCAGTTTTAAAAACAGGATGGGTTCACCCACCAGACCAGCTGGGAATGTTCCTTGGCACACACAAACACCCAAACTGGGCCCAAGAACCCAAGAATTGTTTGGGGGAGTATTACTTGGCCCAGGACCCAAGCATGCCAGGGATGTGGTAAACATTTTTGCAGAGCAGTGGATTGCATCTCTGTGTGCTTTTATTTATCTCAGTATGGACATCACCCCTGTCCACCTGAACTTCTGCCCTTGGAGAGGGCTTCGGTTCCCACAAATTTACCTGCAAACTTAACGGAGGGCACAGGCCACATCAGTCAGAGAGGTATCCCAAACCTAAGGAAATGAACAGGGAATTCTGCAGCCCAGATAATTTCTGGGTCTGTTTGAGAGAAGAGTTCACACCCAGGGAAAAAGAACAAGCAGGTGTTGTGTGAAATATTTGGCCTTCTTTTGACATTGTTGAAGGTTGCTGAACATCATCACGCTTTGGAAGTTCAGAGTTACACAATGGTTTGGGGGTTGAAAGGACCTTTAAATATTGTCTAGTTCCAGCCCCCTGCTATGAGCAGGGACACCTTTCACTAAAACACTGACATTTTCTTGTACTAGAAAAAAAATTTAAGTGAAAAAAAAAAATTTCTGGTTTTTATTCAAACTACTCTTAATGGGGCAGGAAACAAAGGAAGAGAAGGAAGGGACAACTAATCAGCTCCTGGCTGTTATTTCCCTGCTGGAAATAGGCAATAGATTGACAACAGCTGAGGAGAAACCCGCCTACCCAGTGCAGGTACCTTAATTACCTCAATTAACACAAGGAGGATGAGCTTGGGACAACTGGAGTCACCTCAGGAGCAAACCTGGGAATAATTTCCTGTCTCTACTCAGCTTGTGTCTCTTTAGGTTGATGCAGCTGGACTGAACTCTGGTCTTCAAGAGTCAGTCCTCATCTATGAGTTCAGAGAGTTTCTGTCCACATTTAACTGTGGGAAGTGGTCTGATGTTGGTGGTGTCACCAAGTCAGCTCACCCCACGTGGGCATCCCTCTAATCCAGATGCTCTGGCAAAGAGTGGATGAAAACTGTGTCCCTAAAGCCTCATAATCACAAACAAGCTGTGTGAAGCCTCTTACAGATGTACTGAGCAAATGCAAGAGAAAGAGTGGGAATATGAAGGAGTGGCTACACCCCCAGGACTCCACCAACAGTGTCTTTTGGAGAGAACAGTCTGTTGTGTACCCTTGCCTTGGATGGGAACTGTGAACCTCAGTGAAGCCTCTGGGTGTATATTTAACCATGTGACAGGGCATGCAAAGACACATTTGCTCTGAGCACAGGTGCAGAGACCCTGGGATGATCCACAGCAGACTCCACCAGGGCCAGGAGGAGTCAGAAGCACAGGCTGAGGCTGTGTGTAAAAGTACCCACAGAGAGTAGGATAATGAGAGTGTGAGGCCAGGCCCCTCAGGAGGACCCCAACCAGGTCATGGACACCACCTCAGCCAAGAACATCTGTGCACAGCCCAAAGTGAAAAGGACACAAACGTATCATAGACTCCTAGAATCACAGAATGGTTGAATCATAGAATGGTTGAGTCATAGAATCACAAAACTGTTCAGGTTGGAAAAGACCTCCAGGACCATCAAGTCTAACCTTCAGCCAAACACCACCTTGCCCACTAAACCATCTCATGACCCATGTCCCAGCCAAGATGGAGGCAGAGCTGAGTAAACAGGCAGACCTTGATGCTCAGTCAGAGACCTGCCCTCAGCAAGGACAAGGGATGTATTTTGCCTCTTTGTTTCAGTCTCTCTTCCTCTTTTGAGGTGATTCTTTTTCTTTTGTGAACAGTAATCCATTACACATTCACAACTGAGAGAACTGAAATTATTGTGGCTTCTCATCTGAGACTTTCATTGCATGTCCTCTCTGCTTTGCTCCATAGTGCTCATGCCAGTGTTTGGATTTTCAGTGGCAAGTCACCTAGATCAGGCTCATTATTACCCTTTCTCAGGTAACTTGGGAGCAGTACACACACCTGAAAAGTGAATGGAGTGTTGAGCTGACACCTCCTGGCACAAAGACCTGGGAACATGCAGGGGCACAGCCAGCACCAGGCTGGGCGACTCCAGAGCATGGTCCTATTACAAACAGTGCTTTGCCTGGAGCCCCATCCAGCTGAATTAGAAAAAAAAAAGAAACATTAATTAACTTGACTTAAGAGAAGGCTGATGCAGGGCAATGTGACCTTTTCTCTATGTCACATGCCACACGGATTTTAGCTTCCCTCTGATGCTTTGTCACTGCCAGTCCTTGTTTTTTTAGATTGCTGGATTGCAGGGGGGGTGACGGTGACCAAAAGGGTTGTGGGAGCAGGAAGGAAGAAAAAGACAGCTTCACTATTCCATGATCTGTATACCAAAGGCAGCAGAATCCTATTATTATTATTATCCTGTCCTGTTATACATCTACTATATATATATGTGTGTGTGTGTGCGTGTGTGTGTGTGTGTATATTTGTACTCATATTTTACTTTAGGTATTACAAATACATAACATGCAACATGTACATTTCGTTAAAATAACAATTTAAGGTATGTATTTTAATGTTAAGGTTAAAATATTTTTTTACAGAACAACTAAGAATGGTATTGGTTTTACAAGAATATAGAATATAATTATTCAGTATTGCTCAACTTTTGCATAAATGTGTTGGCAACAGAAGGAGCTTTATGCAGTTATCACCAATCAGCTCAATACATTGGTGAAATAGCCCAATCGACCCAAAATTTGATATTGAATTAGCCCAGGCATTGGAGGGAAGGTGAGAGCAGTAAAATCTTGGAGTCACAAACCAGTTTGAGTCAGAAGGGACCTTAAAGACCATCTCATTCCAACTCCCTGCCATGGCCAGGGACACCTTTCATTACCCCAGGGTGCTCCAAGCCCCGTCCAACCTGGCCTTGGACACTTCCAGGGAACCAGAGGCAGCCACCACTCTTCCAGGTAACCTGTGCCAGGGCGTCCCCACCCTCACAGGGAAGGATTTTCTCCTAACATCTCATCTAAACCTCCTCCTTTTCAGTCAGAAAGTAGTGAGTCTCTCTTCCAGATCACACTGGAAAATCCAACCCTGATGCCGAGTGCCATCCTCAGAAGGCCAGTTTTGCACTGTCAAAATTATGATGGAGTCTTAAAAAACCAGTTCAGAGAACATCCCCATCGACCACATGAGAAACAGGCTCCATGCAATTCTTTCTCCTAGGTCTGGGTTTTTATCTAGTTTATACCATTGTGTGTTTTGACATGAGTGTCTGAGCCTGACCTTGTCTCCTTCAGCTGAGAGAAATCAACACCATGTATGGGAAATTTATGCATCTTAGACACCAGTTTTAGGGAGAAAGAAATTATTTCTGCTAGGCAAGATGAATCTTTTGAGTTTAACTTGAATGTCTCTTTGGAAAAGCAAGTTAATCTAACCCTGTCCATGAAATTTAAGATACATCTACACCTTCTTCTTGGTACACTGCAAGATCACCCTCAAGACCTGACCCACAGCCCACAGCAGCAATAAACCAGGAATTATAGGTCCAAGGAAGAAGGGAAAACCAGTTTTCTCAGAGCACATGTAATTCTCTGAGCCCCAGTTTGTTTGAAAGTTTTACAGACCATGAAGGACCTGTGGACTTGTTGTCTGTGGGTGACCTCGGGTGTTTCTACAGTGTCATCATCTACTTGTGTGGTTTCTGTGGGGTGAAAAGTGGATGGATCTGGGAGCTCACTGAGCCCTGAGTTTCTCCACAAACCCTTCTTTGAGAATTGTGTCAACACAGATATTAAGATCAGAGGTGCAGGATTTTGTTCTCTGACTTAGAGATTCTTTTTGACCTCACTGCTGAAAAATAAAATACAAGGGAAAAACACTTCTCAAATTCCTTTGGATAACACTGGCAAGGAATGATATGTCAGTGTTATACCCACATATAGCTCATGTAAAGCAAAAAACCTCAGAATGGCTTAAAAAATGCTTTTCCATGTCCCATTAAATCACTGTGGCTTAAAGTATTGAAGGTTGGTTTTGAAACTTCTCTCAATGAAATCTAAGCTTTTATCTCAGTGAAAACACTCCCATCTTACTAAACAAACACGATGTGATCAGCAGTGGACCTCAGAAAATCCTCTCACATCTCATTATCCCACAGTTTAGATTAGGGCCTTTACAGCTTGACTTCCTAAATCAACCACAGGATCAGCCCTGCTCCCCTCTGCCTCANCTCAGGGACATTTTTTTGGACATATTTGTGTACCTCAATTGGAAGCCAGGTTCCTTGAGCTGGAACACAAGGGTCTATAATCTTTAAAAAAAAAAAATTAAAAATCACTGTGAAAACAGAAAGAATGAAAAGAAAACAAACCAATAAAGAATCTATCCTGTCATAACATTCGAGGTTCTGGTATTTGCTGGCCTTGGAGTAGGTTCAAGATAAATGAAGGAAATGTGTATTTCATTAAATGCTAATATTTGGAAGATAAGAGGAAAAAATGATGAAATGCTCCCAAGAACAGTTGTGAGGACAGTGCCTGTGTGTACATAAACACAAATGTTTGCATCCACACAAACAGGTTGTTGTGATTTGCCCTGAATCAGAGCAGGGCTACATAGAAAGAATTAGATGGAAAAGGAAAAAAAACAGCTCTTTTCCCAGGTCATTGCTCTTCCTATGCATGACCAGGGATTTTGCACTTCTCATTCTCCCTCTCTTATCAGAATTGCAATTAAATACTTTCACAGTTGTTTTTTTCTTTGCAAATGAAACTTGATCTTATAAATAATCACTGAGTCACATATAGGCACAAAAAAAGTCTCTATGCTACACAAGCTAAACTGTGCTAGGTGCTTTAATAATAAGGCTGGTAATCCAAAACCCAACCAGCTTTTTCTCAGTAGATGCCATACTTGCTGCTGGTTAAACTTGGAGGTCTCTGCTCCATTCCACCCCAGAGGGGTCTGTGTAATCCCTTGGCTCCTGCCCAATCCAGGCTGTAAAGTCAGGACACAACATGTTTGCCTCCTGGGGACACAGCCCTTGGGCAGCAACAAGGGTCACAAAGTGCCCAGAATTCTTTTTGTTAATTAGCAGATGCAATGCAAGGAATTAGAACGTGGGATTAGAGGCTCCAAATACGCAGGAAAATATTTGATGTCTGTGCTTCAAACAGTGCAGAAGAGCAGGAAGTGAAATTTTCACAAGCGATAGACCAGGCTTAGATCTTTCAAAGAACATGAAAAAAATGATGAATCTTAGCAGTTTATTTTCATAAATAGTTCTGGACAAAATTTTTCACAAAAACCGTGGATAGAAAATAATTCACTGGCCACAGAATTGTTTCCCTGATAACCTTCAAACTCTACTGCAAGCCCATAGGTTCTAGAGTTTAGAGATTTGTTTTCTATCACACATCAGAAGAAAGCTTCATTTTGCTCATTGCAGCTGAACAGCATTTCAGAGCAAACTTTCAGACAAAATCTTTCCCCAGGCATAAATCTATCAGGGAAAAAGAAAGGTATCTAGTGTAGCAAATAACATAGAAGTAGAGAGTATGAAATAAAATAAAATATAAAAGTAGAAGCAAGTGAAAAGCAGGTAATATGATGGAATGTTACAGTATGGGCTGTCAAACTAATTGCATGACATCAGTGGTGCTCTTGGATCAAGGGCATTGATCCATGGTAACCTCCTTGCAGGTGGGCAGCACCTGACAAAGAACTGATCAAATGCCTTGGTCTAGGTTTCAGATAAGGCCAAAAGGCTGAAATAGAGATTTTTGGAGTTCACCTGAATTAACAAAATAAATTAAAACATTTAAATTTTAGTTTGTAGAATTATGTGTTGAATTTTAACCTTTTACTTGTAAAACCTCTGCAATGGTACAAAGGCCATAAGAAAATGCAAATCCCTAAAGCTTCTTGCATAAAGGACAATGCCAGAGAAGACCAAGGAATGCAAAGAACCCAGATAAAGGAGCTCCTCTGTCGCCAAGCTTACCAAGACTGACAGACTTACTCAGATAAGCACCAAAGGACCAACAGCGCATGCCCGGAGGAGAAAAGTTCAAGGGTTCAAACAGGAGGAAGACCACGATCTTCAGCCTCAGAGACCACTGAGAGACCCCCGTGCTACCACCACAGCAAACCACGCATGCCCAGAAGGGCGGAGACCTATTTAGCATGAGAGGCGAAGACAGGCGGGGCCAAGAGTTGAATATGCATAGAAAAGTTGTGTAATGTATTGCATATGGAACACCTTTGTGAATAAAGACGTGGGTCAGACTGAGGATCGGGGCACAAGTTTTTGGAGAGCTCTCTCACTTGTGCCGGGCGCTGACATACATACCCACTTCATAACTATATCGAGTTGTGGAGTCTATTTATTTATTCCGCGTATCGCTTCAAGGCCCCAAGGAGATAATTTGGTTACTGATTGGGAGGGCTGTGGAGGTTTGGCTTTGGAAAAGACCTCTGAGATCAAGTGCAACTGTAACGTCACAAAGTCCCTCTAAACCACGGCCCTCAGTGCCACATCAACGCCGCTTTCAATGCCACAGCAGAGGAGAATCAGGAGGTAAAGAAAGCAGTTCCATGCAAAGTGGAGCCAGTGCTTTACTACAGAGCTGTGGCTGGATTCCTGGGCATGACCTAATGAGCAAAAGTTTTTCCTTTAGTTGAGATACAAAACTGGAATTTCTCTCCAGAGGACATTTCTTCGTAGCCAAGAAATGGGTTCCAATGGGATAACCAACTTTAGGGGGACAGAGAGGTTCACTCATAGAGATTTTCTTCACAGACTCCAAGTTTTTTAACCTGTAGGAATATATTACCTTGAGGACTTATCAATCTCCTACTTTTATTTAAAATTAAAAATGAGTTTAAAAGGACTGGGAGGGAAACTATGTACACATATATTTGCACATAACTCTGCACAATCACATGAACCTCGTGCTTGAAGAAAGCCAGCCTAAAAAAAGAGACAGAAACCTGATATATAAACACCAATAAATTGACTGTGTTTGCCAGATGTGCTGATATATTCTGCAAAACTCAGGAATGTGATCCACTGGGTGCCAATCCAGTAGATTTCTCTGGTGTTCATTCAGAAATGTGTCTCACACAAGATGCCCAACACCCTCTAAAATGTGTTTGAAAGCTGCTTTTCTGTCCACAGGACTTAATCAGTCCCACAAAGAGAGGAAAAGAGGAAAAGAGAGAGATATCCCTTGGTGTTTGTGCCTGCTTCTCTTTCAAATGGAATTAATGGTGGTTTAATGGGGTATGAAAGGATGTTTTACTGGAAACAATGAGGAACAATTGTCTAGCTCACGTTTCATTTCACAGGTCATTATTGCATTAAGAAGTAAATCGACCAAGTCCGGTAAATAACAGTCTGTGTTTTGCCCAAAGCTTCAAACCAACAATCTTAGCAGTCACCAACTAATATCTTTGTCATTTTTAACCCTTGCAGGGATCTGCTGGGGGCTAAACAATTATAGTCTTCACCCACCCCTAGCAGGTAAGCATTATTCATTTTATTTCTCATCCCTTCTTCCTGCAAACCCCACGAGGCTGGGGGTTTTTGCCTTGTTGTTTTGTTTATTAGCCAGCCTAGCCAACTGTGTGTCTGGTGGCCTTGAAAAACAACACATATTTTAGTGACTGCTGCAGGCGTCTTTAAACAGGCTGCTTCCTCTGCAAAATTAATTGTTGCAAAATGCGGTGCTTCCCTTGCAAAGCTCTGCAAACTCCCACTCAGCAGTTTGGTTGGATTATAGATATGTCTCTAAGATCTAAGGGAAATAATATAGTTATCCTTGTAGGATACAATTCACTTTTTTTTTTTTTTTCTTTTTTGTTCTTTTTTTTTTTTCAATTGCATAAACACAACCATCTTGCTACCTTAAAGGTAAGAGCCAGCAAGCCTGGAGAGGCTGTTCCATGTAGATACTGTCCTCAGCTCCATCACTGCCTCACTGGAGCCACTCACTTCTCCGTTTCCCTGTTTCTCCTGACACATTCTGGTTTGATTATTAATATCAGCAGCTTCTGCAGTAGCTGCATCAAAGGCAGCGTGGGCAGCAGTGCAGGGGAAGTGACCCTGCCCCTCTGCCCCTCTCAGGTGAGACCCCAGCTGCAGAGCTGCCTCCAGCCCTGGATTTCCAGCACAGGAAGGACATGGAGCTGTTGGAGCAAGTCCTGAGGAGGCACCGAGATGATCAGAGGGGTGGAGCCCCTCTGCTATGAGGAAACCCTGAGACAATTGGGATTGTTCAGCCTGGAAAAGAAAAGGCTTTGGGATGACCTAATTGTGACCTTCCAGTGCTTGTAGTGAATCAACAGGGAAGATGGAGAGAGACTATTGACAAGAGCATGGAGTGGCAAGACAAGGGGGAATAGATTCAAATTGAAAGGGAGTAGGTTTAGACTGGGTAGTAGGAAGAAATTCTTCCCTGTGAGGATGATGAAGCTCTGGCACAGGCTGCCCAGAGGAGCTGTGGCTCCCCCATCCCTGCAAGTGTTCAAGGCCAGGTTGGAGAGGGCTTGGAGCAACCTGGGATAGTGCAAGGTGTCCCTGCCCATGGCAAGGGGTTGAAAAGGGACTTTTTAAAGTCCCTTCCAACCCAAATTGTTCTGTGATTCTCTGTGATTCTTCCAGAAGATGCTGGAAAAGTTTCTGGGTGGTTTGTTGAAGGAATAAAACCCAACAACTAAGATTTGTGGGAATCACGAAGGCAGGAATGATAAATAAGAATGAAACAGTTCCTTGGGAGAATATGAAACTTATCTGAGCAACTGAGCTTTGAGCAGGGGTCTCAGATAAGGAATAGATTCACAAAATGGTTTGGGTTGGAAGGGACTTTAAAAATCAGCTCGTTCCCACCCCCTGCCATGGGCAGGGACACCTTCCACTAGACCAGGTTGCTCCCAGCCTCACCCAAATGAGTCTTGAACATTTCCAGGGATGATGCTTTCACAATTTCTCTGGGCAACCCGTGCCAGTTTTGTTTCCCTGGTGCTGTAAACTCCACTCAGACCCTGTACACCATTTTCTGTGGGCCTCATCTCTGCCCTCACATGTTGTACAACCTCTCAAGCTTATTGGCATTCCACAAGAGCAGACAGGCCATATCACAGGAACTGAGCACATGGATTGGGAGACCACCTCTCTTTCCTCCCCAGTGGTCACTATTTGTTTTTGTCAAAAGCATTTAGAAAGTCCTAATTACCAAATCTTTCTCCCACAACATCCTGCCCTTTGCCCCAAAGATTCTTGAAGGCCATGGGTATACTTTCAGAATTTTAAAAATAGGTGCAGAAAGGACCATTTTGAACTTTTTTGGATGCATCCTCCACCCACTCAAAAAAAGAACAGCTCTGTATAATTATCTAAGGATGTTACCATTGATAAGAATTCTACAACTCAGGCAAGCTACACCCATGTTTCTTTGTCTTTATTTCAACAGTTCCTCCCAACACCTAAAATCACCCTGATGGAACTTCAGTCCATTATTTCCAACTGCACAGACTTTGGGAGCAATTTATTTCTCTCTGCTCCACTGCAGCCTTTCATATTTTTGAAGGACATTCCTAAGTCTCTTATCCACCTCTTCTCTTCAAGACTGACCCAACTTTTCCAGCCATTCCACAAATCTCTTTTTCACATGCCTAATAATGTTTTTCACCTTTAGCTGTCAGGCTCTTAAATAAATCCAGGAGTGGTGTGTCCAACAGTTATTCAGGTTTCATGGACCACTAATGCTTTATGGATCACAATTTAAGAACCACAACACTGAAACAGAAGCCTCACTGTATCAATGATAAAAAACCTTAGACTTGGGCTGCAGACAACATTTCTATACAGAAAGGGAGAAAGGTGGGTTTCAAATCCATAACTAGAATTCTAAATGAAGGTGATGTGCTGTTTTGGGGGCACTGAGCTCCCAGGGATGCAAACAGGCTGTCTGAGATTTCACAAACTAAAAATCGTGACATCTTTCTAAATAGCTCCTTAAATACAGGAGTTACATTTGGAAAATGAAATACCTTCTCTTTTATCCACAGGAATTAAGGCTAAAAGGAGAAGCCAAGAGTTTCTGATAGCAAGTGTAGGCACAAACTATTTGTTGGCACATCTTCAAAAAGGATTGCTATCCTAAGGGGCAAGGTTATCTCCCCTTGTCAGGGACCTGACTTCATAATCAGTTTTTCCAAAATTCGTTTGGATAATCATTCCTAATAGATATGTACACATATTTTACATTTTATGCAGCTGAACATCAGTGCATGACTGTTTGAAAGAACCTGAGGAATTTAGAAAAGAAGCAGAAAGGGTGGCACAGAAAGCTAAACTCTGTTTACAGCAATAAATGTGCAAAATGGTTGGGTTTGCCCAAGGTTTTTTTGGCTTCATCAAGAGAAAAGAATTTGATATCCTTATTTGATGGGAACAAGGAAATAAGGTTTGATAGGCTTATACAATTGTACAAATGCAGATATATAATGTGTGTATGTGTGTATATACATTGCTCTATGCTGATCACATGGAAGATGAATAATGTCATTCATCTCACATGGGACATGGTAGAGTCTCCATCACATCCTCACTTTGAGGTTTTCAGAATGTGGTTGTACAGGGTGCTGGATAATGCTCCTTTCCCACAAAAGAGTGGACCACAGGAGCTTTTGAGTCCACTTCCAATCTGGTCTGCTTTATGATTCTATGATTTTTCAGTCCAAATTGCTTTGATACATCCTAGCTTCAGAATTAAGGAAAAAGCATCCCTGCAAAAGGAAAATATCTGTTTTTTTAGAGACTGAAGTGCAGATGAGTGTGAGGGAAAGCAATTTATAGTATTTCAAAATGGAGATGTGGCATGGCCACCTCAGCCCCAATGCTGACCTTGTTTGCTACATCCCCAACTCTTCTCACTTCCTCCACAAAGTTCCAAAAGAAATCAGAGGAGGGCTTTTCCTTGGCAGAGCTGTCCCCTAAAGAAGTCTCATGGTGGCATCCAGATCAGAGACTTCTGTTGGAAGACTCCAAAAAGTTAATCCAGTTCCACCCCCTGCCATGGGCAGGGACACTTTCCACCAGCCCAGGCTGCTCCAAGCCCCATCCAACCTGGCCTTGGACACTTCCAGGGATCCAGGAGCAGCCCCAGCTTCTCTGGGCACCCTGTGCCAGGGCCTGCCCACCCTCTCAAGGAAGAATTCCATCCATAACTCTAATCTAAACCTGCCCTCTGTCAGTTTAAACCCACTCCTTGTTCTTTCTTCTTTTCCAACCAGTGGATTCTCCACCAACAGAATTGTCCCTCACTCTGCTCTACTGCATTTGGCAGAGCCAATTCTTTAATTCAGTGTGTTCAACCATCTCACCCCTGATGAGCCACCACACAGACATCAAAGATATAAAAATAACTTAATTTCCCTTTGGATTACTTTAAACTTTGTTTTCCTATGAGCATTACAAAACTCATCCCAACTTTATTCTCTGCTTTGGTTTCAACTTAATTAAGGTCTGCTGAAATCTTTACCAGAGATGTGTTTTCAGGAAAATTAAGAATTACAAGCATTTTCTGATCATATTAGGTTTGGTTTTTATAAAACAATAGCTTGGTAAGAGCTCTTTTAATGTCCTCCATTGCTACTTCCAACCCATTTTGCATGGGCCATTTATTGCAGAAAAAAGCAAATTTCTATTTGTAAACAACAACAAAAAAAGCTCCAGACAAAAACAATGCTGATATTGCATTGTATCATTCCTTGCAAATCTACCAAACCTGCATTCTCTTCTCAGGCATCTTTAATTACTGAATATGATAATGAATAGCTAGTGTCACTAATCATAGTCCTTGGAATATTAAATATTTATGGTGCAATGTTTTCACCCAGCTTTAGTCCTGATTTACACTGCCAGTCTGTGTCTCAAAATTCTATACTTCCCCAACTATTATTTGTGATTTTTATTCAATAATTAAAATTACCAGAAGAAGGAAAATTGTACAAAAATTTTCAACCCATACCCCAAGTTATTTTGGATTGTTTTTACCTAGATCTGACATTTTATCATGTTTCTGATGAAACCAGCAAACTTCTGCATATTCATTTATGACTTTTAACTTCAATGTTACATATCAAAGGGTTTTTGACAATAGTTTTTGATAAAATTGAGTGTTCAATGTCTGTATAACTTGCTTCAGACAAGCATTTACATATTAAACACTTTCTTCTTTGTGATTTAGAAAATGTACTGATTACCTCTAGAGAGCAAGCAAGACTACTGAGCAATTTCATAGCTTTAGATTTGTCTAGATTGAAAATGACATGGGAAAACATAATCTCAATGATTTGCTGGTCAGATAAAAAGTTCAGTTGCCCACAACACACTGATCCTCTGACCAATCGATTCACACTAGAGCTGTGTCAATTTTAAAAAAAATTTCTCTGGGATTTTTTAAAGAAAAATTAAAAAAATAACAAAAGAACCCAAAAACCAAAAAAACCCACAAAAACATAACACAACTAATATTTTTTGTTTGTTTGTTTATAACTGTAGTTTCTCCATCCCTGGAAAGGCCAGGTTGGACAGGGCTTGGAGCAACCTGGGATAGTGGAAGGTGCTCCTGCCCATGGCAGGGGTATGGAAAGAGATGATCTTTAAGGTCCCTTCCAATCCAAACCATTCTGTGATTCTGTGGTTTATTGGAACAACCTCTCCAGGGACATGGTAGAGTCTCCATCACATCCTCATTTTGAGGTTTTCAGAATGTGGTTGTACAGGGTGCTAGATAATGCTCCTTTCCCACCAAAGAGTGGACCACAGGAGCTTTTGAGTCCACTTCCAATCTGGTCTGCTTTATGATTCTATGATTTTTCAGTCCAAATTGCTTTAAATAACAACTAGAATGTATCTGTCAGCAGGAAGAAAATATGTCTGCAGGCTCTAGACTGACTTGAAAGACTTGGTTTCATCCCTCCAATTTTGTGTATTACCCACCTAACGGGTCCCTCTCTCTCTGCTCACTGGAGAGGACATCAGTAAATTCTAGTGGAAGATGTCCCTGCCCACGACAGGAGATGGAATGAGATGGCCCTAAAGGTCCTTTCCACCCCAAACCATTCTAAATTCTATGGTTCTGTGACAATGCTGGAGACAAGGGGGGACAGCTGGACCTTCTACCACTTTCAGCTACATTTCCACCAAGGGAAGACAACAAATTTGGATGTCTCTGGGAGTCATCACAGACTGCAGGTGTGAGGAACTGTGATAACAGAGTCCTATGAACACTGCACAAAGCATTAAAGGCTGAGCCTTAACTACACAAGGATGGCTGCATCAGCTGCCCTTCATGGAGTTGGGGTTTTAACCTGGACAGAGGAATCAGTTGAATACACAAACTGTTCACTCATCCTTAATTCCTCAGTAAGATACTCCTGTTTATAGCTAATTCTGCTGTACAGCTTATGATTCTGGTATTTCCTGTATCATGGAACCATTTAGTGCTCCAGGCCTGGCCCCAAGCTCTTTTGCAAGAGGCTTGCTCTAGACATGAGTTTCAGGAGAAAAACATTTTGTCATCCAAAAATGGCAGCTCAAAGAGATTTAAATAATTACAAATTCATGTTAAACTCATTAAATTGTTTTGGATAATTTGAAAAATAGTACTTTGAAAGTTTCTCATAAATTATTTAGGGAGAAGGGTGTTGGAAAACATTTAATTTTAAACTTTTGCAGCTTTATATTTAAAGGCAAAAAAGAAAAAGATTAAAAAGAACTCTCATATTAAAAAGTAATTATGCTTTGTTGGACTCAAACCCACTTTTGTTGTAACTCTTTTTTTCTTGCAGTAGAAATAATAATAGCAACAAAAGTCTTGGATCTGTTCCCTCTCATTTTGTTTTTTTCTTCTGAATACTGTGGTTTATCCAGAAAAAAATTCTGTTTCTTCAAAAAGTCACAATAAAAAGCTTGGTCTATGAGCAAAGAGTGAACTCAGCAGGTAAAAGTTTGGGAAAAAAAAAGAGAGAAAAAAAGTGGGTATAGACATAATAATTTTCATAAATTCTGCACAATTGCACCTAAAATAAAAGATATCACGTGAGTTCAGGACCATTAATATCATTCTGAACAATCCCCTGTGCCCCAGTTATGGCTCTCACAGCCTCTTCTTTGTGATATTCCTCATTCTGATAAAAAATCTGCATGGCTTTTGCATCCCTGAAGTGAATTGAGTGTTTTGGTTTGATCTCCATGGAGTAATCAGATTATCTAGAAATGGGTAAGGGACAGTAATTTCAATCTGATTGGCCAAAGTGGAAGCTTGAAGTGAACATAAATATATATCTGTATCATAGAATCATAATATCATATATAGTTTGGGTTGGAATGGACCTTAAAGCTCATCCAGTTCCAATGCCCCTTCCAAGTCATTTTATTATTTTATAATTGTATGACAACACCACCATCTTCACTGGCCTTGAATCATTGTCATGCCAAGGCAGAATTGGGCCCTACAGAATCATTAAGATTGGAAAAGACCTCCAAGGTGGTCAAGTTCAGACTGAATGAGTGCCACCATGCCCACTAAACCACATCACAAAGGGCCATATCTACTTGGGTTTCGTAATGCTTCTGGGGATGGTGGCTTCACTCCTGCCCTGGGCAGCCTGGTCCAATGCCCAACCACCCTTTCTGGGAAGAAATTCTTCCTGATACCCAACCTGAATCATCCCTGGTGCAAGTTGAGGCTATGTCCTCTTGACCTATCACTAGGTTCCTGGGAAGAGGAGGATCCCTCTTTTCAGGGAGTTGGAGGGAGCTCCCCTGAGCCTTCTTTTCTCCAGACTAAGAAAACTCAGCTCCCTCAGCTGCTCCTCATAAGACTTATATTCCAGACCCTTCCCCAGCTCCTTTCCCTTCACTGGACACACTCTAGCCTTTCAATGTCTTTCTTACAGGGAGGAGCTCAAAACTGAACACAGGGCTCGAGATTTGGCCTCATCAGTGCCCTGAGCAGGGAGCAATAAGTGCCCTGGTCCTGTTTGCAGAAGATCAGTGAGAGCAGAAAAGTTGAGATTTTTCTCCAGTTTGTCTATGCTGGGAGCCTGCATTGCACTGTGAAAAATACTCAGTGCTACAACTTTCCAGAAGGAGAAGGAGGAGGGAGAGAAGGGAAGAAGACAACCATGAATTCACCTTATCATCAAGCTCTGCCTTTTTCCAAATGTCAACCTCGAGACAAAAGGAAACTCAGGTCAGAACGAGAAATGCAGAGGAATTTAACACACATTTGTGAAGGGAAGGGGAAAAATACCCCCATTTGGGCAGCAAAAAGAAAACACAGCAATTTTGTCATAGCCTCAGAGGCAGGCAACATTTACCATATGCTGTTACCTCCATTACACAAGGAGATAAACCCTGAGGAGTGAGGGTTATACCCTCAGTGCACTTTAGATAGTGGGTATTCCTCTTACACCCATGACTGTGTGCTAGGATGTGCTAAAAATGGTGGGAATCTGAATAAAATCCAGGTTTTGTATGCAAATATAATCATTAATATGCAGGTGCTAAGTAGTAATAGCGCTAGCGCATTAGTGCTTGGATGTGATTCATAATTAGGGTGGAAAAGGTACACTAAAAATCAGTGTTTGCATCTAGACAACACATTAATCAACCCTGTAAGCAGCCAGCTAGAGCAGGATCCTTTGAGGAAAAGCCTTACACATTTTGTTTAAAGACTAAAGTTCTTCGTGTGTTTAATCAGTTTTAGAGTGTGAAGGAAAACAGGATTAATTACAGTTCCTCCCATCAGTGTCCCAAACCAGCAGAGTCATAAACTATGCATCTCTACAGCAAAATGGCCACCATCAGCTGCAATTAAAGAGATTATTTGGAATCAGAAAGATGAGTTTTAATCAGGAGGAGAATGGAGCCTTGCTGTGGGAGCCTTCAGAAAGTGGTTACTGAGGAGAATGGCCTTTTTTTAACAGAGAGGGATCATCAAACTTCTGGAGTGGGTTTTCAGCTTGATTATTTCCTCAGTGGGCTGTGGATGAAAATCCTTGCGGGCCAATTAATTGGTATTATTTTGCAGTTATGTGGTGTTTTCATGGCACATGTCCCCTAATGCTCTCAGAGGGCTTTGCAAGGGGCAGGAAGAATCATCAAATCCCAGAATGGTCTGGGAATGGTCTTGGAAGGGACTTTAAAAATCATCCCATTCCACCCCCTGCCATGGGCAGGGACACCTCCCACTATCCCAGGTTGCTCCAAGCTCCATCCAACCTGGCCTTGGACACTTGCAGGGATGGGGGAGCCACAGCTCCTCTGGGCACCCTGTGCCAGAGCCCCAGCACCCTCACAGGGAAGAATTACTGCCTACCATCCAATCTAGTGAATCAGACCCTAAAGGGGGTGAAGGATGCCGGGTGAAATGATTCTGCAAGAAGGCAGAGTGCAAGTGGTGGAGCCAGAGCTGCACACTGAGTCACCCCAGACCTCTACAGCACAATTCACTGCATCCATCCTGGAAAGGAATCACACAACTGGGGCCCCACCGCCTCAACCTCAGCTGCAGATCTCTTTGCAAGTCACACCTCATGGCTCAAATGTCTGCATGACTTTGCAAAAACTCCCACCAGCACGGGGGCACTTACCGGCTTCTGAGTAGAACTGTGTCCATTCAAATTCTGACTTTGGGAAAACAGAGACAGGGGGTTCTAGATCCAGGACACCTCCATCCAAATCCTTGAAAAGGGCTTTCCTTGAGCCTTTGCATCTCTTTTCAGGGAGCGTGGTGTCTTCAGAGGTTTGTACACTGATAAGTAGGGAAGGAAATGTTATTGTTGGTGGCTTGGAGCAGCCAGAAAAGCCTGTAAATTTCTATGTAGGTCATTAAAGACTCGCTGCCACAGAGGAAGGTACCTGTAGCAAGGCAGGATTGTTGAGGGGAACTTATCTCATGTGAGGGAAATACAGGACAGTTGAGATTAATCATTTCCTAAACAAGGATCCATATTGACTACAGAAAATCAATGTGTTTGGGTCACATGTCTCATTTTTGGATCACTAAAGTGTAGTGAGCTGAATTGCTTTTAATTGCAGGTTGACTAAAGGTTCAACACAGCTTAAAGGAGCTGGTGATCTGAGCATCTCACACCCATGGCAGAATTCAATACACTGAAAAGACTTGTACTCCAGAAAAGTCCATGGAGACATTTTCAGATTGCTACATGGATTCACATTAAACCTTGAAGAAAATGCAGAATTTTTTGGTCTCAGGCTGAGAAAACCCAACTGCTGGTACCTTGAATGGGGCAAACAGGTATCGGCAGAGATTTGCAGTAAGGGCAGAGGAACAAAAAGGCCAATTCCCCCCAGTCAACACTGCTCAAAAGAGGCAGAGAACAAAAACCTCCTCTGATCCTGACAGCTCAGTTCTTGACCATCTCTCAGCAGATCCAGCATTTCTGCTGATTAGGTCTACCAGTAGGACAAGAAAAGTGCTTCATAGATTTGCTCTATCCCCTGATGTTTCTATTTCCTCTCTTGCTCCAAGGCAATGCCCGTCTTCTCTTTGACAGGACACATTGATCAAGCTATCCCTTCAGGATGCTGAAGCAATGCAGCCACAGCTTGGATCAAGCTCAGCAGCTGCAGAGGTGGATTAAATAAATGCATGCAGATATTGCATGAGGAGCACTGGGAGATGTAACCACCCTCAGAGGCTCAGCAGCCTCCCAAGGAAGCGTTCAGTAAATCCATGTGCGTTCCTCATATTTGAAAACCACCAGGTCTTGCACTGGACTGGGTATTCAGCAGCTCACTACCAGCAGAATATTGTGGGATGGATACAAGAGTGAAACATAATGGGAGCTGACAAGCTGGACAGGGCTCAGAAATCTACACGCAAACTAATGCCCAGAGCAAAAAGCAAAAATATGGAATAAAATAAGAAATTCTGGCAGAAGGCTGGAGGGGCTCTAAACATAGCAGTGTGGGACACCTCCAATTATTTTTGACTGGCAAGTGGAGTCCATGCTGGAATTTTTTTTGCTACTTCAAGGCTTTCCTGACATAGCCTCTGAATTGTGTTCAGTGGCTGCAATAAATAAATAGGCATGTGGTTTCCATTGGATGTGGTATGTCTAAACCACTGCAACCAGCAGTGACTTAAGGTTACAGATGAAGTTCTCCCCTCCCTCCTCAACACTCACAGATGATATTCTCCCTGGGCAGGAGCAGTTCTGGCAATCATTTGACATCTCACAGCCTGCCTGGTACTGATCAACATTTCTGATGTGATCTCGCAGGCACAAATCAAGCCACGCTTCCCTGACCAAAAGGACATTCCCTGTCTCAGGGTGTTTTCCTGCAGGTCCTGACATTTTTTGAAGCCTGAGGCTGAGAAGTCAGAGATGCTCAGGATGGGGGTATAAGAAATGGGATATGTGAGGCTCGTTTTGCTACACAAATGTCAGGAAAAAAGAGAAATCCAAGAGGATTGGTCTGGAGATGCACCTTGATGGAATTTGAAACAAAAATTACAAAAGATTGCCTTAAACTAAATTTGGTGGTGTTTTTCCATTTCTTTTTTTTTTTTTTTTTCTGCATTTGAGTTTTTCTGTGCATGTTTGTTTGATGTTGGAGCTTGTTCATTTTTGTCAGACAGGAGCAGTACAAGAGCAGAGATGAGGGGAGGATAGTTCCAAAGCTGTAGGTGTTTGGTGTTCTTTTAAAAAAGATAGCTCAGAATTAAGCATTTTACCTTGTTGGATGAAAGTAGAACTTGTTCTTCTCACTGACATGTAACATCCTTGATGTCTCTGCTGTGATGAGAGGCATGATGCCTGAATGATCAGCGTTTGACATGATACAGACATCCCTGTCTTCACTGTAGCAGCTCTTTGTAAAACCAGTAAAGGTGACTTCTGCCAGAGATTAAGAGAAAATCAAGCAAGGAAAAGTGGTTAAAAGAGTGCCATAATTAGAGATAGGAAAGTTTATTTTTCCTGTGATGTTTTCCATGTCAAATTGCTTCCCTGTATATAGCTGTACAAACTATTTTAAATCAGACTAATAGCATTGTTCATAGATCTTCATGTGGCTTTAGAATACTCCATAGCCAAAATATATCCTAAACTGACACAAACCAAGTCATACCCACAGGAAATTAAGTCAAAGGAAATAGTAACTGAGAAAGAAAACAAAAAGCAAGAGTATTTAATATATTTTCATTTGAATAAGTAAGAACCAGTCAAAAGTTGAGCTTGTTGCAACAACAATGGAGTTTTTAAGTTCTATAACAACTTGCCTTGGATGATTTTTCTATTTGACAGAGATTAATATAAGACAAGCAGGGTATGATGACACATATTTGGCCCTGGCACTGAACTCTTGTGCAGCTCCAAAATCCATATTTTGCCATGGATTCTTTGTGAGACTCAGCATAACTCTATTTGTCTTTATCTCTTATTCTTCAGTAAAATGAGGACAATGAATTTTCTTGCAAAAGTTGGTAGCAGTGAGGAATAAAGACATGAAAGCAGTGAGGTATTTAGATCCCACCATTGCAACCCACTATCAGGGTTCTGCTATATGCAAATATTGCTCTGGGGACTGAAAAATTCACTTGAAACAAAGATCCAGGATACATAACAGACCTCTACTCCTCCTGTGCAATCCCTTACACCAATAAAGGTCATAATTGCTTCTGTGAGTTGTAGTTATTGGTTTCTGTGACACTTCTATACTAAGTGTGATATTCACTTCTCAAATTTGATATTTTATTTAGGTAGAAGTAACTGTGGATTGGAGAGATGAATCAGTTGGAAAAGTAACACAGAGGGCAGGAATGTGTGAGGTAGAATATACTTCATCACAGGACATAATAATCATTGAATCATTGAATCCAAGAATGGTTTGAGTTGGAAGGGACATTAAAGATCATCTCATTCCAACACCCTGCCATGGCCAGGGACACCTTCCACTATCCCAGGTTGGTCCCCTGTCCATTCTGGCCCCAAACACCTCCAGGGATGGGGCAGTCACAGCTTCTATGGGCAACAATTATCCTGCAGTAGATTCAGAAAGTGAAAAATATGAAATAATATTTTTTCTGAATTAAACTTCATCAAGTTGTAGAAGAATTCTGTTATCAGTTTCACTGAGGCTCTGATTTCTCCAACATGTCCATTTGTGGGAGGCTGCAACTTTAATTGGAAAAATTAAATTAGCGAAGAAAAAAGTGACAGAACAGTCTGGCCAGTGGAAGCAGAAGACCAACCTTTCAGCTTCATGACCCCCAGGGCTTTTGGACAATGCCCAGTTTTGTGCCAGGGATCCTCTGGCCTTTGGCTGGGAACGGTGGTAAACGTGGGCCATAAAATCCCGACACGGCCTCTTAGAGGGCAGCGTGGGGGTCGGTCCTGGGCTGTTGGCTCAGCTGAGTGAGGCTTGATCCTGTCTCTGAGGCAGTCAAAAGTCGAGCTTGTTGCTACAATGATGGAGTTTTTAAGTTCTATGAATTTTTTCCCCGTGTAGCATTGCTCGGCATGGGCACAGTGCACCACTGCCAGGAGTCCCACGGTGTTGTCCACCAGCACCACGTTTTCCACAACAATGCTGCCTCCAAGGTGGAGCATGACACCATAGTCATAATTCTTATAGGACAGAAAACCTGTGATTCTAGTGCAGGTCTGAAATCCATCTTCCTGGTACAGGTGAAAGCCATGGAGGCTTGAATGGGCCACATTTCCATTGGTGTATTCTCCATCCAGTGAACACTCTTGGCCCCTGACATGGAAGCCAATTCTCTCAGATCCTGCCACAGCATTGCCACGGAGGGAGGCACCGGTGGCCAGGTTCACCTTGATGCCAGCCACCCAGTTCAATGAACCTGCTGGCTGCCTGCTCAGAATAACCAGGTTCCTGATGAGAGAGTGATTTCTCCCTTCCAAATCAATGCCAGGTCCAGTGGTGTTGAACATCACATTATCATGCAACAAGATCCCACTGCTCATGGTTTCTTTAATGCCAGCTCCACAGCTGTCACTAATGCTGGATGACACCACTGAGGACTCCTGGGATACATTCCTGAATTCAATAGCAGAAAGCTGGGGAGGCCCAAAGTTCAAAAATTGAATATTTAAGAGTTGAAGAGCACCTGCAATGAGATAACAGGAGTCAAATAAAAGCTTATATTACTTAAGAACAGGTAAGGACAACCATGTTAACAATCCTCAGACAAAGCAGGCACTTTGTCAGTGTATTATAGAGATGGCTATTTGTTAACAAATATATGCAAAGCCATAGTAACAGGCCACAAAACACAGAGCAGCCCCTCCTAAAATATCTTCTGTGTTTATGAACTTTTAGTGGTGCTCGTGTTTCGTACTTGCTGGCAGCCAGTTTGTCCTGACTTCCAAGGCACACCTGAATGGATACACATGTTCCTGCACCTCTTTCTTGGGAAGAACTGGTGGGGTTGATGAGGACAGGTGAATCTCAACTACCTTCAAACTCCACCCCATTGGAGTCTGTGAGGTGTCCCACCAGCATCCTCCCAGCACAAGCCACATCCGACTGGATCTGCACGTTCCGTGTTAGGAGCCCAACCTCTGCAGCCAAAGAGATGCTCCTGCCTTCTCCTGTGTCATGGGGACGCCCTGGGGAGTTCCAAGAAAGCAAATGTGATAAGTGTCCATCATACCTATAACCCAGTGCTTTGAGGGACATCAATCCTGACAGCTCCTCTGCAGAATCTGCACTGACATTCAGGTGCGTTTCACCCCCAGCACAATCCACGTGCATCAACATAAAACCAGAAAGGCCACCTGCCCATCAAATATTCACCGTGTGCTTATATTGTACCAAGCTATCTCATTTTTAGAACAAGAAGGTGCTAAACCTTTCCCCTGTGGTGTGCAGGTGCCAAAGCAATGAACAGGTTCACACTTCACTTTTTATTAGCTCTGTGTGTTGGAGTTACTCCTCAGCGCACTGCAGAGCTGATGTCCATGAATTTTCCTCAGGATCATACTAACATCAATGCCAAAAAAACCACTTTGTTACAGAGTCTTGCTTGTGTGAGTTTTACAAAAGGATTTTAAAATACTTTTTTTCAATGCCTTTCTAAAGGAGACTTTTGCACAACTTTATGCAGCTGTCTAGCTTGGATTAATCTCAGATAACTTTAGACACCTGCAGATGTGATTTAGTTATCCAAACTGGTTTTATGCATGATGGAGAGAAATAGGTGAATCTCAAGTGCAATTTATGTGTATTTTATACACCTGCTTTAGGGGCAGGTGAAATGCAGGTGAGATGTATGTATTGTATGTATTTTTAGCTTTAATTATCAAGGGAACTGAGAGTGACTGGTTCATGTGTGAACAGTTACTGCAGGTATCCACATTTGCCCAGGTGAAACCCAGTATTTACCTTTTAGTTGTACCATCAGTGCTCTTTTTCAGATGTATCCAACAACTGCTGCATTACTCAATGTGTAAGAAGTAATTTCACCTTATGATACATTTATTATATCTACAACAGCTAAAAAGGAAGGCCTAAAATGCATAAACTACTGGAAATGAAGTCTAGATGTGCTCTGCTTTGAACTGCACATTTTGTTTGAAAACTGCAATTGTCATAAAAACTGTGCCATGGAGGCTACTGTTGATTAACACTGTGGATAATTGTACAACAGAGCTCAGTTCTAAGTGAAGCTTTGATTACTGGCACAGCCATTTAAAATATGATATTTCTGGATCTTTTTATCCATTACACTCCTTTCTGTGCCTATTGGCTGGAATAAAGATCAAATTTAAAAATGTTTGATATGCACAAGAAAAATCCTCACTTTGATGGTTCAGATTTTGACCTCTTAATAAAATTCCATGGTTTTTGTTAAATAGATGGCAATAAATTTACTTTATAAGCTGAAATAAAAGTAAATCATTATCAACACTGCATCCCTTTTTCCACATAAGTATAGATCCCATGCAAACTACGTAGAAAATAGAGCTATATGCAGATTTTATGTTTATTTAGATATTAGTTTATAAATACTTAATTTCATGCCATGGAATTGACAAAATTTTCTACTAGAAATATTATGAAAATAATTACTTTGAAATTTGAGAAAAGGGTGAGGTTTAATTCTTTTCCAGGTTTTTGACATGCCACAGAAATTGTGCAAAGGGCCTAAAATCCTACCTTTCTTTTTTGCTTTAGAATTTCTTTTACCTTCTCTCCCTGTGAGCCAGTTCAACTCAAAACACCAGAAAGTTTTCCCAAACAATTCAGCACAGAATTGGTTCTGTTCACAGAAATTCATGTTAGAATCAGCAAGGAAAAAAGTGTATAGAGAGAGAAATTATGATACCTCAAGGAAATAAAATTGATCCTGTTGAGATACGAAATGGAAATTCAATACTTCAGAAGAAAATACTCAGAAAAAGGAAAGAAAAATTCCTTACCAATGTGCCTGTGCAGAAGATGTTTGTGAATTCTTATATTATGACCATGGACTTCTTTAAGTGTAACTACTTCAGCCTGGTGGGCTTCATAGGAAGAAGAGCTGATCACAAAATCTCCACCTTGATCCCAATCTACTTCATCCTCCACAAAAATCCTGTAACTCCATGATATAAACTTAATGTCATTACATTTACGAGAGTTATGCTCACAAATTTCATTAAAAATGAGCAGTTTTGCTCAGGGAGATCTCAAAAAAAAAAAGTAAAAAATAAAAAAATTCCACAGGCTATGCTGCAGGAAAAGCTCCTTCAGGGCTCTCTGCAAAAACAGATGTCTGAAATATGTGGGAGGAAATTAATCCTGAAGCATCTATTTCACACCATTGATTAACAACATATACAATACCAGCACAGAATTCAGGGCTCGAGTTGCTGCCAAAAAACATGTCAGACCATTTTTGGTGCAAGGAATACCTTACAGAGCTGAAAGTCCCCTTTGGATTTAGACAAGGATCATGTGCAGGGTGGAGTGGCCGGCTGCACTCGACATCTGAGCTCCCACAAGAGCTGGTTGGTGCAGTGGTGGGGGGAAGGAATTCAGTTCTCTGAGCTGGGCACTTTGAGCAGGACCTGATTCCCTAAACAAGAGCACCTCTTGCTATCTGAGATGTCCCAGGATACCCAAGACATCAGCTGGCAGATGTGACAGGACTGGTTCCTGGAGCGCTCCTGGAGACAAAGGTCCCATGGAGGGGACTTAAAGACAGCTCAGATAGACACAAATCCTCTGTTTTGGTACCTGAATCCTTCCTTTGGTAGCTGAACACCCTCCAGGCATCAGCACTTAAAACTCTGCTGGCTATTGAATGTTGAGTCCCACATTTAGTTGTTTTAATCTTGAGCTGAAGATCCCCTTTTACAGTCAGTTACTGTACAGTTTACTACAGTATTAGTAGTTTAGGGGGTTTTTAGCTTCACATAAAGAAAACAAAAGCATTTAGAGGCAGCAAAATGAATAATGATCAGTGTTTATCTCTATTTGATAAACAACTTGTCCTCTTACAGGGTGACTGCTGCTGGCCAGGTGATGATCTAAACTCCTCAGGGAATTACTGAGAAAGAAGAGCACTGAGTGAATTCAGAAAATGCCTCACATGCAGTCTAGAGTGACAGAGGTGCAGACAGGAGATTCCTAAAGGGATGTTTTTCAAGTTTTTCCAGAGTATCTTTTCAAAATATTTTTCAAAGAGGAGTAGGTTCCAGATGAGCACTTACAGTGTACAGCACCTGTGAATATTCAGTAGAGAAATCCACAAAAAATTTTTGTTGTTTGTTTTTGGTTTTGTTTTCTTTTTGATTAGTGGAATCACTGCATATCTTCTGAAATGCCAGGAAAGTCCTTCCTTAAATTATGTGCTGATTCCTGCTGGAAGAGGATATAGAGCAGCCACTTCCTTCAGCTTTCATATTCCAGCACTAACTTACCTAATCACACTAACTCTTAGCTGGCTATCTGTAGACTCTTAATGAAAAATAGGAGGGTTTTTTTCCCTTTTTTTAACAACTGAAACAATTCTGTGTGCTGTATTTAATGTGCATGAATTAACTCCAAACACTTCTATCTTAGCACCTCCTAATATTTCACATCAAATATGTGGGCAGCAGCCCAGAGCTAGCCTGGATCCATTTCATCCAAGTGTTTAATTGTCATACTTCAGTCAAGAATCTGCTTACTCTGAGCTCCCATCTTAGTCAGGGAAGGAGAAGAATTTCCAGAGGGTGATCCCAATGTTGCAGGGTTCAGATCAGGATCAGCTACAAAGCAATGCCTAAACAAGTAATGTACACTGAACACACAGCTCTGAGAGAGCTCCCAACACATGAGTCCTACTGGTGAGCTCTTTGTGCTTCCACTGCCCCTCTTTACAATCATTTCCCAAATAATTCATTCCCTAAATGCTGATATTCCACCCCTTCCAAGATGGGAACTCTTCCAATGAGGATTTGTTGGGTCTGGCTGAAAGGGGAGGGGAAGGAGGGAAGGAGGGAGGGAGGGAGGAAGGAAGGCAGGAAGGCAGGAAGGGAGGGAGGGAGGGAGGGAGGG
>JACBWW010000074.1:1947852-1961308 GCA_020086605.1 Lanius collurio | reverse complement strand
TGTACAAAATTAGCTGGCCTGTCATGTTCTTTTAATATTTAAAAATTACTAGTTTGGAAAAGAGAGCTGATTTTGTATCCTAAAGAAACACTTTGCTTTAAGAGCCTTTTTTTATTTAAGTGAAATCAATAAAACAATTCATTGTTCTCCCACCAGCGTCTGACTGATAAGTGAGGATATTTAAATTCTCTGTACAGCTTTTTAATGGGTAAAAGGCAAACAGTACAAGACTTGCATGTTCCCCATCTAATATATCTCACAGCAGTGAGCTCATCTATTCTCTGGGGACATGGAGGGAATTATCTTTCTGTGTCCATCTTCCACCCAAACCAGCTTTGATTTCCTTGTTTAAACTCCCATAACTGTGGTTTGGACAGAGGAAAACCAGGAATTAGGTTTTGTCCAAGTATGTTTTCACAATTTCACGTATTTTTTTTAATCCTGGTTACAAAACATTTACTATTCTAGTTAAGTCAGTTAAAACCATCTGATATATCCAATTATCAGCTCAGTTTTAAAACCATTTTTAAGTGGGCTTCCAGATTTAAAAAGCACATACAAAGGATTGGAAATGGGGTTTATAGGATGAACTGCAAGCTGTCAATCCCTTAAAAGAATTACATCTACATTTAGCTAAAAATTATAAATTTTAGTGCAAAAAGGCACAACAGATTAAGAAATGTTACCCTTGTTAAAAAAAACACAAAATCACACAAATCTAAAATACAGTCAGAGTGAGAAACAAAGGTCATAATAAAACTATATAGAATGGAAAATAAAATAAAAAAGGGAAGATAATATTCACAGAAATTTTTCAGTGGCTGGAAACTATAAATGTTAAATGACACAAAAGAACACAGGAGTCATCAATGAGTAGAAAAATTCTACTTCTTTTAAGAATATTTAGAAGAAAAATAGGTTTAATACTTGTTTATTATCATCAATATTTCCATGGGTTTAAATCCATGGATTTCTGTAACTTGAATGCAAGTGCTCTTGGAGAGTTTTCCAGGAAACTCACTGGACAATTAAGGTGGACTCTTCAATAATTTTGGGATCACTCATGATGTCTGAGAGCCCTTGAAGAAAGCTAATATTGTTCCAATGTTTCAAACAAAGATAAAAGTAAGAACCCCAGGTAATTACAGGCCTGTCAACTTGACACTGATTCTAGGGGAAAAATAAATAAAAATGGAATGTCCAACTCTGAACACAATTAATAAATCATTAAAGGTGGATGATATAATTAATGCCAATCAACCTGCTTTTATAGAAAAAAGGGTCCTGTGAAACTTCCTTGTTATAGTCTCCTAATGAGATTACAGGTCTAGTTGATAAAGATAATAGCTTTGATATCACATAATTGGCTTCTCCAAGGCACTTGGCTTAGAAGCAAAAACTTTGTGATTAACAAACTACCCGAGTGCAGCAGGAACGTGGCACACACTAATTTATAACCTGAGTGACTGGGATGGGGACATGGACTCGGGCAGGTCTGGTTCTGCAAACCCAGTGGAATTCAATGTTTTATCAGGGACCCAAATTGTGTGAAGATGCTGAAAGTAAGCAGCTAAACTGCCACAAATGGGGAGAAAAATTACAGGGATGGTCTAGGAAAGCCAGCAGAAATTCTGAAGAGAAGAATTAGGGAAAACCTGAAGAATGCTCTAGTGGATCCCTCTTGGCCAAGGTGGTTAGATTAGATGACCTTCAGTGATCCATTCCAACTTTACTCATTCTGTAATTCTCTAATATTGAAAATAATAAGGAAAGAGGTCTTGAAAAAGTGAAGATCTCTCTGGAAACGAATGGAGAAGAAAGGAAAACTAAGGGAAGAGCTGAGTAGGGTCTCAGATACATATTTTGGCTCAGCCAAAATAGATTCCAGCAGAATGGCCTATGAAAATGAAGATATGGAAGCAGCAGTGAGCTTAGCTTACCCTTAAGGGGAATCCAAAATAGTTGATGGACACAGGTCATGGGGGTTGGGCAAGTTTCCTGACCTTTTGAAATAACTGGCTATGAAATCACAGCTCTTGTAATAAGAAGTTTTGTTAAAACTATCATCTTGCCATAAACAACAGGAATCATGATCTCTGTAACATGTAAGTGAATGAACTTGGCTTTCAATGTTCTTCTTTGGAATTTGGGTGTGAAAAGTTCAGGTTTCTTGTCCCACTTTTCTGTGCTGAGCAAGTCCTACAAAAGATTACATCAAACTGCCCAATTCTCCATCCAGCACAAGATAAGCAGAAATGGATCCCACTTCATGGTCCTACTCCTGCTGGAAGCCTGGGCAATTTGATGAGCAACCTGACTGACCATAAAGTCAGATAATAATGTGCTGCTGGCAGAGAACCAGGAAACAAGGGTACTTGCAACCCAGAAATTACCAAAAGTTGGCAGAAATGTCTGGTGAATGCACAGAAAAGGTCAGGAGGCACTAAAGACAGAGGCTGGGCTCCCTCAAACACACGTTCTTCCCGTTGCACTGCACAGTGCAAAAACCCCCAACCATATATGATAATGCCGTGTTTATAAACAACCTATGCTGTTAATAAATTCACCACTGACTACACACTGTCCTGAAGAAGTGTGAGATCCAAATTTTGGGATTGTAACACAGATTTGTTAGCACGATGGTTGTAGCTGGTTCATAGTCCTTCAACAGGTCTAACTTCTGGAGAGAAGTTCTAACTTCTACTATGTGAAAAAAGGAGGGGAAAAAAGGAGAACAGAAATAGAGATATGCTTTTTCTCTCCAGATTTTCATTTATTTTGGACTGTGGTCTGGACCTAATTTGTTGAGTTTCAAAAGCATTTTCCTTTGTTTTCATATTTCAGTTCTATTCCAGATGTTCTTCCTGACAGATTTTTGCTGTATTGTTTTGGGTTTTGTTCCATAGCAAAACCCATTCAATTCTTTCCTAGAACAGTGGGTGTTTCCTCCCTTCTAGCCTTCTCTTTTTTTCCATAACATGACACTCTGCAACAGCTGTTGCATATAAGAGTCACAAAACCTCTGAGATAAGATCTTCTCCCTTCACTGGCAAACAGATTTGCTGAGTATCTTGCTGGGACCATCTCCTCTGTTTCCTGAATCCAAAACTTCTTGGCCTCTAACTACCCAGCTATTTTGAAAACTGTGGCACATTGACACTAGAAAGCCTGAGGAGTTTATATTCATGATCAATACACAGCTGGACAGGCATCTACTGTTGGTTCTTCTTCTGGAGCTTCCTTCAGGTGTTCAGGCTGCACTCTGGAAAGCAGCTGGAAAAGCTGCAAGGACACCTCACTTGGTTGCCTCTTTCTGCCAAATGTCCAGAAGATTTCAGAACTTCTCAATCCACAACTCCACAGCTGTGGAGTAGGAGCCAACAGCCAGAAGTGCAGGATGAATGTTTGAGGAATAAGTGGTGGGACATCTAGGGTGGGATCTGAGAGTCCCAGAGCCCTCCAGATCCTCTCTGGAGGCTGGCAGATACAACACAGGGATAAATGACTGAACAGTGGGATCTTTAAACAGAAGTTGCAGGCAGGAGGAGACAATGCAAAGGTGCCCAGAACAACAGAAATCCTCATAATTAGGCAACTGAACCATGTTTCCAGGGAGAATTTTATACCCACATTCAGGTTTCTTAATGTAGATTTTCTCTAGAACCCTGTATCAACCACTGACTGCAGTGGTTCCTCTGGCTATATTGAATAGATCTTTACTGGAACAGCAGCTCATGTGCTGATGTCCACAACACACCTAAATTCAGGTGCCTTGAACATGTGAACCAAATCCTTACCTACATGCTGCAATCAGTTAAAAAATACTGAGTTGCTTGGAAAGAGTAAAAAGAAAACAGACAGGGGCTGAGAGGTTTTTTGAAGAGGATGTAGAGGGTTCAATGAACTTTTCAAATCACTTTTTTTTTCTCTGATTGAGAATGAAAATACATTTCATTATACCAACAGAGTCCCTTGTTCATGCAAGTTGGACAGCCATGCAGGGATGATATGTGACTGTAGTTTGGGACTCAGCCCACAGCTAAAGATGGGACCCACACAACAGAGGTGCTGGAGAAGTTGGAAAAGACAGTAAATTTGTGAAGTCACTGGTGCCTTAATTAGTGTTATTTACTCACTGCTAACACATGGCCTGATTTACCCTTTGACAAGTCAGTATGGGGGTTCTTGCTGGAAAAAAAGGGGGAGTAAATGCTCTTACCACAAGCAAGACAAGAGGCAGTAGAATTGTCTGGGGTTCCCTCTCCAGACAAGCAAGCCATGAGCTAATGGTGTCCTTAGGCTTTTTGCCTCCAATGAGTGACATGACTGACAAGCAGCCATCACGAGATAAGTGAAAGAAAGAATGTGATAAGTTGAAACTAAGAAGAGAAGTCCTACCTGGATAATTACTCGGTGAGCTCTACTATAAAAAGCAAAAGCAGCCTGCCAGCAAAGAGCAGCTAAGCACAGTTTAGTTCAGGATGAGTCCAGCCAATCAATGTGTGCCAAGTGAACTTCAGCATTTTCCTCAGCTTTATTGGGAGCTAAGGGCTTTGTTCAGCAGGGAACAGGGCACCTTCTGCACATATATCTGAGTTTTAATGTTTATAGGTTAAAATGAACAGAATCAGCCTAGCTGAGAATGAAAAAAACAACTGCGAGATGTTGAACTCATCATTTCTTATCTTGTTTTGACACAGATGTGCTAATGATATTTAGCACTTTGTTTACTCTCTGAACTTCAAACTCTCTTTTTATAAGTTGGAAAAATAGCAACTTTTTACAGTATGATAGGGCAGAGAAACAGAAATAAATGGTGTAACTAAAATTCTATTGGAAACACCACCATCATATAAAAGACTTTGAAGGATAAAGTGAAAAAGATACACTCCTTATCTTAGAGGCAGGACTGTGAAAGCAGAAGTAAAGTTTCCCTGGATCCAACAACACTAAAGTGCTAGGAGCACCCACAGAAATTCCTGTGGCAGTAGATCCACACATTTTACCAGATTTCTTTGTTGGTCTTTCAGCAGAGTTCTTTGCTGGTCTTAAATCATCTCACGTCTTCCAGTTACCATAATTCACACTGGATTGTGATGATACATTAAAGAGGAAAGCAGGGGCTGACCCTGTAGGGTCAAGGGTGTTCCAAGAATTCTGATTTCCCAGCTATCACAATTTTCTCATCCCAGTTTGCCTGTAAATTATTGTTTCAACAAAATTAATTAGATTCTTGTTATGGTTGATAAACTCCAATTTTACACTAATTTCTTTCCTTTGCTACATATTTCCCATCATCATTCAGTTCCCATGTACTTATGGTAATGATTTAACCTTCTGATTTTTTTTCTCTACAGATGAGAAGCCGAGTGCTCTGGAGGACACCAAACCCAAATAAGATGAATTTCTACATTGATTACTCTTCTCTAGGAGTTTAAAGGAACAAAATACTCCAGCTTTACCAGAAAATCTTAGTCCCAGGCCATGGAATTGGAAGGAACAGCATGTGGCCACTGAAAACAGGGCATGGAGAAATTACACAACAAGGCAGGACCTGGGGATTTGGCTCATGGGATGCCAGCCTGAGATCTTGCTCAGGCAATGCTGAGCACTGATGTCCACATCTATTAAATCTGTTTACTAAACTGTCTCATTATCTATTTTGTGTCAGGATTTCTTTAGGGTGTGGTGGAGTTGGACAGATGGGCTTCAAAACCCTTCCTTCAGGCATGGAACAGGCAGGATGGGACAGATGGGCTCCAAGACGTTTCCGTAAGGCCTCAAACACATGGGAAGAGAAAGGGGAAGGGGGAAAAAACCAGGCCCTCCCAGCTCCACATGCAGGCAGAGAAGCCAGCATGAGGTGTGGGAAACTTGCAGAGTCTCTCCCCACCCATCACCTCAGAGCTGAAACAAGGACAGCTCTCCAGGAGATGTTGGACTGCAACTCAACAGCTGCAAGTACCTGTTTGGTTTTTAATATCATTACTACTCACAGATGTGCTGGAGGGGAGTTTGTGCAGCAAAGTGCCTCAATGTTTTTTTAATAAGTGTTTTTAGCAATGAACACATGCTTTTTCTTAAAACCAATATGAAACCATATTTAAAGTGCAAAGTAAGAAATGTAAGAAATGACTGACACTCTTTTAAGTATATATATATTTTAACCTCCCAGATCAGGCTTTCCAACCTCTTTTTCCGAAGAAAAACACGAGACAGCAAAATAACCTTTTTGGCCAGTACTGTATTAACTAAACAGTCCCTTGAGATTAACAACAAACAAATATTGAAGCAGACTTCCTCAGGAGGTGATTACACAAAAAAATTCTTTTTTTAAAGTTCATGAATCCAATCTTGAGAAAGGTCAAGCAATGATCAACAATGTGATCCCAGCATCCTAAGGATTCCTGTAAGTAAATATAATGCCTGGCTTTAGAAACCTTGATATTTAAAGGGAATTATGTGAGTAATTACTTCAGAGTGGAAAATCACCCATCCTGTCTGTTGTAAATAATGTGGAACAGCCCCAGTGACTTTGGGGACTGTGAAACTGCTGAAAGTAGGGGCAAGGTGGCACCTTCCTGTGGTCCTGGTGCTCCTCTGTACAGATGGATGAGAGAAAGTGTGCTGAATCCAGCTGTTCCACACCACAGCAGGATTTCCAGGCATTCTGGGGATCCTCCACGACTCTGTTTATGTTGGCTTTAAATACTTCTGTGTCACAAAAAGTGTCCTATTAATGCCCATGGTCACCAAGCACTGCCTGAACACGAGGGCAGACCCTGCCCTGAGGAATTACCGTCTCATAAAGCAGCCCCACAGGAAGCAGGGAGGGCTTTTACACCTACCAGATAAAATCTCTGCCACAGTGACACCGGGAGTGAGGTGCAGATTGCAGTAATTATAACACATTGCTATTAAAGGAATAGGTAATTAGCTCCAGGGGATAATCATCATGCTTCACACAAATTCTGGGTGTCCAAACTGCAGATATCCAGACAGCCACGGGGCATTAGGTTGGGCAGCATGTTTGTAGTGACATACTAACTCTTTCTCCATACTTTTTTTTTCCTCTCAAGAGCAGAAATAAACCCCAGGCATCCCAAAGATCAGCTGTTCACTCACCCACTCTCAGCACACCCCCCAGCACCACAACACAGGCTGCACTCAGGACGTTGCTGGCGTTGTTGGGGAACTCGAGGGTCCCCAGGATGTAGAGTCCTCTCAGAGGGGGAAGAGCCACATCCACCAAGATGGTCCTATCTGAGAAAAAAAGCAGAGGGTGGTTTAGGTCAATGGCAGCCTGCCAAAACTACTTGCCAAAAAGTGTGGCATGGTGGTGAAGAATTTCAGCTTGGCTTGAGTTTTGCATTATTCAGATTGGTTTTCACAGAATCACAGAATGACCTGGACTGAAGGGCATCTGAAAGACCATCTTGTTCCAACTCCAGGGACACCTTCCACTAGACCAGCTTGCTCTAAGCCCCCTCCAGTATGGCCTTGAACTCCCAGGGATGCAGTCACAGCTTCTCTGGGTAACCTGTGCCAGGGCCTCACCACCCTCTCAGGGAAGAATTCCTTCCCAATATTGAATATAAACCTAATCTCTTTCAGTTTGAAGCCATTTGCCCTTGTCCTGTCACTCCAGCCCCTTGTGAATAGTCTCTCACCATCTTTCCCATTTTTTCCTCATGGAATTGATGAGAACAACAACAAAAAAAATGCCACATCCCTGCAAGTGTCCAAGGCCAGGTTGGACATTGGGGCTTGGAACAACCTGGGATAGTGGAAGGTGTCCCTGCCCATGGCTGGAGGGGTGGAATGAGATGATGTTTAAGGTCCAAAGCAAACCATTCTGGAATTCTAGGAAGTGAAAAAAAGTCCAATACTATCAACTGAGTGCTTCATGGTGCAAATGCCCTGCAAGTCCCCCACTTGCCACCAGCAGTGATCAGGGTGACAAACTTCAGCCACACACCATGAACTACCTCCTCCCTATCACTTCTTCTCCCTCTTTGCAGCTTGGCTTTGCTCTCCTGGGTTTTGTATGTGAAAACCCACCTCTTCCTCACCATCCAAGAGGAAAGTTTTGCTTACACCAACACCACCTGCAGGAAGCCAGAGCTCATAGAAACACAGAATCACTAAGGCTGGAAAAGACCTGTGAGATATTGCCATGAGTTCCTCCATTCTGTATTCATATTCCCCTCTAAAATTAGTTAACAGTGACCAGGTGAAGCACCATTCCTTCAGATCCTTAAGGAGAAAGCAAGGGGGATATTCTTATATTGCAGAACTGAGTGGGGACTGTTGTGGGTTGAGCACAATGGAAACTTCACTGCTGCTTCCTAACTCTGCGGCCTGGGAACCTTGAAAATGCCCCTTAAGTGTTCCAAGTAGGACATGAGCAAGGGTGTAAATGGTGGATCATTTAGAGGCAGAACACTGTATAGAGGTGAACTCCACCCTCAGGGCCCATCTAATGCTCTTGGATGTCACTAAGAGCTTCTCAGTTGATTGCACTGGAAAACAGCTCTGCTCCTGAAACTGTGGCTGCCATCCCCTTTCATCACTGGCAAGAGTAACCCTGTGCAGGTGTGGTGCATCCCTCAGTCAGTGGGTGTTCCTGGAAGCAGGAGAAAAAAGGTGTTTCCCTAACAAGGGGCTCAATAATATGATCTAATCATGACTTTCATAGAAACAGACTGCAGAAAAAAAATTCTTCAACAAAATAATAACCCCACCCTAATAGAGATTTTCTGGGACTTTCATTGTTCTCATATGCATTTATTGCAAGGCATAGAGGTAGGAAACAGGAGAGATTAAGGAGCAGGCATATTTTTCCAGTGGATTTTGACAGAGTGGACAATGGGAAGTGACTTGAGAATGGGACACTTGAAACAAGTTTCGTGTGGAATATAAGAGCCATGAAGTGTCTTGGGAAGTGGTTCAGCTGCTTGACAGTTTCATCTCTGCCTGTGGACACTGGCAGCTGCTTTGGATGGGAACACAAACGTGTACTCACACAAACAGGTAGCACAGAGAAAGCCCTGTCCTAAAAATCATGTAATTAAGGGCCGACTCAAACTACTTAGCACAAAGGTTTAAGAAGATTTCCAAGCCCTGTTTGCAGGAAACATAATCAATATGATTCTGTGAAAACCTACCTCTGTACAATCAGAAATAGATTGAAAGAAAATATTAGTAGGTTGTCTTCAATAGTAGCATTTCCTAGTTTTTGACTCCTTAGTTTTGCAACCCAGAAGTTTCACAACCTCCAGGGAAAGGAAAATTTTATTTCAGGTTGTGTTTTCAGGTCTGGAATAGTGGCTCTGCTTACAGACTTGCTTGTCTCCTACATACATATTCCTGCCTTTATGCCTGTGACTCAATTGCCCCACCTCTTCCTTTTCCCCTGTCTTTTTATCCTTTCTCTCTGGCCATGAGCACCCTGAAAGCCCAGGACATCTGCTCTCAAGGACTACATCAAGTACAGCAGCAAGCCATGGTTAATCTGAGCCCTTCATCCCAAAACAAATTCCCTGAATCCTTGAGCTGAAACATCTTTCAAGAAGGCAAAATTTTCACAGCATTTGGATGAAGTAAGTCTCTACATAGCAAGTGCAATTCTTTTCCCCCTAAATCTTATGCTGTTAAAACTTAATATGTTTTTACAGGCATGAAGAGACTCCTGCCTACAATCTCTTTACAGGACAGGTACAGTCCCATGCCCTGCAGAGCTGTGAAGGGAAAGCTCAGGATGTGAGGATATGAAACAGAGGAGAATAAGGGGGAAGATGTTGCTAAAATGGAATCTCTCAGACAGAAGGGGAATCTAGTTTGTGAAATCACAGCTCAAGAATGTGGCAAAAAGCTGCAGTTGACAAAGGCCATAAGTATATTCATCAAACACAGGCTGAAACATTTTTACAAGGAAAAGAAGCAGCGCTCCCAGGCATGCCATTTATATGTCACATTTCAGTCTAGAACAGAGATTTTTGCTGAGTTGCACATCTTTCTAAAAAACGTTTTGTAAAGGAAATGCTGACTGCTCTGTAACTGTGGCATCATGTGTGTGAGCCTTGAAACACAGGAGTGAGAAATTCCCCCCTCAGAAATACCTCTGCAAACATAGAGTTTCCTCAGTTTTAAAGGACAGCACTCTGGGGGGTGATGATTTGGGTGTGAAGTCCTCAGAGGGCGAAATGTTGCTCTGTAGAAACAACAGAACACTCCTTTGACAAAAATCTTTCCACTCTTGAGGAGGAAAGCAAACAGATCCAAAGGCAACTTCCTTGCAGAATACACTCATTTACCTCGTAGAGCGAGATATGACTTAACAGTTAAAATAATAAACTTTAGGTCTCTCTGCTCAAAGCATTTACCTTCAGAGAAAGGCAAACTGGAGCTGTTTTTCCCCCATGAAAATATTCATACAAGGGAAAGAAACCACTTTCAGCAAACCATAGCTTGAGCCTGAAAACAGGGCAGTGTTTCATTGTACATACACTTTCTTCAGACAAAAAGCTCACAGGTATGCCAGAGTCTTAATGTTCAGATGTACAATACTGAGAAGTCACTAATGACTCCAGCAATGACACAAAATGCCTTTGATCAGCCACATTGCTCTATAAAACACCATAGCATGCCATTGAATGGAAATCAGGCACAACAGAGGAGCTATTATATGGGATACAGTACTCCAGCATTCATCTCTTCAAACAGAAAAACTTCAAAGAAAATCAAAATCAGAAAATGAAGAACAGAGTGAATTCCACCACTGGAGAAAAAAAGAAAAAAAAAAAGAAAAGAAAAAAAGAAGGAAGATAGAAATTGCCAGAGGCTACATGATATCATATCAATACCCTTCAAAACAGCATTCCTTTGCTTGGAATTATAACACATTCTCCTCCCACCCAGAGCACGCTGCATCAGGAGGGTGTCACACTAAAAACCATCAACCAAAGCCCAGAAAATCTCAGGGCTTTGGGAAGTTAATGCCACTGCTGGCTGCTGGAGTGGGATGACTAAACTCCTGTGGCTGCTGCAGCCTGATGCATGTGAGGGGTCCTTGTGGGATGGTTGTGGCTCTGGAGGATGAACCTCAGGGGATAAAAGCACAGGCTGTGGCAGCCTGAGATGAGGATTTCCAGATCAGGCTGGAAGAGACTCATACCCACTGGGGAGACAGACACTGATGAGAATTGTAGCAGCACACCAAAACTAGAAGTCACTTTAACCTGAGGGACCCACCTCTGTTGCAAGTGAAATTCAACCCTCTACTAAGAAGGCTGTGAAGTCAAACAGAGCAAAAAAAGGAAGAATTTAGTACACAACCCCAATTTTTAAGTTTGCCAGCTCTCTAAGTGTCAAGCAAACACCAAGTAAGAACACAAAAACCTGGTTTCTAATATGTATATTTTGCTGAGAGGTACTTTCTACCTTTTCAAACCTTCCTGAGTCCAGCCCATGAAGTGGCCCTAATGATGAAATTTTGCTTATTTTGTTAAATAAGCAAATTGAAGCTTTCAATACCCAAATTTAGGCAGTGCCCCAGTTCTCCAGTGAGCTCTAGGAATCCACATTCAGTCAAAGATTTCAAAGTGTCAGACTAAAGTGTCAGACCAAAGTCTTTTCCTGCACTTCTTCACACTAGAAATAAGCACTAATCTTCTATTATTTGCATTTCTGACTCTAGAACTGTTCTTTGGGGGCTGAAAGGACTAAGCCAGTCATGCACAGCATACCAGAAGCAGGCTCATGTCTTGGCTTTCAACCAGAAAATCATTGTAGAGGGCTCACAGAAGAGAATTTTAAGTAACCAAAAGACAGCAAAGACTAAGACACAGCTGCATCCTGCCAGGAGTGAATCACAAAAAAACTTATTTTGGTGTGCATAGCAACACAAAATTTGGGTGGTTTGTAGAATATTTATTCTCATGAGAACAAGCTCTCACTTTTTTGAAGCCATCTGGAGTCATTCTGAGTTTATCAGGGTCTGCACAAACCAGTGGAAATGGGAAAGGAAACATCTATAAAATGCTACAATTAAACATACATTTAAAAATTGTTGATTTCATTTTAGACTTTGGATCCAAGCAAGGGGCTGACTTCCTTTTAAGTGGAAACCCAAATACTTGTGGCAGCAAAGCAAAGCATGGGAAATGGACAGAAAATTAATCTTGCCTAACTTCATTTAAAATGCATTTATTTGAGCAACAAATCCAGTTCCCTTATCACACTGGTGGGAACCATGACTCCAATTTAAGACCTTGTATCTGTTGGCTCCAATGCCAGTGAGTGTCTCAGCACCTCCAAACCAGCAGAAAGGAAGAGGGGGAGCAGAAATAAAATGGAGAGGATGATCAGAAAAGGCAGACATACAAAAAAAATAGATGGTGTGATAGACAGTTTGTGTTCATGTTCTTGTTTGTGTTCTTGGGATAAAACTGAAGGAGGATTCCAGAAAGGCACTGGAGAGGAGAACAGCTTTTGCAATCAACCAACATCCACTCCAGTAATGGGAATGAAGAGATTTTTTACAGAACCACAGAATCGTGGAATAACCTGGGTTGGACGGGATCCATGAGGATCACCAAGAGTCCAGTTCCTGGCTCTGAACAGAACAGCCCCAAGAATCCCACCACATGTCCCAGAGTGTGATCCAGGCCCTCCCCCAGCATCACTGCCCTTCTCTGGACATGCTCCTCACCTTTGCAGGAAACACAGAGGAGTTTTATTCATTGTGCATCACAAACATCCTTCAGTTTCCACTCTCTTGATCTGATCTAAACACCAGAACCCCAAACACTCAGCCAAATCCATTTATTTATTCATTTGTTATTGTCTGCTTCTGTGTAAATTGTGATTTACCTGTGTGTTTCTTCATACCTGCATCTGACACATGATGTGGGAGACTGGAATGTTCTGGTCGTATGACAGTCATGGGTTGTTATTGGTGAACTGGTTACCAGAGAATCACAGAATCATTAAGGTTGGAAAAGACCTCTGAGAACATTGAGTCCAACCTGTGGCCACCTTGTGACCCAGCCCAGGGCACTGAGTGCCACATCCAGACATGAACACCTCCAGGGATGGGGACTCCACCCCCTCCCTGGGCAGACCCTTCCAATGCCTGACCACCCCTCCCATGAAGAAATTCTCCCTGAACTCCAATCTGATCTACTCTTCAGCTCAATGTAAATTCCCTCCAAAAGTGAAGAAAAGTAATATTTTAAAAAGTACAACGTTGGGGTTTTTTTTTTTCTCATATTTATCAGAAAATTGAAGATTAAACTTAATATATATTGAAGGTAGATCATAATTCTTAATGTAACCTGCAATTATATATATCCACCCATCCATAAATATATAAATATATTCTTTAATGACACAGAACAGAGAAACCCTAAGCATGACTGAGGCTCTACACCCAAATACCAACGCAAACATTTCC
>JACBWW010000074.1:1921391-1947455 GCA_020086605.1 Lanius collurio | reverse complement strand
GCTTAGGCAGAGCCCAGAACTTCTACAGAGATCCACCACCTTCCCTTCCTCACATACTTGGCAAGATGAGGATGTCTTCCCCAGGGCCTGGGATGCTGCCGTTGGATCCACCCCAGCCTTTTCCCACATCACTCCACGTCTCTGGGTGTGACCATTTCAAGACAGCAGCAGAAGGAACTACAAAACAGGACATATAAAGACAGAATTATCATTTTCTGTAGCTGGAAGAATTACCATTTCTTTGATAGTCAAGCATCTGTGACATTAACATCCTCCTTTTGTCACTGATGAAGCAAAACTAACTGCTTTATGTTATTTTCCATGCTTAAAGAAAACTGCTTGATCGAATTCCCAGGGCATGGGAATTTCCATACTTTCCTAAAGAATGAAAGATTTTTTTTTTAAAAGAGTGATCAACTCTTCCAAGCTTGTTAACACCCAGAAAAGCAGTTTTCCCATTCCAAGGGACCACCAAGATCTGCCTTGGAAAAGCAGCTTGACCAAGACAGATGGAAACTCTTGCTCCTTCCCCAGAAATTTCATTTTCAGGTCAATCCAAAATACAACTCCTGAGCCTTAGCATCAGGAAAATATTGGGAGAAACTGGGTTTACAAAATGCAGGTACTTGACTTGCACTTGTATTTTAGAGAGCTAATGAGCCAGGCTCCATCAATTAATTGCCCTTAAGTTTGTTCTGCCACAGGAGAGGAAGGAAAGCCTTCCAGGGAAAATCCTACACACTAAGTTTAGTGAATCCTAGACTAACGCAGGCAGGGCCTCCCTCTGGAGGCCTCTGCAAGCACCTACTTCTGTCCTTCCACTGTAAACAGAATTCTGGCATTCTGTTTCCTGAGGAAAGCTTGATTGGGGATTGAAAGCATTGGAGCAAGCTCCTGCTTAAGTTTTGGGGCCTAGACCCAGCATTGTAATGCTGTGGTGTAGAAAAAACTTCTGTTGTCAGCACAGGAAACACAGAAATTAAACTCCTGTTGAGTTCCTTAAGTTTGGATCTGTCTTCCCATCACTTGTTTGTTCTGGGAGCATCCTGTCAAAATGTCTCTAAACCCCTTTTCTACAGAAGTGATTATTGTTAATACACAACATAGCAAGGCAGCTAGTACCAAAAAATATAAAAATTTAGAGGTCTCCCTTGTCTCTGGTGTATTTTTCTGTCTGACTCAACATGGAACTGGGCAGTAATATCAGACTAAAGAGCATTAAAATACTCTGTAGTCTTACATTCTCCATGACCTTTCTGATCTGCTGTGGTATTTCCCAGCAAAAGTTTATAGTCTTTTATACTGTGGAATCACACATTTATCTTGAGCAATGGTAGATAGAGCTCAATGAAATGCTTCAATGAATACCAACAGCCTCTGTTGGCTTGATAGATTTTCAAAATATTGAAGTGGAAAATAGCAAGTTACTCCTGATAAGCCATGAAAAGAAATGGTGTGACTCCCATACCAAGGCTTTCTGACACAGACTGTCACATACCTGGGGTAGGCAAAGCCACTCTTTCCTTCTCTCTCAGTGTGACCTGAATTAAGTCAGCTCCTGTGACTGAACACAGAGAATTTTAGGGAGTTACAGCAAGGCCTTTCAAATTAACACACAAAAAAATTAGTAAATCAATTGCTACACGTTAATTGCTGACAACATCACACATTTCTTACAATAACATTTTCTTTAAGAGCAACTATACATGTTTTCTGAGCATTTTTTGTGCTCTCTTTTTGTACTTTGAGAAAGGATTAAACAAACACATTTTAATTTACAGATATGGAAGGTCTCAAGACAACTCATTAGAAACAGCTAAAAAGAAAACATTCAACAATCGGAAATTCTAGGCTGGAACTCAGATCTCATTTATCCCACTATAAATCCACAGCAGTTCCACTCACACAGGCAATATCACACCATTGAATGCATAATGTATTAACTGGCTCAAACAGCGAATTACAGCTTTTGTTTTGTAGTTCAGTTTTGATTTTTTTTTTTTTTTTTCTCCCAAAATCTGCTATCTGAAAGAGATGCTTTAATTAGTCAGACTTTATGGACTGTAGACAGGGATCCTGTGTTCTCTGCTGTGAAAAGGGGTCAGCAGCAATTATCACAGTGGTAACCTTTGTGCCCAAGTATTGTCAGCAGGAGAAGGGCCAGGATAATGCAAATCAAAGAGGAGCAGGAGAAAGCTGCTTCAGACCCTGCTGAAATCCCACCTCCTCTTCATCTTCAGTGGCACATAAAGGCACTTCCTTTCAGTCACCAGACTGGAACAACTGTAGGTTAAAATAGAAACACTCTGACAAACAAATAAATCTCCTGTCCTCTGTCCAGCCCCTTATGGTGACCCTAAAGTGTTGTTGGAAGATTTTTTTGGGGGGGTAGAATAATTGTATCAATGAAGCCATTGTCAGAACTTTCCTCAGTTCCAGAACATGCCTGGAACTTTCCTCTGTGTGTGTCAACCCACCGGTGGGATTTCCTGCCATATTGTAATTTACTTATTTTATCTTTAAACAAGTCTCTGTACTTTTAAATTGAGAAACCCATCCTTCCCTACCTCCCTCCTTTTCTCCCAGTGCAACTGAGCAAATTTAAAATAACTGAGGTTCATTAATTTTAAGTGTTCAATAAATTAGTATGAATAATCAAAAAACTTGATTCTTTCTGATAATTACTATTTGATGTCAGTTGAAAGCACACGATTGAGTTAGCAGCATATGCTCCTATGCCAAATGAGGCTTCCATAATTAAAAAGAAACTGATTCCATGAGGTTTTTCTCATGTCTGATTAATTAGTAATCAGGTGCCTCAGCCCTGTTCTTCAGTGACACCTTCTCTCCCAACGGTAGCCGGGATCTGATCCATAAATCAGTCAAGTCAGTCTGCCCCAAACCATCACACAGAGCTCACACTGAACAGCATCAGGCTTTGAGTGGCCACAAGGTGAACATTTGAGGGGTAAAAATGACATGAAACTGCTAATTTAAAGTCTCTGATATGGCTTTTGTGGCTTTCAGACAATACATCTGTGCATACTTTTATGGTTATGGTGGTTTTTCTTCTCACCTACACAGGGTAAACCAGGAGCCAAAGCTGATAAAACAGGCTTAGGAAAAACAACACAACCAAGCCTTGTTAGTTTTGGGGTTTTGGGTTTGGTTTTTTTTTTTGCTTACTTTTGCAGGCACTAGAGTGAAATCATCTAATTAAAGATGTTTGTATTGTTCAGAGAAAAGCTGTTCTAATTAAATCCTGAGGGGATATAAAACTTGATCAATATGGTGCATAAACCTCATAAAGGGGTTCAATCCCCTTATACAGGGAAGAAAGGAACCATTAAGACTTAATTCAGTACTGAGCTTTATCTTTGTCTTGTCCAGAGTCAGGGCAATAATAAAAGTTTCTCGTAGCTGAAGTGTCATCCCACCACAGAGCATGACAATTCAAACCACTATAAGTTATTTATACCCTTCATGTGAGTGTAGGAACCAGGGACAGAATTCTCCTCAGAATTCTCCAAATCCTTGCAACTTCCACAACTATTTATATCAATTTCTATAAAGTGCAACAGTTGTGAATCAGCCCTGTTTTGCTGCCTTTTCCCACTCCTAAAAACTGATCAAGAAAGATAAAGGCCTTGGGATTAATCAAGACTACAGTGACACTGTCCTTCTGGTGGTTTTGTTTTGCTGCTGAGTATGTTATCACTGGGTTTTGCAGGACAGGAAGAGATACAGGCACTACAGATGAAGGACATCATTAGTAAACATTGAATTAAGGTGACTCTTGGCAAAATGTAGTTATAAGGCTCCAGGGTTTAGTTGTATAAAACCTTTATAAGGCTCATCAATTTTCTGCCTTATTACGGCTCCTCCTGGATGTTTGGGCTGTGAATCATAAATATAGGCCTTCTGGATGGTACTCCTGGTAACTTTCTCCTGGTTCAGGGCTCCTTGAGTGAACATGAAGGAGGAGCAACTCAGTCTTTTATCAGCTTTGCAGTGACTCGGAATTTTGCCTGTGGATATTAGGAAGGGCTGAAACTAGGATAAATGGCTCCAATAGCCTGACTTACAAATAACAAGCAGCTCCATGCTATTTAACATCAATTGAGCTAACATCCATCACCGGGAAATCAAAACTTTTTAGACAGCACAATCAACAACACAGTGAGACACACCTCCAGAAACTGGAGAACCTGGGAGAGGGTACTTTGTCATCCTCTGTGAGGATCTGTTATGGGAGATATCCAGAAATGTGATAGCATGGGGGCACTGGAGTAAGGAGAAGAGGTGCAGAAAACCTTTTGATATACATATACATAGAGAAATACAATTTTATATATATATATATTTGGGTTGATGGACGCAGACTCTTGCTTACAGCAGATTGTCATTCCCATAAAATTACTCCTGCAGACATCACATAGCCAAAAAAATCAACCCTGGCAGGATTATAAGGGCATTTTATCATCTAATTTCTGCAACTGCTACAATCTCTGGTTTCTCTGCTTCCATGCCAGAATGACAGGAACTCACCCACCCTCCTCGTTGCTTTGTCTCTTCATGTCTATTATGAAAATTGAGCAACTGAGGGAGCTGGGGGGGGCTCAGCCTGGGGTAAAGGAGTCCCAGGGAGGACCTCAATGCACTGCACAGCTCCCTGGAATGGGGCTGTACCCAGGTGGGAGTCGGTCTCTTCTCCAGGGTAATTAGCGACAGAACAAGAGGAAATGGCCTCAAGCTAAACCCGGGGAGGTGCAGGTTGGACATCAGGAGGAATTTCTTTTTGGAAAGAGTGGTTAAGCACTGCTGCAGACTGCCCAGGGAGTGGTAGAGCCACCACTCCTGGAGCTGTTAAAGAGGTTACTGGATGTGGCACCCACTGCTCTGGTCTGGGTGACAAGGTGGGCATCAGTCACAGGTTGGACTCAGTGACCTTGAAGGTCTTTTCCAACTTAAACATTGCATGATTCTATGATTACATGGGCCACTTCTTCGCTAAGAACTGACTTTCATTTCATGGAGGCCCCCGAGTAGCCCACATGTGGTCAACTGGCCCTCTGAAATAACTGATGTGGGTGAGTGTTATCTGGCTGGAGGACTCAACCCTGTACAATCAGTTCTCTGTAAAGAATTAACTCTGTTCTTCATGTCTTTCACCTAGGATTCTCCTTTACCCCCAAGCAATAGGGCTGCAGAAAATATCTGTGTTTATTTATTGTCTGTATTTTAATATTAGAAACAAATATTCTTAAGCGAGATTTTCCTCCTATACAAAGCAATTACAGAAACCCACAGAGCTTAATGGAAGTGAGATCATTCTTTAGGAATCTAGAAAAGACAATCAGCGTAATCAAATTATTTTTTTAAGAACTATGGAAATTTTAAACCTGCTTCTGACACAGCAGTAATGTGAGGTTGAGCCTCAGGCCCTCTTAACAACTCACACATGAGTAGTTTGAGCAAAGTCAGCAGGATGACCCATCTCCATAAAAGTTGTGTCTACTGAAAAATGTATTTGAGATAAATAAAAAGTTTGATAATCCTTTCAGTGATGTTTTCAATAATGTTTCTGTCTAGCACTTCAATTTTAGGGAAACAAAAAAAAAAAGCCAAGAGAAATCTGGAGGTGAAGGAAGCCAACACTTTGTTTCATTCCAAAAGAAAATGGTTTAAACATTTCAAAAGTGAACAAAAAAGAAACAACATCTCTCTGGTTTTTAGCCAGTTCCAGTATTGCCCAGAGTCCTTAACCAAGGAGCAGTACCACACTGTGGCACCATATGCTGAAATTTGTAACAGACTTAAAAAGCTCATAATGTTATTATTGCAATTTACAAAGGATATTTCTCCTAAAAATATCCCAGATGTCCCAGTGGGATGTTTCTTTCCACCATCCTTGTTACAATAAATGGGGTTTTTTTTGATTCAGCATGGTCATATCATGTTTCCCTCTCCTGAAATGTGGTTGAGCCACAGCCCATGAGTGTTTCAGAGTCACACCACAATTGCAGGCCCACAGTGACCATTGAGGATCATTTCTCTTAAGACACAGGGTGCCCCAGAGAAAATCACAGCGATACTACAAATCATGTCAGAGCAAAGCTGGTGATGTAGAAATGATGGCACAGGATGCTTCAAGCTCCCTGTCTCCCCTTCACCCAGCATCCTGCAGGGACACGGGGTAATCAGTCCTTCCATGCAGATTCTTTAAAATGGTCTGGAAAGGTGATTTTCAAAGGGGCTTAGAGGCTGGTTAACAGTTTCATGTATGTAGGTAGCAGTGATTGTCTTTGTTAATAGGATCATTGCCCACAAAACAGAAACATTCTCCTTTACAATTATTTCTCCCCATTCAACACCCCCTGCATTCTCCTGCTCCCAAGCCTTATTTACAGAACTCCAGCCTTCAGTGCAACTTAACTCCTCTAATCCCCTCCATACGGTCTATTTTCTTGCCTTTTGTGTTAGACCTTTTTTTCTCCCCCCAAGATAAACAAACACTTGCGGGAAGCCAGGCAATTTTGGATGGAAGAGGGCACGGAGAAAGCCCGAGCCCAGTGCAAACTTCTGGCCAAGGTGGCTTCATTCAGCTGCCTGCTTTGTTTGAATAACAATATCTTCTCAGTCACGGGGTTTTCCCTCCCCTTCTCCCCCTTTTCTCCCCCATGCAGGCCTGAGTAATAGGCTGTGTGAATTCAGGAGCCTGCTCGTGAATGAGCTGGCATCTGATCCGTATTTACCGACGTTAATTTTGGATGTAATGCACCCCTGCCACTTCCCCACAGTTTGCCCTAAAAGGCTTTCTGAAGGGCACAAAAGCAGCGGGTCAAAAGTGAGTTGACCCCTGCCAGAATGTACAATTATTGCAAAGAGGTGGTACACCAGCAGCTGTCGAAACCCCACCGAAGTGCTTCCAAAAGTTGGAGGATGACTAATACGCTGGAGCTCTCCCCTCCGCCCCGCCAGAGCCGCCGACTTTGGGCAGGAAGAATTATGGCCCTCCCGAGCAGCTGCAATAATTGTCTTGCCATTGTCCCCCGGCCCTCCCTCCGCCACCCCCTACAAGTGGCCATTGTGGCCACGGAGTCAAGTGATTATATGCTTGGGCTGATGCTGTTTGCGCCCAGCTGCCCGAGCGCTGACACACGAGCCTGGAGAGGGGGGACCCGCGTCTGCTAGACGGGGCTGCGACATACCAGACCTTTTACATAAGTCAAACAGGAACAAATGACTCTTTATCAGCCCCTTCTCCCTTTGAAGTGGCGGCTGCTTATGAGCCCTTACAGCTTTTCCTCCTTAGCCCGAGCAAACATCCTCCTTTTGATATGCTACATGCTCATTATCTCTGCCCCATTTAATGATTTTTGATTGAAGGGTGGCAGCGCGGTTGCCAAGAGGGGAGTTAAAGAGGCTCCACGCAGTCAGGACAACAAGAAAGGCTTTCCTTGTGCAGCAGCCTAAATTTGGAGTTTCTTAACAGTGTGTTCTTGTTCTTAGCAGCAGATAAGGGCTGAGCGTGAAATTCTTAATTAAGCAGTAAATAGAGAGTGGGGTGTCAGCAGATGCAGCCTGTAGCCATGGAGACCAAGTCTGAGGAAGGAGGGAGCTGAGACTCAACGCCGGCCCCGGGCTCGGCCATGACTGACAGCTGAAGAATCCGACAAAGCTTGTAAACGGGATTAATTACTTGGCTAATTATTTCATATAGTTAAATGTAAATAAAATATTAAAAAAAAAAAAAAAAAAAAAAAGCCAACTTGCAGAGTTAGGCGGGAAGATGTTCTGAAGGCCAGACCTTCAAGCCTTGTCCTCTTCGGGTCGGTGGGTGGACTGGTGGGGTTTTAAGGCCAGAAGGGACTATTGTGGCAGCTTTCTCTGACCTCCTACAGAGCATGAATCTCGCCTCATGAGGTTTCTAATAGCTTCTCGCAGAGCTGCAGCATATTTCCCTGAAAAGACGGTCAAGCATCATCTAAGGACCCTGAGTGATGGAAAGTCCACCACATGCCATGAGTCTGCTCTGTTGGCTAATTAACCTCACTCTCTCAGCCTGCACAGTGGAGAGGAGGGAAATTAAATCTCACACCAGGACCAGGAATCTGCTTGCTTTGTTTCAAACTTTTACCCTACACTGACAGCTTAGATATTAGGTACACAACACCGAATTATTGATCTCACTCCTATGAAAGTCCTCCCAGAAAACGTTCACAGCATGAATTATACAGGTTAGGTGTTTTCATAAATTTCCCCCCATATATTTTGGATGATTGTTTCTCTCTCTCTTAAATGAGGAACCACAACAAGCTCTTCATGTAATTAAAATCAAGATGAAAGTAAGGCAAGAGAAGGACAAGAAAGTATCTGTGATGCAAGAGTGACATATGCCAGTTAGACCACTTTTGTCCCAGTCTTCATTGTCATCTCCTGTGTTTTCAACAGCAGAGGCCAAGGTACAGATGCCATCCTCTGAGCTTGCCCATGCTGCTCTGACAGTGCAGTTCAGCATATGTGAACTGAAAAGCCATCAACTTTTATATTTGAAAGAGCAAATTTATACTGTTAGTAAACTGAAACAATAAAACATTTTTCTTCTTTCAGTAAATACTTGGCTTGATCTCTAGTATGGCTTAGACACAACAGTTAAATTTATAGTAGCCAAACTATACCTGAATTGTGTTTAAACCAGGCCAGGACACAGAATTAAGACTGGGACCCCAATAAACTACATGGTTATAATGCTGGCCAAATTCCTGGCACAGCTATGGCCCAGACCAGGCAGACTCTCCAGCAGAGTTTGGGATTTAGCACAGGAGAGGGATCTTTTCTAGTTTGAAGTCTGGGTGCACCCAGCCCATTTTGAGAGCTAAAATGTTAAACACAAGTTGTGCTGTGGCAGTTGCTGAAGGACCAGGAGTGGACACAGCAGTTGTGATGACACTGAAGTTGAGGTCTGGGCTTTCCCATTTCTCCACAAATGTACACTGGTTGGTTTTCACTGTTGCTAGACCAAGCCAGGTGGATTGCCTGCCCTCATTCCAGGTGTGTTTTCCTCTCCAATGATTGTTCTAAAGACATCCTACATGAGAGAGTCTTTTGCATGCCATCTCAATAGTACAAAATCAAGGGAAATTCATTAAATTTAATGGATTAAAAGAGTGAAAAAAGAATCTTATAATGAAAACCATCATCTTTACTTTCACTGTAGGAGTCATGAAGGACAAGCTAATCTTCTCAAAGACACCAAAATATATTTGTGGTTCCTAGTTCTGCTGTTATTAATAAAGGCAACAATCACTATCTTGCCTTTGGCATATAGAGCTTAGACATTTATAAAATTATTTGCTTGAGAATGGGAATTATGGAAAAAGCACATTTCTTCCAAAAAATGACCACCACACTCCATGATCTCATGTACAAAGTCACATACTCAAATGCAAAGGGCTATGATGTCTTTGGAAGTTTCCAGTTCTAGGAAAAATTCTCTCCCAATACTTCTATTGCCTTCAGAGGGCGGAGCCTGGCAAGATGACCATGATTGTTATATACAAAACCCTAATTGCTTGGTCTTTGCATATTAAGTACCTCAGTTAATTGTATATTAAAAGGTTTTAATTCTACATCTTAAGTATGACCCATCAGCCCAGGTACAAAGTTGTTCAGTTAATTTTCTTAATAGTTCATTAAAAGAGTTACACATTTCTCAGTTAAAGTTCCCTAATTAAGAAAATTTCCAACGTTGTCCCTTTTTCAGATTTCAAACAGTATCTAAACTATAAGAGTTGTATTTTATAAACTTTGTCTGTTTTAAAGGTGTTTTAAAAGGTTTGTACTGTAGTTTAATATTTTTACAGAAAGTTTTAGCTTTTAACCTGCTCCTAAGCCCGACTCTTAAACCCAAGTTTCGAACTGCCAAGGGCTAAATTTTAAACCCCGACCCTTATCCTGCAGCTCGGCTCCAGGGAAACCTGGAATTTAATGAGGACCGTTCCCGTTGGAGCTGCTGACATCCCTGCCCGGACAAGGAGGAGCCCCTGGAGCACTGAGATGACCCCACCTCGCTCAGCACCCATCAGCCAGGACCTGGGGCTGCCCAGTGGGCGCTCCTGGGCGGGACCCAGACATTGCAGAGCTCAGAGCACAGGACCAGCCGGGGCCCCTCACCTCGGGTTAGCTGGGGGGGTGTGCTGGCTCTGCAGGCATAACTGCTTTTAAAAAGGCATTTAAACTCTGACTTTGGGCTGGCTAAAGCCACCCCAGCACTGTAAGGTCCTCCTGCTTTGAGGTTTTGTGCCAGTTTTGGCCACCAAGCTCTCCTATCACTGCATTCCCGAGATCCTCTGGATTTCTGAGCCACTGGATCCCAAACTATTTTTTGTATTTTAATTATTTTTGCTGTTAATTGTTTTTTGAATGAAATTCTCTTTAATTTTAATTGAAGAGATAAGAGTTGTCTTGTTTCTCACAATGATTTATTAATGATACCTGTGATATAGAACCAGATGACAACAGAGGTCATTAGTGGAAATTAATGCCCTTACCAAAAATCCAATTCAAATACTGATGCCTTTTCTTGGTCTTAAAATCAAGAGTCAAACACAGTTAGAAGGGACAAAGGGATTTTACCTTGGTATTTATTTTAAGGATCCTTAGGTGCACCGTGTCCAGGTTGAATGCACCTTAATGCACACCACAATGCACACCCCCCAAAAGATCTGGTATCACATTATAGGTCTTACTAATTAGCATATCTATCAAAAAGTCCCCAATGAGGGGCTCGAGTGAGCCCCCCTCCCCAAGGAACCTTCCCCTGGATGGTTCTATCTCAGTTTACAAAATGTGTTCTGGAGAGGACCTTGGGGTCTGGGCACACTGATCCTTAACTATGACACTTCTAAAATGTTTAGTCTTCTAGCTTGACAAACAAGTCCAAGAATGTAGGTAAAAAAGACTAAGAATACAGAAGTTGTAAAAAGGTGTAAAAAGAGTTTAAAAGAAAAGGCAAAATAATCATCATGGCATCAATGCAACTGATGTCACATCATCCACAATTTATGACACATTCCTTCTGTTAATAGGTCAGACATCTCACAGACCAGTTAGGGATGGACCTGATGTGCACTTACCTATTTGAGAAACCTTTTGAAGGACCTCTCACTTATTGAAAGGCCATTGAAAGCTGGCCTTGAGTACATTGGGGTTTAAATTAAAAAGACATCGGCTCTGTCACCATGCTTAATCACAAATGTACATTGCAACCCTGATACTGCACTTACCCAAATAGGTGAACTTCCCCAGTTTGCTGTCAAGATGCCAATCACAGCTCTCGTGGTGTTTGTATGAAGGCAGCAGTTGGAGTGGCTGTCCCCTCCTTGTCCCACAGGACACCACGGCCTCAAGTTGGGAAGGAAGATCCTTGTGTTCCAGCAGCAGGTAACTGCCAGCCTTGAAGTTGCTAAATGTCACGGAGTACTAGAGAAGAGGGAACCAAAAGAAACATGTCTGGGTCTGTGGTTGGAGCTCCATGGAGTGCAGCTTAAAGGGCAAAGAGGATGGGGCTCCTCAGATGCAGCATATGTTGAAAACAGAAAAAGAGATGTAAAACCAAGCAGAAGGTAAAGGTAAATGCAGAAAAAATCAACTCCCCACATCGTCTTTGAAAGGAGCAAGGGAAAAATATGTTCTGAAAGATGTATTTCAACATGTCTTAAGGCAGTAAAAATCCTGTTTCCTGAGGACCACACTGAAATTTCACCTAAGATATCCAAAATCATCAAGTGTCCAAGGGCAGGTGGGATGGGACTTGGAGAAACCTCGTCTAGTGGAAGATGTCCCTGCCCATGGCAGGGAGTGGAACTGGATAAGCTGTAAGGTCCTTCCCAACCCAAACCATCCCATGATTCCATTACCTTCCTGCTCCAGGTTACTACTGAGACCTTCAGGGACTAGGTCATCTTATCTAATCCTATAAATACAGAGAGACTTTCTCAGTGCACTTAACTAATTTTTTTTTTCTCTCTGCTCACCCAAAGAGATTAAAGCATGATTATCTTTTCCAGATATAATTTTGAAATTATAAAACCTTTCTGTGTTACCTGGAGCTGTCTGTTGACCAAAGGGTTGTCAAATGTCAACGTGTAAGTCTCTTTATCCAAGAGAAGAACCATCCAGCCATACAGGTTTGATAAAGTATCAGGGACATAATTGACTGTGTTTGTCTTATTCCTACTGTCAGTCACAGTTAAATTATAAGGAACGTCTGGAGCCTCTTTTCTGCAGGAAAAAAAAAAAGTAATTACATTTTTCCACAGAACTCTGTCATTTTGCAACCTATATAGTTCTATTTTTATTTGAATTACAGTAGCTGTGCTGGATCTCCCTCAGAATATGTCTACATTTTTGTAATTCTTCACAAATATCATAAGAAACAATATTTTGCCCCAAGTGCTGTAAAAAGAGAGAAAAAGAGAGACACAATATGTAGGAATAAAGGAGGAGGAAGAAAGCAGAGAAGTAGTAACATCCAGGGTACCAACTTCTACATTGCCAGAGTATTTTCCCTCTGCCAGACTTATGGGCCTTAGGATAAACTTTTAGGATCTTCATGAAATTTGGTGGAGTCTTCTTATTAGCCTCATCCCAGGCTGGGTGGGGTTTGGAACAACCTGGTATAGTGGAAGATGTCCCTGCCCATGGCAGGGCATTGGAATGAGGTGATGTCTGGGGTCCCTTCCAACCAAACCATTCTGTGGTTCTGCGATTACTCACTCCCAGTTGATTGGTTCAAAGTTTCAAAAAAAAAAAATCCTATGTAATTCAAAGAGCTGCTCTTTGCCTGCAGTTTGTAGCTGGGGCCGCTGCAGAATTATTAAATCCTTCACAAAATGAGTGAACTTTTAATACAGCAGCTCTCCTGAGCACCCAAATCCGAACTCAACCCCCTTTTTCACCAGAACTTTGCACTCCTAATTCCTGCTCAATTTAGTCAGAGGAACAATAACCCTTCCTGAACAGATCAACATTAGCACTGCTATCAAGAGTGATCACAAACCCTTTAGATTTAAGGTGTCTGTAGACTCCTCCCAGTTTTGGCATTTGAGCTGACACTAAGCTTAAAAAAACCCTCCTCTTTTAAGCATCCCTTGAATAGTTTTTTCCTCAATATTTGAAGCATTACCTTACAGCTACACATCTCAGCAGATTATCCAACCTCTCAGACTGGATATGGATTACCAACCCAAGACAGACAGTGCTAAAACTCCTGTCATCCTGCAATTCACCTGCATTTGCAATTTTGGGTTGGTTTGTTGCTTTTTTCCCCCCCTCCAGTGCTTTGGAGATGGTGCAAAATCACCAAAGCAGTCACCCCAAATACATTTTTCTTTTCTCTTTTAAAATCAGTTCAGTAATTTATCATTTTTTGTTGTTGTTTTTCTAGAGTATGTCACTTTGGCAAAGCACTTTCTGGTTACCCAGAAACATTCAGCTGAGAAACAGCAATGGCAAAGCAAAGTGTGAATCAGCAAAGAATCACTCAACCAGAAGATATTGGCAGACCAATGAAACTGGAAGGAGTTTATAAGGCTTAAACAGCTTTTGTACCACTAATAAACCTCCTCTTATGGGCATTAACTGGACCAGGATATTAGGCTGCTAATTAAGCAAGTAAATGACAACAAACACATTATTGCCACAGTTATCAGCACCTGCACAGGTATTTAGGAGAACAGTTCTAGCAGCAGAAGAACACCACACACAATGCAGAGAAACATTAAACTCTCTTGCACGTCAGAAGGGGCCTTATTGAGTTGCCCAATGTCACAACAAGTGACAGAGACTCTGAGCCATCCTCTCTGCAGCATAAATTCACATGGCTTTACTCTTTATTCATTTTAATTTTCATTACTGGAGGATTCTGATGAGAACAGTTTGAATCACTTTTATTGGGGGACTCTCCCCAGTACTTCCAGGAGAAGTAAAGACAGAGAAGAAAGCCTGGAAGGGGCAATCCTGCTGGGATACAAGTCTGACCTGTCAGAAAGTTAGGTGGCAGTTCCACACCAGCCAAGTAGATCCAATGGCTAAAGAATGGGAATGTGAATTCACTAACTAGTGAATTAACTGTGAATCCATTTATGTGGGACATCAATATTGAGAAGACCCCAAATAAATATCTTAAACTATACAAAGAACTTCCAGATGGCTGCAGTTAAATTAAATATATCTTTTCCTGCGTGTGTACTTAGACAAGGTGTAGAATCACAGAACCATTCAGGTGGGAAAAAACCTCTGAGATCCTTGAGTTCAACCATTAACCCAACACTGCCAAGGCCACCTCTAACCCATGTCCCAAAGGGCCACGTTTACACGTGTTTTAAATTCCTCCAGGCATGATCACTCCACTACTGCTTCCTTTTCCATGACAAAATCCTTCCTAGTATTCCATCTACACCTCTCCTGGTGCACCTTGAGGCCATTTACTCTTGTCCTCTCCCTTTTTCCCAGGGGGCAGAGCCTGACCACCACCTGTCCCCTCCTGTCAGGGAGTTGTGCAGAGCCACAAGGTCCCCCCTGAGCCTCCTTTGCTCCAGGCTGAGCCCCTTTCCCAGCTCCCTCAGCCCCTCCTGCTGCTCCAGCCCCTTCTCCAGCTCTGTTCCCTTCTCTGGACACACTCCAGCCCCTCAAGACCTCTCTTGTCAGGAGGGTTCCAGAGCTGCCTCCAGCACTGGAGGTGCCCCAGCAGTGCCAGCACAGGGGATGGGCACTGCCCTGGCCCTGCTGGACACACCAGATCTGGGACAGCCCAGGTGCCATTGGCCTCTTGCCCACCTGGGCACACCTGGCTCATGTTCAGCTGAAAGCAAAGGAAGGCAAAGAAGCAGAAGATACCTTCTGGCCTGGAACCTCTAAGGTTTTCTCGACCTGGAATGCTGTGACCTTGTCTTTTATGTGCATTGCTTGAGGTGTTGCCACCCATAAATACATGTCCTACTCCTGACAGACAGACAGCACAAACAAACAAAATTTGGGGAACCTGGGAAACTTCTCAGCTCAGTGTACAAGTTAACTGGTGCAAGGCAGAGATAAGCCTGAGATACACTCCCCTGGAAAGGATGTCAGTGTGCTTGTTTTTTCACCTCCATGCCAAAAAGGCACCAAAATGGAAGTACCCTACTAATGGAATTACCAGCCACAATTAGCACCATTTCCATTTGCCCTAAATAGCCAGTGATTTCACTGTGCCCTAAATAGCCACCAATCTACCTCTCTTTAATGTTAATGAAGTAGAAGAACGCTGGCACATACGAGTATTTCTAATTCAGAGGATCCGAGGGAGCCTGCATGCATCATTAACGTGGAGAGCTTCATTATCAGAGGAAAGAGCCTTCCCCTGAACTTCTCCTGGCTTTATTTGAAAGAAACTAGGAGGCAATGGTCTTAATGCAAAATTAACCCTCCCTTTAAACTGCTGGAAGCCTTTACAAACTGTAAGGGGAAAAAAAGGATGACTCATTGAAAAGGCTGTATTTTTATATCGAAGCAGGTTTCAATTAAGGAGCAATTTGCTTTAGAAATATGGCAGGATTACAGGATAGGGCTTAACAGTCTGAGCCACAATTCACCAATTGTGACTGTATAAACTGTTATGTAATTTAGCTCAAATGCATTGTGCAGAACTGCTCAACAGATATGGGCCACAAAGGATTTGTTAAGCCAATCAACAACATGGAGTAGAACAAATATTAACTCTCCTGTTTATGTTTACCATTAACTTATTTATCCTAAGGGTCCATATCTGTGTGTATGAAGGCAAATGTTGTGTTTAGCTCTAAATGCTTTCTGTTTGTGTAATAATCCATTATGATTATCCCTCTACAAAAACAGGAAACAATTTAGCATCGAACTTCAAATGGGACACCAAATGTTTATTTCAAGAGTCCAGATTTATTTTTGGCCAAAGGGAGGCTAATTCCAAATTATGACCATATCAAACACTTTACAGGTTTAATGTTAGGCCCCAGACCAGTTCACTTTATTTTAATTGCCAAGAACTAAGAATTGTCAGCTGTTTTCAGTAAATGTGTGTGTCTTTGTTAAGATACCAAGCTTATTATTCAAATCTGTCTTTTATTATGAACCCTTACTCTCAGTGATTTTTTTGTCATGCATGGGTCTTTTAGGAAATAACCAGATCTTTGAACCCTGATCCTGAGTGACCACCATGGTCAGAATTTGAAGTAAAAGACGAATTGAGGTGGTTTCCCAGGAATAGAAAGTGTTGTGACTGACAAGCCAAGATGGCTTCATTCAGAGTAGCACTTGAGTTTGCTACCCTGACTTCCAAAATTCCCTGTGTTCTGAAAACATTTCCCCAGATCCTATAGTTTACAAGCTGATATTTTCAGGAAAACTAAAATCAGATAGAAATCCTGAGCTGGAAAGTGGTTGGTAAAAGAACAGTTCAAATGTCTGCAGTGCAAGCATTGCAAAGACCAAGGGGGGACCACTTGGTCACTCTGCTTTTGCCACAGCAGGCAGAGCTCTGAAGAGTCCCTGAAAGAGCCCAAGGCCAGGTTGGATGGGGCTTGGAGCAACCTGGGATAGTGAAAGTTGACCCTGCCCATGGCAGGAGGTGGAATAAGGTGATCTTTAGGGTCCCTTCTAACCCAAACCATTCTATGATTTTAGAATTAATAATATACTGGTTATGACAGGGAGTCCAAGTGATGCACCTGGCTCCAATGTATTCAGGCCATGAGAAGCACCCCAATGAACTTGCCAGATTGCTCCTTGCAAGGAAAGAAAGCTTAGGACCAGCAAATATTGCCTCAGTGGTAAATTTATCTCCCTGCACTCAGAAATACCTCAGATGGTGCTCAAGCTGAGGGAGAAGGCTTGAGGAAACATCTTGTATGCTCCTAACCCTGTGCAGCATCTGGCTTTGCTGCCCATATCCCTGACTGCAGGGTGAATGGAAAGGTGTTCTCCATCAGGGCACAAATTTCTCTTGGTGGGATGTCTGAGATACCAGATATACAGCAGAGAAAATGCTGAGCTGATGAGTTGGTAACTGAACAGTCAATAGTTAATAATTTAATATTTGCCTTCCATGTTACATCACAGGAGCCCTCAGAGGATGGGTTATGGGGACAAGTGACCGTGTAAGCTGCCCCCAGTGTGGGTACAGTTATGTACATGGGGAAGACCCATGGCCAGAGAGCAGTGAGCACATTGAGAGAAGAACTGTGGTTGTTGGGTGTTTCACAGCAGGGGGATGTTCAGCTGAAGACACCACAGAAAGTAAATATCAGAGGAGAAGCAAAACCAGAGTAACCATCTGAATTCACTCCAAGACTCAAAGCTCTGAAGGCAGGGAAATGTTTTTCATTTCATAACACCCCACCAGCAGTGGATGGGTTTGCAGAAGCAAACAGGAGAGGATGTTAGACCAGATTTAAGAGCAAAACCCATAAAGAAGAAAGTTAATCTTTTGTTCCACAGCAGACTAGAGAAGGGGGAGACAATAAAAGTCTTGAGCTACAAGACTGGTGCTGAGCAAGTCCAAGGCTTCCCCAGTGAGAAAAGGAAAGCAAATGAGAGGGAGCAGGAGGGAAACTCCCTTTTGGCAGGCACAGCCACCGAGTGTTTGGAGCCCCCTTCGCCGTGAGGTGCTGCCAGGCTGCAGATTATTCTAATGCTCTCCTCTTGTAAAAATTATGCATAATGTGAAGAAACTTTGAAAGTCACTTAATCATGTTATGACAATTTTTTAATGAAAATTTGTTTTAATATTAATAGAGATTCATAGTTTCATGATAATATGGGTAGCTGTGGCATTTGGAGCAGCCGTTTCTAGCCTGCAGCCATGCTGTGCTGTGCCATAGCATAAGCTGGGCTTCAGACTACTCAATAACTTTCTCACATATAAATTTATAAAGACTTTTATAAGCTCCAATTACATTTTTAAAAGACATAAAACCCCTCTTTAAAGTGTGCTTACGTGACACATTAGTTTAACTTTCAACTGGACTTTGTGAAGAAGGGTTTTGTTATAGCAGTGTGAGCTTGCAAATGGATCCCCATTTCCCTGGAAGTTGTTGGGTGAAGCAGTTCAGGACAGAGAAGCACAAAATGTTTAAGATAGTAGCTTTCTTTCTCAGAAAAGAGCTTCTATACTTTTTCTCTAACAAAACCCTTTTTTCCCCCCCAAACACATAGTTTATTTTGGGAAGAAGTGTCTTGCATTCTTGCAAATTAAACAGCACAAAGACAAAGAGTCAATTGCCCACATTGTATCATAAATAATTAAAATTATTCCAGACATGCTTTTAGCTTGCACCAACCAATCCTATCCCTGACAGCTTCCAGGAAGGGGATCTTTCCTAAAAGTTGGTGCTGATGCAACATCCCTGATGTTTTGGGGACTGAGATGGTTGAAAATGCAACCATGTCCAATCCTTGCCAGTTGCCCTCAGGGTCAGGAATGATCCTCAGGTTGCTGAGATAGAGGTTGCCATACTAGGACTCCCCTCTCAAAATCCATTACTTGCCTCAACCTTCATGATTTTTGGAGCTAGAATTCCATCCCTGAAATTAAAGATAAGCAAAAAACCTATCATCTCAAGCTTCTCATGCTTTTTATTGAGCAGCACAGAAAATTCAAGTTGCACATCTGACAGGTTACATACTCCATGGCCTGGTAGAGCACAACAGAAAGATTTCTTCCAGAGAGATTTCTTTTCTTCTCAGAAACTAAAGAAAGGGAAGCAACAGCACTTTTGTATTTTTACTGAGATGAGATGGATCCAAGAGATTGCACTGTTAAGAATTTTTTTTCCTGTCACCCACCTATCTTTATTCTCTTTACTCAACCTCTGCCAATTGCTCCTAGTCATGTTGTGCTGTATTAATCCTAAACTATTCCTTTTTTATTGCAAACACTCTTCAAATACATCTGGATAAAATTCACCCATTCTCCTTCACCCACCCCACTCCCCCCTCCATCCTCCAGTCATTCTGTGGAAATTTTATTAATTGACTTTTACTCTTCATCCCCTCCAGCTCATTTTATTCCCCATCCTGGTCCTCTCCCTGGTTCCTTTCAGAGCTCTATCCATCTGAACAAAGCCTCCCTGACTCATCACACTCATTTGGCTGCATCTGACAGTCTTTCAACTTAACTTGAGGGTGATTTGGCTGCTGGGAGCTACTCAGGAGAGAGGATCTGGAAGCAGCACAGAGGGGATGCTCATGGTCTCTGGGGTTACTCTGCTGAGCACACAGTCCTCAGGAGGACAGGCTAACAGCTGGCATCTGCTTCTTACACTGCCAAGGATCTTTGATGTAAATCGACTCCCAGCTCATGCAGATGAATAATAAAGAAGCTAAATAAAGAGTACTTGCTTGAAATAAAACCTTAGTTGAGAAGTCATTGATATGACTAATCATCAAATCCTGGAATGATGTAGATTGGAAAGGACCTTAAAGGTCACTTATTTCCAACCCTCAGCCATGGGCAGGGACACCTTCCACTAGACCAGGTTATTCCAATCCCTCTCCAACCTGGTCTTGAATGCTTCCAGGCAAACTCTCATGCAATTTTTAGGGAAGACAAAATTTAGGTCTGGTTGAGTCTTCCAGAGTTAACAGCAATGGTGTGGATGAACTCTTACTTGTAGTCACTCCTTACCCACCTTTTGATGCCAAGAGAAACAAAGTGTATTAAAAATATTGACTGTCATAAATTATTAACAATTACATTGTGCCAGTACCCAAAAGGAACCAAATCACTCTACAGGCAGCATTTAGAGAGGCTCCATCCACCCAGCCAGCATCAGCCCAAAAATCTTGCAGTCCATTTCAATAAGGTAAACACAGACTAGAAAGGGGATTAATTTCCCCAAGACCTCATGGTTAGGTGCTTAGGAAAGACACCAAGTACAGTTTTATTTTGCCTTTAACCCAGTATTCTTTTAGTTAAATCAGAATGACTCCAAGCTCTTAAATTTTTGCAGACTTTTGTTTTCATTACAAGACACAGTAATCACATGCAAAGCCTGCAGGTAGCTCTAAGTCTTACAGCTTTCTCCTTCAATGGAACAAGTGACTGGTTTTTTTTTTCTTATTTGGGAAGGAGTTGGGTTTTTCCCCTCCTTCTTCTAAAACAGAATTATGAGGTGGACATGAATAATTAACAGCCCTCTGACAGAGCACTTGAGGATTTCTGCCTGTGTACCACAAACCTGAGACAGCAGAAAATGGATAATTGTTCAGATTTGTACTTCAAAAGGAAAGTGAAATGCTTAGCAGGAGACTGGGAAGGGAAGATGAGCACAGGAAGAAAAACAGGAGTGGTGTTTAAATCACTAAAAGTCTTATTCACTCTTTTTCTTGTGTTAGAAATTTGCAAGAGTCCTCCCTGGGTAAGGGAAGTGGTGGCAGTTCCTGGCTGAACAGCATTTCTGCACTGGATCCCCTTAGCTGCCAGCTGCTCGAAGGCAGGGAAATTCCACCTTGGGGAGACAAACTGGGACAGAACTGGGAGCTGTACAGCCACCAAGGCTGATGGGGACAACCTGGCTGTACCCCAGGACTGGATTATTATTATTAGAGCTGTTTCTAATTTCCCAAGCAATCAAATACTTCAGTGTGAGATGCCAGATGCGACACAGCATCTCCAGGAGATCCTTGTCCTTCTACCATGGAGTGACAGGCCATGGGAGACAGCACAGTGGATTAAGAGGTGTCACTGCTCAGGCTTTAGACCTAGTTTAGGACCCAGCAGAGAGGCAGCAGGTCTGAGCTCAGACCCAGCAGCAGTCTCAGAATAACACATAGAAGCAAAGCATGTGCTGAATTTTGGGAGGTGGAACAATTACTTACAAATGAAGAGCCATACGGTGGAAAACAAGGCCACTGTCACAGACACTGCCACCAGAAGCTTGGCTGAAGTTGGCACTGGCTGTGCAAGATGCTGCCAGGAGATCTGTGGAAGGCAGGATGTGACTTCCCTTCTGTCCTGTGGTGGAGCCATCAAGATCCTCAAGGATGGCAGAGTGGGGAAAGGGGAAGGACACTTGGAAAGGGGAGTTGGTGAAGGTCAGATGTTCAGCTGTCACTGTAAACCCACCTGTGGGTGACAAGCAGTATTTCAGCAAAACAGAATGGTCACTTCATGTAATGGGCCTGAAGACAATTCTTTGGAGGAAAAGAGGCCAACTTCATTCCACCTTGCCTTTGGAAAAATGTCTGATGGGTCAACAAAATGGGCAGATTTGGGAAAAAATTGAGGTGAGTTTAGGAATAGCTATTGCTGCTCTATGGCCAGGACAAACTTTTCCAGTGCTCTGTTGTGACAGGACCTGTGGTTCAGACTTGCCTGACCCAGGTGCTGCTCCTGGTCCTGCCAGCATCTCCTCAGTGACTCCAAACACTCCTTCCCAGGCCCCACAGCCAAAATTACAGATCCCATGACTGTGATTCTTATAGATCCTTTCTGACTTTTTTTGAAGGCAATTTTTTTAGAGATGAGGCCTGTTTATGTTGTATACATGACTCTTCTGCATACATGCAGCACCTGGCAGAATAAAGCCTTGGCTGAACAGTGAGTTTGGAGGATTTTTTCACTGAAACACGGATAGCTACAAAAAAAAATATGAATATTCATGCAGGCTAAAGTTTTTGAGCACATTAATATTTGCAGAAATGTCAGAGAATCATTGCCCCATGGACTGTAAAAAAGTCAGCTTTGTCAGGAGTGTCCATACAACACATAGGTTACTATTTGACTGCCTTATTCCCAGTTTTAGCCTGACTAAGCCAGATTTTACTATTCCTCCTGTCCTTTGATCTCATCTCCCAAAGTCTTTCTCTCTGCTGTGTTATTGTAGGGCACTCTTCATTTATATATAAATACGTTTTATTACAATAAAAGAGGCAATTGCACTTGGAACATTCTTCAAAGAGCCTTTGAGTACCTCTTCAAAGCTCAGACGGATGCTTAGATTACACACTATTTTAGGCAAATTCACCTCAGGTTTAGGCTGGCCTGAGGTAGCAGCTTGGTGAAATTCTGAGATTGTGTCACAGCTTTTAAAGAAATCATCAGTGTTAATATTTCACCTCCCAAAATGAAGATGCAAAAACAAGGCAGTGTATAAAACCCATTTCCACTGAGAAAACTGTATCAGTGCAAAAATCAGGCTATATTTATCTTAAAATAAACTCAGTATGTGGCTCCAACTGAGTGATGAAGTCATATCCAGCAGGACTGAGGACAACCTGAAATCTCAGCCTGTGCAGGGGAGCTATCAAGGATTGTCTGTGGAAACTATTAACTTGTAATGGGAGGGCAAGCCAGAGACTTGGAAATCCTGAGAAATAAAGGTAAATCAGACTCACCTTGCCCTTGGTAACAGCCAGAACAAGTCCTGATTGCTGTGCAAGTGTTCACATCAAAGTTCCTGAAAGCTGTGTTGGAAATGAAGAACTGGTATCTTTTGGGAGTCTTTAGTCCTGAAGACATACAGGTCCTGTTCTGAAATGAGGGAATGAAGGAAACATCACCATGGGAATCACAGAATCCTAGGCTGCCTTGGACTGGAAGGGACCTTAAAAGCCACCTCATTCCAACCCCTGCCATGGGCAGGGACACCTTCCACTAGACCAGGTTGCCCCAAGGCCCATCCAACATTTCCAGAAATGAAGCATCCAGGGTACAGCACCTGAGAATGCAAAAGTGTGATTGCCCATAGTTGTGGGGTTTAAAGGATGGATCGATGGATCTAAACTATTTGGCAAAATCTGACAAGTAACACCCACAAGTAATTTAATTTCCCACTTGAAGCAGGTGATGACATCACTTTCAAGAGCAGCTTGTTGCCCTTTTTTTGAGTTGTTGCATAGTAGTTAAGATTGGACACTTGAAGGGAGAGGAAAGAGTACATTCCCTGGGGAAAAAGAATCTGACTAAAAGCCACAGTGAGCAAATTTTTACAGCCCCATTTTACTTTATCTTTTTTTATCCAGCAATTGGGAATTTTTCCTACTCTGCAAAAGTGATCATTCTTATTTCTGTTGGAAGAAAAATCTGAGCACTGAGATTCAAAGGCATTTTGTGTCATTTGGGATGGGAAGCACTTAGGCAAGGCTCTCTGAAAACCTCCAGTTGACTTCAAGGTCCATCAGAGCTACAAGAACCAGAAAGGAAGAGCAAAAGCCACAAGTGATAAAAAACATGATGGACAAACTGGATTTTGGGGTGATTGTAGTCCATGACTCAGGGGAAGTGTACACCCCTCTGCCAAACTATCTTGGAAACAGCCTGGAAATAAAGATATACTCAGAGTTAGTGAGCAGCCTGCAGGAGAAAGGGCTGGCAGGAGTGTGTGATACTGTTTGAGACCAAGAAATACTTGTAGAATAACTACCAAAACCAAGAAAATGAATCAAGAAATCCACCCTATATGGAAACATCTCTGCAATTGAATATGTAGAATGAAATGCACTGTTACAAGTAGAGTATTACTGCAAAGAAATGGTGCTTCTTCAATCCCTATAAGAGACAGTAGTTCCATCAGCTTTTTTTATTCTGAGGCCAAAACATCTGGAGTGATGGTCATTGCCCTTGGGCCATCTGTTCCAAGTCACTGCTAAGCAGAAATCCCTGGTTTCTGGTAACAAATTCAGAAAGTCTCCATTGGCTTTTATCCTATCCAATTTTCTATATTTTTAATCAATCAATTTTATTTAAATAAATAATAAGTAGAACAGTGTGAGACAATAATTCCTCCCTTGTGTATGTCACCTGCACCAGAACTCCTGATTTTTCCAGGAAGAAATGCTTCTCCTTAAAGCCTCACAAAGACAATGAGCTGCTTTATGAGAGCATAGAAGAGGCTTGCTGATTATCTAGGAAGTTTCCAAAATCTTTCCTTTGGCTTTTAGAAGTCCTGGATTTAGCCCTGTCACTAAAGTTTCAGTGGGTCAAAGCCCCAAATTTTCAATGCCTTGATATTTCCAGAAAACAATCTTGTTTAAAAACACTTTTTTTTCCCAAAAAGTGGAAGGGATAGCAGAGAGGAATATCCAAGGTTCCTATTAAATTAATGCCATAAAGTTTTAATTGCTATTAAAGAGTCATCATTATTAAAGGGAGAATTACATACATTAAGATGTAAATTATGACAAGGAGGCTCTTATCATGAGATAATCAAAGATAATCACCCCCCTGAGGTACTGCAAGAAACAAGGCACAGCTGAGCGCCTCTAAATCTCTTAACAAGTACAACATTGGAGTCCTTCCATGGATCCTGCAAAGTAAAAGCAAAACATCCACCCTTTGTTGTCAGAGAAATTCACTGGGACATCACTGAACACTGAGAGGTTGGACAAGTGAAGCCAGGATTTTATCTGAACTATATACTTAGAATAGACCTGCTAAGAAGGTTTCTTTCCCTGAGCTTCTAAAGAAAACTCATTTAAAACTCTTTTTTTTCTGCCAGTCAGAGAGAAAATTTAATAAACAACAATAGAAAATGGAGCAAAAGGAAAAAAAAAAGACCTCTAAATCATGAACAAGCAGCTGTGGCCAGTTGTAACTAAAATTCCATTGTTATCCATGTTATTAATCTGTTAACAACCTGGTAGCACCCAAAGGACTTTGTCCAGCTGCCTAAAGAAATAATGGAAGAAGATCATATTTACTGCATAAATAGAATTACCTTTTGTTGGTATTTTTGATTCTCAAGTAAAAAAAGTAACACTCTGCTTTCCAGGTGGACCAGTGATGCTGAGAGTGAGCAGATGAAACCAAAGTGTTAACAAGGATAGAAACTAAAGTTGGTGTTTCCCCCTCATTATTCTCAAATCACTAAACTAAACCCTAAATCGTGTATGGTTAAATGGAGTTAAATGCAAAAGATGTACAGGAATTTGTGTTATAAAATCTTGATTAAACAAAAATTATGATTTCTCTCAAAAAGGTTTGGTGAAGTTCCAAGGTTTTTCTGAGACCATGTCAAAAATATGAGTAGGAAAATAATTTGCACTTATCTTTCCAAGATCCTTCAGCTTTTTGTGTTCATGATTTTACTTTCACTTTTGAATATTGTTTTAGAAAGAATATACAGCATTATGCATTGTAGTGTGAAATCTTGTAATAGTTTCTAATGAAAATAGAAAAAGCAGAGCCCTTGTTTCAAATTTGTTTTAAAAAAATCTTCAAAACTTCCATGTTGACATGAAAAGACATTTGGGGAAAAAAACAAAACATGGAAATTGTTTATGTTGGAAAGACCTATAAGACCACCAGGTTCACCCATCACTGCCAAGCCCAGCACTAACCCATATCCCCAAGTGCTACTTTTACAAGGGTTTTAATACCCCCTGGGGATGGTGACTCCACCACTACCCTGCACAGCCTGTCCCAATGTTTGAAACCCTTTCAGTGGAGAAATTTTCTCTAAAATCCAGTCTAAACATCCCCTAGTGCAACTTGGGGTCATTCCCTCTTGTCCTGTCTCTCGTTACTTGGGAGAAGAGACCAACACCCACAGTCTATTCCATTTATTTACATTTAGTCACAACTATTGTTTTCATTTACAACCTTTTTTTTTCAAATCCAAGTTTTTCCCAAGCTACCATGAAGCAGGGGCTGTCTTATTTCTCCAAATTCCTACTGAAGTCTTGCTGTGCAAGTCAAGAAACATTGAAATATTTCGTGCAGTTCTTACCTTTTGCCCAAGGTGGCCATTTAAAACACTACCAGACACAGAGGTGTTCCCCAAGCTTTCTACAATGTCAATGCCAAAGTCTTTGCAAGCAGAAATCCAGAAATGCTGGAGTTCAAGGTTTCTGCTTCTGAAAATCTACATAAAAGGAAAATAAAGGAATAATCATCATCATCAAGTCATAGAATGGTTTGGATTAGAAGGAACCTTAAAGAGCATCTCATTCCAACCCCTTTCCATGACAGGGACACCTTCCACTATCCCAGGTTGCTCCAAGCCCCATCCCACCTGGCCTTGAACACTTCCAGGAAGGGGCACCTAA
>JACBWW010000074.1:1787417-1821467 GCA_020086605.1 Lanius collurio | reverse complement strand
TGGGATGTCTTATCCCAGGCAAACTCCTGAACTGTGCCTGGGAAAGGATGGGAGAGAGAAATCTTCTCAGTCAAAACCATGCTGGGGATGTTCCTGTGGTGAGGATGGTGGGGTTCCTGCACCCAGCAGCATTGCCTGGTCCTGTTTCATTTACTTTTGGCCATTGCTCTCTCAGATATTCCTGTTACAGTCTGTCTTTCACCACAGATCCTGCTCCCTGGCTTTTGTCCCCATCCTAATAATTCTTATTAAGTGAGCTTTTAAATGTCTGGAATTGATTGCAGGGTTGTATGGCCACTCTGATTTTAGTACAAAAATACTTCCCAAAAAATGCTGAGAATGTTTCAAAAGTATTTTTCCCCTATGAAGCAAGATTGCACTAAACATCGAGATTTCCACAGAAGATGGAGAGGAAATGGTATATAATTTAAGAGGGCATTTTGGTTTATGACTTGTAGGAGTCTGGTAAGGAGCAGAGTGACAGGTTTGCTTGCAATTTGCTTCTTTAACTCTGAGAAAGGTGAAGATGTTTTTAAATTGCAACATTAGGGAAAAAAATAAGGGAAAATGTTCAAGGCGAGGTTGGATGGAGTTTGGGCCAACCTGGTCTAGTGCAAGGTGTCCCCACCCATGGGTGGAACAGGAGGATCATTAAGGTCCATTCCAACCAAAACTATTCTAGGACTCAGTGATTCTGTGGTTAATATTATTTACCAGTCAAAAATTCTCTGCAAACTTTTACCCACACCAATGGATTCATTTCCAGTCTCCCAGGGACACCATTTTTTAAACAGCTTTGATGGAGAAGAGGTGAAAAGGCACTTGAGTGGGGAGGATCCTGGCTGTGCTGGTGTGACTTCATGGAACTGGTTGGGCTCAACCCCTGTTTATTCACCCCAGAAATCCCAAAAGCCCACCTCCTCCTGTCCTGCCGACCACCACTAAACAGAGTCCATGAGGATTTTGGACCAGCTGCAAATCCAGCTCCCTCCTCCTCCTCATCCTCCTCCTCCTGCAGCCCTCTGGCCATTAAACATTAAACTGCTGTACCTGCAGTAAGTGGCTCTATTCTGGAAATTTTTGGTGGGCTTTTTTTTTTCTGACAGGACTGAGTTACAGCATCGGAAAAAAGGGATAAACTGCCGAAATATGCCCGTCCCGTCCCGGGACAGCTGAAGCGGTGTCACTCAACACGCCGCTGTCAGCGGGGTGATTGAGGCGGACAGGAGGGATCGGGAAGGGCCACGGGCTGTAAAGGACACGGGCAGGTGGGGGGCCGGGGCCGTGGGGTGGGCTGGCCCCGGGGGTGGGCGATACAAAAGGGACAGTGACAGCCGGGCAGGGCAGGGACCACGCGGGGATGGCAGCAGCATCCTCGGGGTACAGCCAGGCGGGAAGGGGCAGCGGAGGGTGAAGTGCCAGCCTGAGGCCAGGGCGGCTGGAGGCTGCTCTGCCCTGGGTAGGATGAGACAGGAATAGTGATGGAAAGCCTTTGGCCACAGAGCCGGCGGCGAGGTGAGGGGAAATGAGCTCAGGTGGTAGAAAATTGATGGAAAGGTGGGGGATTTAACATGGTTATCCCTAGGGAAAAGGGAAGAACAAAAAAAAAAAAAAGAAAAAAAGAAAAAAAGAGGCATTGGTGTAGAGGAGCGTGGGAGAAGAGGAAATGCCCAAATCCCCAAACACACTCACACACAAAGAGGGGTCAGTAGCATCAGCTGCTTCAAGAGACTTGTGGGCAGCCCCAGGCACAGGCTGCTTGCTGGAGAGCATTTCTGACCACACCAGCTCCTGCTTCCTTGGGGAAGCCTTGGAAAGGATGAACCCCACCCCTTGCTGAAGATGCCAGCCCAGATAACACCCCTGGGGCACCACAAAGGACCCAGGAGAGCAGGATGAAGGCACCAACTGCTCTTTTGCTGAAGGTAATGTCTGCAATTTCTTTTTTTTTTTTTAATGTAATGCCTCCTGTGTGTGAGATTTATGGCCAAGCCTGGAGTGCACAGGCAGCAGCCAGTGCCTCACATCCAGGGTTATGGAAAGCATCCTAAGGAACTCTGGGCAGGGCAAAAATGCCACAGATGGAAAAGGGAAGGGAGGTGGGGTGGTGTCCTCATGGTTCAAACAGGGCCCCAGACTCATTACCAAATTCCCAGGGATCAGAGCACTCTGCCTGGGTGTGATCTTGGGCTGTGCCATTGAAGCATCCTTTCAAAGTGGGTGTGTTCAGGCTCTTAGCTGTGGACAGATGAACCCCAGGGATGTGTTTGATTTTCAAGAGCATCTTTAAAACTGGAGTTTTGTTCTCAAGGGCAGCAGGGTTGGTGTTTGGAGGCCTGTTGGCCAGGTCTCTCCTCTCACAAGTCAGCCCTTCAGGCACCCAGAGGGTACAGGGACTGCTGAGGAGGGGCTGTAGGGTGGCAGGGGGGGAAACAGTTTCATCCCCTGGGAAGCTCTGCAATCTCAGAGTGCTCCCAGGAGCTTCCTTTGACAGCAAAGAGTGCCCAGGTGATGAGCACCTTCCAGGGGAAGTGACCTTCTGACTTTAATTCTCACCTTGAAGTAAGTGGTGACCAGCAGGTTCCCACTAGTGCCTCCCTGTCACCATGTCCAGCTGTTAAATTGTGTTATCCACACACTCTCTTTGATTTATTTAATGCTCCAGAATTGTTACTGGACAGTGAAGGGTTTTCTTCATTTCACCAATGGAAACCAGGAGTACAGATATCCATAGGTCCAAATTCATCCCCATTGCCCTGGGATCCTTAAGTGAGGAGTTTAAATGATGAGCACAGCCACTCCTGGCTCCTTCTGGAGTCAACAAAGAGAGGCAGTTCCCTCTGGACACACTCTTGGGCTCTGTTTGTGGGTCCTTGCTCTCCATTGGTGGCTGTTCCTTGTTTTTTCCAGCCTGTTAGAATGGGAATTAACTGGGAATGAATGACTGAAGCTGTCAAAGCCCAGCATGTGTTTATCCTCCTCCTGTCTCAGATCATCCCCTCATTTCCCTGTTCTTGGATCATAAGGAGAGGAACTAGCCAAAATAAAACAATTAGAGGAAATGGGCACTGTCCCCTATCCCAGGGCTGTATGAGAGGCCTCTTGGCCTCCAGGAGCTCCAATCTGGGGAAAGATTTGTAATATAAGGAGACCCAAAATCCCCAGTTAAACAGTCTTAGGTGTAGTAAAAAGACAAGGATGATTCCTCTCTTTTTCAAGCCAGTAGCAAAAATCCAACTGGGCTTCTTGAGGGACAGTTACCATAAATTGCATCATTAAATTAATTTGGATTCAAGTTATGGGGGAAAAGGGAAAACCACGGAGCAAGGGAGGCTATGCTGAATAGGTATGGGCATTGCTACAGGCACTCCAGCTTGTTCCAGGCCAGTTATTGCACCTCTGTGCCTCAGCTTCCCCACCCACCATCTGGGAATGTTGATGGGCTTTGCTCAAGTGCAGTTACTCTGCTTTGGTGAAAAGAATCAGATTGCTTAAGTAAAACATGATGGGGCTAAACCAGACCTAAGATCTCAGTTTAAAATCACCAGAGAAAAGAGAAAATATAACTTAGAGAGCTGTAATATAAATATCGTTTTATAGTGAGATTGAAATGGTGGAAAATCTAGCCAGGAGATGAGTAGGATGGGCAGGCATCTTACAAGGGCTGCTGGTGATTCTGACACAGCCTCTCTAAATAACCTTGGGCAACTCATTTATTTTCCCCTTTATGCCTCCCCGCTTTAAGGAATTAAATGCCAGCCCACTGGGACTGGGTGATGTTTCAGAGGTGCTCACTGAGGCCTTATTCCCACTGAGACAGGGAGCTGATCACCACAGTTAATGCAGCAAACTCAATAAACTTTGACACACTCCCATGAAACCCCACCAGAGTTTAAAGAAAAACAGGCTCTTGAAACACCTCCAAAACCCAAGGGCCTAAATATAGTCTCTGGTTAGAGATAGGCAATATTTTGCAGACAGATGCAAACTTGATTTCTTGAGTTTTAAGCTTCCTGCAGGCTGTGGTTAGGACAGAGTTAGGATGAAACTCTGCTTCAAAAATCTACCCTGAGATAACTAACTTGGGTCACAAAGCTAAAATGTTAACCTGACCTGCCCACAGAAAATTGCAAAAGAGACAAGAAAAGGCTCTACATGAGTTTTAGCATTATATGAGGTGCCTTTTTGTGCAGACTGGGGACAATGAGGTGGTAAAATCCAAACAAATCTGTACTGGGCAGAAGGGCAGAGTATTAGCAAGGGGTTTCCCCTTTTAAGTCAGTGGGATGACTCCTGTTTACCACTTTCCTTCTTTGCACTGCTGTCACATCCATGCCCCTCTCTGTGCAAGGGGGTGTAGAAAACAAAACCAAAGGCTAAGCTGCATCCCCCCTTCCAGTAACAACTGCTGCCAGCAAAGCATTCATCCTGCAATCCAGGGGGGAAAAAGAAGCTTGACAGAGAGCCCAGATGAGTGACTGCCTGCATGCCAGGCGTATCAGAAAGCCCATTTTGGGAGTATCCCCTCCCCTCTCGCCCCGGTGACAAACCCTCCCAGTCACAGCAAGCCTTGGAGGACAGCTGCCCCATTCCTTCCTCCTTCTCTTCCTCACACCAGGCAGGGACAGATGTGGCTCTGGATATGCCTCAGATGATTATTCCAAGTGGCTCCAAAAGCCATGGACTGTTGGCTCTTAGTTTGCATTATCTGCTGTTTACAAGGAATGTAATATTTCAGGGTGGGCAAAAAGAGAGATACTGGCTGTAAATGAATCCATTCATATCATGGTGACTTCCTTCTTTTCCTTCCTGGGTTTCATGGCCATTCCTGACAATCTTTTGTACTCAAGTATCTGTCCCAGTCAGCTCCTTAATTTCTAACTATTAAGCTATAATTTCCTTATTCACTTTTCTTTATTCTGCCTGTTTTGGGTTTTATAAACCTTGGAACAGTGGGGCCAGGAAATCCAACCTAGTGAGTGTTTACTGCAACAGTCCCAGTTCACTCCAGTCAATGTATTTAATACAAATCTTGATCCAATTGAGTTTTAATATCATCAATAAATTCCTATTTCTACCAACATAAGATTTTAAAATCCCAGTCCACAAACTGGACCAGAACAGCTTATATAAATAAGGAATATTTACCTACCTACATGCTTGGGATCAAGGATCTTCCAGGTAGTTGAGTCTGTTTCCTCATTAATCACTCTGAATCCATTTCTGATCCCAGAGTTTCTGTGGCACTTTGACAAAGACCTATGAGAAGTTTAAGAAAATGCTGCCAGTAAGCACCAATAATGGTTTTAAACTGAGGGCTAACGAGGCTAGGAAGAAATATCTCTTTGTTCATTATTGCTGATAGCTCATGTAGGCAGATTTATGCACTCAAAAGTCTGGGAATCCACAACTTGTGTCATGGCTCTGCTGAAATCTCTGGGAGTTTTACCCTGACCTCAACAAGGCTCATCTTCCTCACCTCCTCTGAGTCAAAGGCCTTCATCTAACTGGAAAGTAAATATTACATTGAGACATTGAGTTCATAATCTCAAGTGTAGTGAATGCTCCTATAACATTGATCTGACTTACAAAAAAACTCCAAAAACCAGGAATGTTTTGCTGTGAGTATTTTTAACACCTCTCTTGTGCTTGGTGTAAAAATCTTAAATAATGGAAATTCAGACACCACTCCTGATTCTGAGAACTTTTAAATAATTTGATTTCCTGGGTCATTGCATGACTCATCTCTTTCTCTAGAATTTGCATTCATTTGTTTGATCAGGTACTGAGGTTATTGAAATAATGACTATGTGAAATTCCCTGCCATGAATTTCTCTAGAAATCATGAAGAAAAGCCTTTATCTGGCTTTAAAGCAAACAACTTCCCCCAGAAGCCACTCATCCCTTCAGTTCAGTCAATAGGGATGTTTGTACAAGCAAAATTACTTAGAGCAGCATGTAAAAAAATCAGAATAATGAAGTTTTTAAGTGAAAATAAATTTGAGCCAGTTGCACACTCTTCAGTCTGTAAATCTATTGCCCCAGCTGAGTAGTAGGATGAGCAATGCCATGGGATGGATTTCCATCCTAAACTCTTTTGTAGACATCATTACATCAGGCACTGACACAGGTTTGAACAACTGACAAGAAGGGAAAATATAGGGGCAGAAAAACTGAGGTGGCTGCCTGTGAGATGTGAAAAATCAGCAGTGTCAGACACTGGGGGACATTGTAAAAGTGGTATTTCCTGAAGTAGCCTCATGCAGGGGAGCACCTCTGTCACAGGGGAGGATGGAGAGCCCTCTAAGAATGGAGAGAGCCTCTGATCCAGCTTCTCCTACACAGTGAAATGTCTGGAGAGTGACAGCAAAGCTCCAGGGAGAGCTGGAGCCTCTGAGGGGTGTGTGCAGTGCTGCTCTGTGCCCTGGAGTCCGTGCTGGGCCAGCAGAACCTCCCTAGGGCCTGCCTTCAAAGAGGACTTGCGTTTCCTTCAAAGCTTGGGGTTATTCCCACCCTGATTTTAGTACTTCTCATCCCCTGAGATCATTCCTTAGTCTTTTGGCTCTTTTGGAAGAGAAAACATGAGAGAAAATATTTTTTTTTCCCCTGTCTTATATACTTATGTGGACAGGTTGTGTGTTAGAAACTCGGGTGTTCCCTTCCCCTTTCCATCTTTGGAGATGCTTCCACTTAGAAATAAATCATCTTTGTGAATCTGTGCCATGAACAGATTCCAACCAGCTGTTCCCCAAACATGGCCATAACTCCCTGTGAGCACCCCAGGGCACGCCAGCCCTACTGAGAGTGTGCAACAACCCTGAATCAAGGATTATTACAGGAAGGGACACCAGGGTACCTTGCTTTTCACTTCTGATGACCATTTCTATCATGAAATGCAGAAATCCCTCCACGTGTCCTGCCCTCTGTGCCACCACAGGCTCCTCCCAAAGGTGCACCAGGGCTTGGCACAAGTTGGAACACAGGGAATTCCAATTAGATATTACCAACCAGGTTCTTCACCACCACCATGGTCACACTCTGGGAAATAGACCCCAAAAAACTGAGGGAACTCCATCCTTGGAGCAATTCAAGCTCTACTAGACATGGTGCTGAGCAACCTGATCTAAGCTGCTCCTCCTTTGAGTCTGCCAGATCCTTCTGACCCAAACCACGCTGTGACCCTTGGACTTAAAGCTTGTTTCTGATCAGCCAGGCCAGGCTCTGGTGAGCTGCTCTCTGGTTCTGAAGGCACTTCCTGCTTGGCCAGGCAGCTCTCCAGGACCACATCCCTGTGGGTGTAGGAGCAGCTCCTCTGCTCAGCCAGGTCCTCAAGACCTTGCCTCAATACCAATAATAATGATAAAGTGAAAGGAAAGAACACAATCCATCACCTCTCACTCATGTGACTTTTTTTTTTTTTACAGCAAACTTTAGTTTTTTGAGGATTTCAGGGCTAGCAAAACAAGTCCAAGACTTTCTCCAACATGCACTTCCAGGAGATTCCAGCCTTGAGCACTGTGCAGAGGCACACACAGGAATGCTTGCTGACATACTGAAAAAATCTGAACCATCTGGAAGTACCCCTCCAAAACACCCCAAAATGCTCCAGGGCACCAGGGAAGTTACCAGGGTTGTGCTGTCACTGCTTTTCCAAGGAGGAAGCAGATTGTGGGCTCTGAAACACATCTGAGGAGCAACATTACCCCTTCAGGAGTGGAGGGTGGAGAGCTGTCCTGCTGGCCAGAAGGCACAATCCAGACTTCTCTTGTGAGATGACATGCTTCTTTATATCCCCATATGGATTAGGCTGCTATGGAATGTAAGGAAGTGTGTGGTTTCAGGGAGACATCGCTCGTGTCCTCTGCTCCCAGCGACTGCAAGGGCTCCAAAGATTTCCTGTAACTGCATTTTAATTGAATTTGACCATGTCAAATAGAGCCAGGCAGTTAATATTCACTTCAGAGTGCCCTCAGCACCCACAGAGAGCAGCATATAGGGATCTGAACATCTAAAAAGGTTGCAAACTCCTGAATCCATGCAGATTTGATAGCTAGGATGTATTCTGTACATCTTTCTCTGGAAAAAGCACACAGACTATAGGTTTCACCTAATCCAAATAATAGTCACACTGTCCTGAGAGTGCTTTTCAAGGGCTTTCTGAAAATCACTGTATCCCAGAGAGCATCAATAATTCATGGAGCCACAAAACGGTTTGGAGACCCTAAAGCTCATCTACTTCCAATACCTTCCTCTATCCCAGGTTGCTCCAAGCCTTGTCCAACCTGGCCTTGGACACTTCCAGGGGAGGAGCAGCCACAGCTTCTCTGGGCAGCCTGTGCCAGGGCCTCAGCACCCTTGCAGTAAAGAGTTTCTTCCCAATATCTAATCTAAATCTGCCCTATTTTGTGTTGCCATCCTTTCTCAGATGGATTAAGTGACACAGAGGACAAATTAAATAGCTCTGGGTAGGGTTGACTTGTGAGGAGCGAAACTGAGCATGATCCAGATGGTACAAAATTCTCTTCTTTACTCCCAGTAATTCATAATAGGATCTTCTTTAATGGGATTAAAATGAATGATACAGGCACAGGAATTGCTGTAGTGGATTGTTGAAGGATAATTCATTGCACTGTCCCAGTACAGGAAGAGGACAAGCTGCAGGAAGTCACTTCCTAATTAGTATGACCCTGTGGAGCTAAGCAGGCACACAGCCTTATCAAAAACAATGAGGTTTTTTTCCTAAATTTGTATTATCATAACTCAGGACAGTCCTGCCGTGTCACAAATGTCCCTTCCTCATCTGGGCACTGTTTAATTCTGTGCTCTAATAACATTGTGTAGCAATGAGCTCAGTTTATTATTTTGCAAACATTGGACCAGTTGCCTTTAACCCCTCCAGGACAGCCTGGAGATATCCTGGATATTTCCAGGATATCTTCAAGATCCTATTACAAGGAGCTGAAGCATTCAAACCATTTCTCATACATTACCTTCTTCCACTACAGGTCAAATATTCAAACTTAAGGCAGTTTTCAGTCAGTCTTAATTTATTTTAGGAAAGAACTTAGGAGATTTTTTTAAACAATTGTTGTTACCATTGCAGCCTAGGTCTGAAAGGTTTTCAGACCTTCATTTCCCATGGGAAATTTTAGGAATTCCACTCCAAATTGCCCTCAACAGACCTGATCTAGTTAGAAGCTTAAACACCATACATATGTTTCAGTCATTAATGTTCACAACTTAATCATCTTCAAACTCCTGACTGGCCCTTGACCAATTCTAAGTGCAAAGCTGAGCTTAGGAATTGTTAGGGTCAGCCCCAGTTGACACAGGCCAAAACTGTGCCAGCAACTGTGCTAAACATAGCAAAAACCACTGAGTTCCTGTGCCTGCACCTCAGCCCCATGTAATGTACCAATATAGACCCCGAAACCAATGACATTTATGTTCCTCAGCCACCAAGATGCTTTGCAAAATTTCGGTCTGAATCAAAGCCAAGGCTTCTGCATCTGACCCAGGGCCTGTGGTCTCCTAGATGTAATCCAGGAAAGCACTTGTCAAACCATTATTTCACCTTTTCTTGTAGAGAACCAACTCTTAGGTTATGACAACTCCAAAGAGAAATTGAGCAGAGAAAAATTATCCTTTTTTCCTTCTGGATTGCATTAAAGGAAGAATGGCCATTGAGCCAAGCAAAGGGGATTCTGCCCCTCTGCCCCTCTCAGGTGAGACCCCACCTGCAGAGCTGCCTCCAGATCTGGGCTCCAACAGCAGAAGGACGTGGAGCTGCTGGAGAGAGTCCAGGGGAGGCCACGGAGATGTGCCAAGGGCTGGAGCCCCTCTGCTCTGGAGCCAGGCTGGGAGAGCTGGGGGTGTTCAACTGGAGAGGAGAAGGATCCAGGGAGAGCTCAGAGCCCCTTCCAGGGCCTGAAGGGGCACCAGGAGAGCTGGATTTGGGACAAGGGCTGGAGGGACAGGACAAGGAGAATGTCTTCTCACTGAGGGCAGGGATGGATGGGATATTGGGAAGGAATTGTTCCCTCTGAGGATGAGGAGGCCCTGGCACAGGGTGCCCAGAGAAGCTGTGGCTGCCCCTGGATCCCTGGAAGTGTCCAAGGCCAGGCTGGATAAGGCCTTGAGCAACCTGGGATAGTGGAAGGTGTCCCTGCCCATGGCAGAGGTTTAACACCCTCTCTAACCAAACCATTCTGTGGTTCTAATCATAAAAACTAGGCAAGACAAAAAGGCTCCCATGTTCCCTCCCTGACTTTGCTGGGCAACCCATTGTCCATACCTCAAACCCTACACTTTCTCTCTGCATCTGGTGGTGTCTTCATCTCTATGGGGATGAAAAGCTGTTGCAGTCTGTGGAGCTCTGGACTTTATTTAGTTGCCAAGAATGATCTTCCCAGTGCCTTTGGAGTCTGCCTAAGAATAGTCCAGTGGCTTCTAGCTTTTCTTCAGCTCTGTGCTGTGCCACACCTGCACATCACATGAGACTGTCCCAGACAACTTGTGGTTCTTTGGATGGTGCCAGAGGCTCAGGTGTTGGCAAATGAAGCCAAACCTTCTGGCTGGCTGGCTGAGCCTCTCCATAGCCTTGACTGACTGCATGAATTTGGGGTTTAACAGCAGAGGGGAATCCCATCCCTTATTTACTTTCTGCAGCTGTTCCCAGCATCAGCAGTGACTGTTCCTGCACAGCACAGGCCAGGATTGAGTTACAGGCACACACACACTGGCAAGGACACAGGAGAAGAAATAACCTCCACATGGGGCTAAGGTTTGGGAAAACTTATTGCCTGTCTGGGGGGGTCAAGGCCATTGTTTTAATTCTGTTCTTCCCTCCATCCTCTGGTTGTGTATCCACACCCAGACCATGACAGAAAGTAAAAACTCTAGTTCTACCTAAATTCTGTCAGGTTTGAAACATTCTAGTGCTGATGGGACAGAGTATGAAGTGAATTTTATAACTGGAGGCTTGCAGGAGGTGTTTCTTTGGTAGTAAGGTAGATGTTTCTGTAAGGAATATAGAATTTAAGTTGCTGATGCTTCTCTTGCTAATGAATACCCCAATGGACAAAGAGAAAGTAGGAAGCAAGAAGAGGAGTCCAGAGGTTACTCAAATTAATATTCTTCCCAACACTGAGCAGTGAGAAGATAAAGGGAATAAAAAAGGAATTAAAAAAAAAAAAAACCCACAACAAAAACCCAGGTAAAAAACCCTCCTAATCAAAATGTTTATCAGAGAAAAATGTTTCAAGCCACTTGGACTTGATGATCTTAGAGGCCTTTTCTGACCTTAATGATCCTATGACCCAAAGTCCCTGAAAAACCACATGCACATGGAGGGGGCCTATGCACAGGGTTGGAAAAATACTGCTTTTGTCCTGTTTGGAAGCTGCCCCACGCCCTGCTGCTTGTGGTCTCTGGCAGCTGTCTCCTCACTGAGGCTCCAGGTACAGCTGGAGGGCTCAGGGTGGCTCTGAAAAGTGATGCCTGATTGACATCTGGCAGGTGACCTCTCTTCAATGCACAAAGGAGGTGTCTTTCCTCCCTCCCACTTTCCCTTTTTTTCACTATTAAAACCCAAAAATTTAAAAAATAAAAAGAAGAAAAAGAAAGAGAGGAAAAATACAGAAAGAGGAAGAAGTGAGGAGGAAAGAGCTGTATGAAGGTGCTCCTATAGCAGGGGGGTTGGAACAAGATCATCTTTGAGATCCTTTCCAACCAAAAATATTCTGTGATTCTAGGGTTCTAAGATAAATCTCCATACCTTTGCTGCTGTGACTCAGGATGGGCAAATCCTCTGAGCTACACAAGACCCGTGTCCAGGCTCATGAGCTGGGACCAGATACCAAATCAAGCCCAGAATCTATGAAACATCAAGACAGGGATGCAGAATTTGCCTCCTGAGGCATTTCCCCACTCTTCAGTTCTGTTGATTTATGCATTAGCAAGAAAATTACCCCAGTCTGAAAACCCCCTCAGGAATCAGGGCATCAGTGGCCCCTGAAAACCCCCCAGGAATCAGGGCATCAGTGGCCCCTTGCACAGACCAGTTGCCAGCCAAAATGGATGTACCAGCACCTCGACTGCAGAGCTGCTTGCACAGGAAGGACATGAGGCTGTTGGAGCAAGTCCAGATGAGGCCACTATGTTGATGTCCTCCCTGCTATCAGGAAAGGATGAGAGAACTGTGGTTGTCCAGGCTGGAAAAGAGAAGCTTTAGGGTGACTTAATTGTGGCCTTCCAGTGTTTGAAGGAGACTGCAGGAGAGAGGGAGAGAGACCATTTACAAGAGTGATAGGACAAACCAAAAGACAGTAGAGTTAGATAAGATATTAGGATGAAATTCTTCCCTGTGAGGGTGGGCAGGCCCTGGCACAGGGTGCCCAGAGAAGCTGTGGCTGCCCCACCCCTGGCAGTGTCCAAGGCCAGGTTGGACAGGGCTTGGAGCACCCTGGGATAGTGGAAGGTGTCCCTGCCCATGGCAGGGGGTGAATGAGATGATCTTTAAGGTACTTCCAACCAAAAGCAGTCTGTGATTCTATGGAGAATGGTGAGGTCTCCGAGGCTGCACCATCCTCCTCTCCCTCTGAGCAGAGGTCAGTGTCCCCTGTGTCCCCTGGCTCACGTCTCCCACTCCCCTTGCAGGTCAGGAGCAGCGGAGCCGAGGCCGTGCTGTGTCCGGAGCTATGCTCTGCTCTGGCTGGTCAAACGGAACCAAGCCCGTCTTCCTCGGAGGTTTGGTCCCCTTCAACCAGCTATAGCAGTGTGGAAAACACCAAGCCAGGAAGGTTTGCCTGCCTCTGCCTCAGCTCAGCCCCACCAGCCCTTCCTCCTGGATGGATCTGCCACCCCTCCGAATGTCTCCAGAGGTGCATCTGGGGATGAGGCACCTGGAAAGGTTTGGGACAGGCTTTTGGTTTTCATAAGCATCACTGCAGGGCTACTCCAGCATTTCCTTCATCCCTGGAAGTGTCCAAGGCCAGGTTGGATGGGGATCTGAGCAACCTGATCCAGTGGAAGGTGTTCCTGCCTGCAGCAGGAGGGCTGGAATGAGATGAGCTTTAAGGTCCTTTCCAGCCCAAACCATTCCATGATTCCCAGAGGCCCAGAGTATAACACACAAAGCTGTTGGCTCTGGAACACTCAGCAGGTTCCTAAGTCAATGTGGATCTGCAGAGACACAACTGTCTTTATTTCCTTTAGCTATCAACTTGCATCCACACACCTCCCTTTTGCTGAGCACTGCCAGGCCAAGTAATCTGTAAGTAAATTATTTAAAAAACACATAAAGAACTAGAGCAACATATACTTGAAAACACTGTGTCCAGAAGTTTTTCTTACTTATTTAAAGCAGAAAGGAGTTATAAATAACCATAACCTGCATGGCAAAGGTTTTTGACATCAGTTGTCCCATATTGACTTAGCCACAACACACACACCAGATCCCATATCTCTGTGTGAGGTATCTTCTGAGTCTTCCTGCTCACACCACACTGCAGCTAATGAAGAAAAACAGCCAAACAACTTGAAGATGGCTTTGCTGACCTGTTCTCTGAGCCAGGCAATGAATTCAGATGTCTAACTTTGGTCATTCAGCTCAGCTTCATTCCCCATCTTCACCCCACCAAAAAGATTTCAAAGCTGTCAATCAATAAATGAACAAATGTATATCAACATACATTCATTATGTGCATCATCCATGACACTTTTTTTCCTGCTGGATGGAGGGGGAGAAGGGAGCATGGATGCAGCAGAGTGAGAAGTGGCACCAGTCTGTTCCAAAGCAGTTTAGATCTCTGCTGAGAACAGAAATGACACACCTTCCCAGATGCAATGGAGCACAACTTTATTTGTGTCAGGTCTCCATGGCCAATGTCATTTGGAAGACCCACCCACACAGGGACAGCAGGTTTTAAGTCCCCATCACCCATGAGGGGATGGTTCTGAGAGGCGGGAAGGATTATACACTTTTTATGGGTTTGCTGCCTCTCCTGAGTCTAGAAGGTTTAGGAAATTCAGGTCAAAAGACAAATTGTTCCAAGGGTGGTGAGGCCCTGGCACAGGCTGCCCAGAGAAGCTGCCCCATCCCTGGCCCTGTCCCAGGCCAGGTTGGACAGGGCTTGGAGCAGCCTGGGATAGTGGAAGGTGTCCCTCCCCATGGCAGAGAGTTGGAATAGGATGGGCTTTAAGGTCCTTTCCAACCCAAACCATTCCATTATTCTATCCCCAGGTTCCCTCTCATTCCAGATACACAATTAATTCATCCTCAGCAAGGATTGTGTCATCCCTAACAGTTCATGGATCTGAACCACCAAGATGCCCCATTTCACACTCCTAAATCCCCAGAGGTTTCTGAGCATTTAATGCAAACTGTTCTCAGTTTTACCTGTGAATGAGCCAAAAGGGGTTTTTTACCACCTCACATCTCACTGCACCTCCCCTCCACACATCCTGGGTTTGCTCAGCACCACACCAACGCAAGGGACACCTGTGGAGTGCAGCACTGGGCTGTGGATCCCCAGAGCCTCCCAACAGTGGGCAAAGCAAACCCAAAAAAAAACCCCTGGAGAACCAGGACATAAGTGGAAACAGTTCCACAACCTTAAAAGAGATTTCAGCCAACTGTTCTGCCAGGTACCCCAGAGAAATCTTGTCAAAAACATGAGTGGGGAAGAAGTACCCATCTATTTGTTCAATAACATGAGGAAAATAAAACATGTAAAACAAGACAGAAATTAAAATTTACTTTCCTGATGTAGTGTTCCCTGTCTGTAAGCATCCTTTGCATTAGGGTAGCTTGGCAAAGGGTATCCTCCCCATCTTCTGTTCCTCCTGCATTTCAGCAATTATTAAACCCAGAGATTCCAGCAAGAGATTTCTTACACTGCCATAAATCAGAAGTACAAAAAATACCAACAACTATTAAAAGGAAAAGGTCTTTTGAATACCCAAAGCCCATAATTATGTTTTATAATTATCTGGAATTAAATATCTCACCCCACTAAGGACCAAAAAACTAGTTTCTTTCCCTGTTCAATTATGTTATAAAAAGAATGAAAAATGCTTTGTTTTCTAGCAAATTTATGAATTATTTTTGTCCACCAAGAATATTCTGGAAAGTAAGAAATACCAGAGGATGTTGAAATGAGCATGGTTCAATTTTCTCTGCCATGGAATGGGCACAGCCAGACAGTACCTCACTCCATCCTCTGCCAAGCTCTGTGAGATGAGAGCACCCACAGGATTTAGTCCTGGCATGGCAGGAATGGAGGGGACTGTAGGCAGCATTTCCACAAGTCCCACTCATTATTGTCTGTCACCTTGTCTCATTTCCCTTCCTCACTGCTGACATGATTTTTACATTGATTAATTGAAAAAAACATACTCTTCCATTGAATGTTATTAGCCAAACAATTATGAGATAACCAGGATCAAATATTACTAAATTCAGGAAAGAAATCAGTCTTAGGAATGACCAAGTTGCTCTGTCTCTACAAAGTACAAAAACTGATCCAATTTCTGTCTACTTGAGACCTGAAGTCCAAACCAATTTAGAAACGGCCTTCAACAATTCTGCACTGAGCAAATCCCCTGCTCACAGTAGATAAAAACAAGGGTGCAAATCCACCCCCAGAACATTCTGCAGAGTCTTTATGGGTGTGAAATAAAATGCAATTTGATTGGGCATTAATTGCTACAATTGTCAGTTCTCAGGAAGTACTGCATTCATCCCAAAAGCCATTTTCCCTCATATGAAATAAATATATATTTCTGTATATTTACATTGAAAAGATCACAGTGGAAGACTTGTAAGCTTGATACAATCCACTTAATTATTTCAGTCTTTCAAAACCAGACACTGACCACACAAAATATTTTGGGCACCATTATCAAGGAGGATGGCTATTGGGGATTGTTTAGCACCCTTAGAGCATCACAGTTTTCCCCCCTCTCTTCATAATTATTTCCTGACAAGACCAAGACCCACCTCTTGATCCACTACCGTTTATCTGCTCTTCCACCTACTGTATCCAGGTTCTCTCAGGGCATGACATCACTTAATGCAGTTTAAACCCTCATTTTTTGTCCCCTGAAGGAACAAAGGTCTCCTGTAGACATGCAGAAAGCCTCTGCCAATCCTCCCTTTGCTGGAAAAAAAACAAAGAAAATAGGACAGACCATCAATCACCCCATCACCTGCTTAACATTCTGATTAGCATTCATCCCATCCCCTGATTAACTTTGCCTGATGCAACTTTATATGGTAAAGCCCTGCTTGAATCCTTTGCAAAGCAACTTCAGGCTGGGATGATGAGACATTTGGGTACTTTGCCTTCTGTGTTTCTCACATGAGCTGCTTCTCAGCCATCAGATGTTGTGCAGCACAGGAGCCCTGGGATATCTGGCATCTCCCTCACTGCTGCTGCCCCCAGGGAACCACCTGGGCATCGGGGGAGGCAGCACAGGGGAAGGCAGTGGGGGTGTGTCTCTGCAGGGGTGGCATGAAGGTATCTACAGGCTTTGGAAGCTGTAGGGAGGAAGCAACAAGAGGATTTCTCTCTGTGGTGGAAGTGCAGGCACATTTCACTTTAGCATTCCAGTCTTCACAGTAAAAAATTAGAAAGCTGACAAAAGAGGGTGTCAGCTCAGCTACTATTTTGGACAAGCTTTTAGCAATTCCTTAACTGATTAAAGGGAAAACAATTTGCTTGTAGTTGCACATGTCAGTCTTGTACATTTATACACTCTTCCCACTGCTCAGCACAGCGTCGCTTACACAGGTAATGTGAAGAGCAATCAGAATACCAACCACAACTTTTATTTTCTATCCTACAAAAGCTCATTGGTCTGACCCCATTTGTCATGTTCCCACTAATCAGAGAGTCACAGAATGGTTTGGGTTGGAAAAGACCTTAAAGTTTATCTTGTTGCACCCCCTGCCATGGACAGAGACACCTTCCACTATCCCAGGTTGCTCCAAGCTCCATCCAACCTGGCCTTGGACACTTCCAGGGATCCAGGGGCAGCCACAGCTTCTCTGGGCACCCTGTGCCAGGGCCTCCCCACCCTTACAGGGAGCAATTTCTTCCCAATATCCCATCTTATCCTACCCTCTGTCAGTTTAAAACCCTTTGGCCTTGTCCCATCACTATCTGCCCATGTAAAAAGTTGCTCTCTCTTTTTTATAAGCCACCCTTAAGCACTCAAAAGCCATAATTCCTTCTCAGAATTGTGCACTGGTTGGAATAAAGGACCACAATTCCTTTTTTAGCCCAACTGGGTTCAGCACATTCAGTTCAGCCAGAAAAAAAGATCAGGAGTGGTCCATTCTACCTGGCATGCACCTATTCACTTGGCCCATGCATCCACAACATCAGCACAGAAGGACCAGGTCCAGTTAAGAGACATTTTTTGGGTTAGGAGACAGAGCTTTTGTCACCCACCCACGGTCCCCACCCCACCTTCACAAGGCCATGTCTCTGAGTAGGAAGCCTTCAGCAGTGCTTGTTCTCTGAAATCCTTCCCTGGGATAGCTCTGGAAACTTCACTGACCCGTGGTCAGAATTTGCATTTGATTGGAAAAGGGATGAATTTCCATTACTTATTTAAAGAAAAAATAAAAAATATTAAACAAGTCAGATTGAACCACAGCAAGGTGAAAGTGCTTGAAAATTGGGATCCTACTGGTGCTTTTACAAGTCTCACCAAAACCACTCTGATTCACTTATTCCATCAAACCTTTGGATTCTGACTCTTTCTTGCACACAAAATGTTGTGGCCAGCAGCGATTGCTCTGCAAGATAAAACACAAAAATAGGAACTTCTTATAAAGAGGTGATTCTGGAAACCTTCAAGATCAGGTTGGATGAGGCTCTGAACAAGCTGATGTAGTGGAAGATGCTGCTCATTGCAGGGTGTTGAACTACACAACATTTAAAGGTCCTTTCCAACCCAAACTACTCTGATTCTACAACCTTTTGATTCCACTACAAATGACCGAGATTTTCAGCTTTTACCTGGGAGCAGGTAAATGGCTACAGTAGAAATTAGTTTATTTCTGCAAGCCGCCCTGTCAGACCTGCCTGGCAACTCTGAGTTTAAACTCTGGGATATAGGGATATACTGGTGAGAAAACAAGCCTTCTGAATTTAATTTGGTTTGAAAGTTCTGGATGGTGGAGCACAAACCACGTGCTGGATTTTGGGCACATAGCACTGACCTCTCAATGCTCCATGAGTGTCTCTTTCCTAAAATGCCATTTTGCAGCTCATTTTCTTGAAGCTGACTTCCCAGATACTGAGTATCTATTAGATATCAGTTATGCAAAGGACATTTCATCCACTGGCAGTGACCACAGTTGATGTGTGACTGTGATCTCCAGGAGCTGTGCTTGGAAAATTTAGGCATGAAGTAGGAGATGATCATTTCTACTTCAGTGGTTGGGGAGGAAAAATACAGCTGTTTAATAGAGGAAAAACATTACTTTAGCTCTTCTGCTGTGTCTCCTGTGTAAAAATCAAAGGGTAGGAGATTGGTGCAGGTACTTCATAGAATCATGGAATGGCTGGGATTAGAAGGGACCTTTTAAGGGACCACGGGCAGGGACACCTTCCACTATCCCAGGTTGCTCCAAGCCCCGTCCAGCCTGGCCTTGGACACTTCCAGGGATCCAGGGACAGCCACAGCTTCTCTGGGCACCCTGTGCCAGGGCCTGCCCACCCTCACAGCTAACAATTCCTTCCCAATATCCCATCCATCCCTGCCCTCTGGTAGTGAGAAGCCATTCCCTGTGTCCTGTCCCTCCACCCCTTGTCCCAAGTCCCTCTCCAGCTCTCCTGGTGCCTCTTTAGGTGCTGGAAGGGGCTCTAAAGCCTCTCCAGAGCCTTCTCTTCTCCAGGCTTGTGGTGGATGGATCTTGTCTGGACACCAAGTGCCCTCCAAGCCCCTCTATCACTCCCCCTTTCCAGCCGGACAGGGGAGAGAAAGTAAGATGGGAAACAACTTGTAGGTTGAGATAAGGCAGCTTACTAAATCAAAAGCAAAGTTTGCTTGTGCACAAGCAAAGAGAAAAACCAATAATTTTATTCTCTACGTCCCATCAGTGAGCAATGCCCAGCCACTTCCTGGGAAGCAGAGCTTCAGCACACAGAACAGTTTCTCTGGAAGGCAAACATTGTAAACAACAAATGCACCCCCTTCCTCCTTTTCTTAGCTTTTATCTGGGCTGACATCCTATTGTAAGGAAGATCCCTTTGGATAATTTGGGTCAGCTACCTCGGTTGTGTGCCCTCCCAGCATCTTGGCTGCTCCCAACCCCTCAGTGAGGGAAATGGAGACACAGAGCTGATGCTGTGCCAGCCCTGCCCAGCAGTAGCCAAAACACTGTTCCCAAAACCTTTCCAGCTCCCAATGCAAAGCCCAGCACTGGGAGAGCTGTTGTGGGAAAAGGAACTGCAGCTCAGCCAGACCCAACACGGTGTTGGACACTCCCAGCCTGCTCCAGAGCAGAGGGGCTCCAGCCCTCCTAGCATTTTCCTGGCCCTTCTCTGGATTTAACCAGTTTGAAGGGGACCTCTGTGTCTGGCCCAGCCATCCACTCATAGAATAATATAATTGAGCTGAACTAAAATTAAACATCAGTTTTTAGCCAGAGTGCTCAGAGCCTTGTCCTGTCAAATTCTGAGTTTCCCACAGATCACCACTGGTCTCAGGCTCAGTCTAACCCTAGAAACTACCTCCACAAAGCAGTGGGTCATGAAATGGTTGTATGTAGGAGGGAGACTGCTGCTGTATTTACAGGTTTGTAATAGGTACTTAAAAATATTCTCTCCAGCAAGAAAAAAAAAAAGTAAACTTCTTCACACTTGCAATTAAAAATAATCTTATTTTACAGAAATATCATAAACTTTAATTGATAGCAATTAAAAAGAATATGTTAAGTTTTTGGAGTTCCCTGGAAGTTCTCTTTTCATTTCCAGCAAGTTCAGTCAGGACTCCAGAGCTTCAGCACTTGTACAGTCACTGTGGGTGCCCCATCCCTGGAAGTCCCCAAGGCCAGGTTGGACAGGGCTTGGAGCAGCCTGGGAGAGTGGAAGCTGTCCCTGCCCATGGCACGGAGTGGAACAGGACAATCTCTGAGGTCCCTTCCAACCAAAATCCCTCTGTGATTCTAAGATACTCTTTGAGGGCAGAAAGTGTCATCGATGCCAACACACTCACATTTCATCTGAAGAATCTCAGCTGGGCAAAGTGCTTCAACAGCACCTTAATCTCAAGAGAGCTTTCACCAGAGCCAAGAGAAGGGGTAGGTTCCATTTCAAAAGGCTTTTGATAATCTTTAATTTTTTGTTTGTTTGTTTCAGTGAGCCTTTGTTAGTGTCCCACTTACCAGATCTCTAGCTAAGAGAAAACTACGTGTCAGAATAAAACAAATCCTACAGGGTAAGCTCTAATCTCATGGGGAAAATCATATTAATTTTTTTTTTCACTTCAGAGAATTAAAAATTACAAAACAACTATTTTGAACTTGGAAAAATCTTGAAACCAGAGAGTTTCCTTTGTATAATTCAGACCTGGCAGAAGCATTTCAAGACACACGTGTTCTCCTCAGACCTTCACGTCTTGCCTATGACAGCTGCCAACAAACACGTTTACACCTCGATATAAACCATGGAACATTTTTATTTTCACCATTGCAATGTTGTGGCGGATCAGCCATGTTTGAATGCTTAACTGTTCACCTTTCAGTTACCTAGGTAACCCAAACCACTGACGCATTTAGGGTAGACAATTTAGGGTCAGGCTGGGTGAATCTGACCTTCCGCTACCTTGTAGGTTTTCGAAAACGTATTTTGCTTCTAAAATTGGCAATTTAACTGACCCACTTTGAAAGGATATTTCAGTAAACGGCATTAGAGAAAACCCCTTCTGAGGGAACCATTTCCTTTAACCTGTGCATCTCTAACTTGAAGAGGGAAACTGAAATATAAGTTTAATTTCTGAAGCATCAACATCTTTTGAACAAGCGGATGTAGGTCATGGGTATCCCAGAAACCGCATCTAAATTCTACCCTTTTTTGCATCCTCCTTTGGATGGCACAAGGTGAGTAAAATTTGGATTTAAATATAAATATTAAGTAAATATTAAAAAATCCATATCTTCTCCACATCGTTTTCATGGAAAAACCCACCAAAATTAGGCCTGGGAAAAGTTCTGATCAACAGTTCAAGGCTGCTACACTGAGTGTCACTTTATAGGGCACATCTGAGCTGCTCATAACCCACTGTCAGAGCAAAGTGATGGGAGTATTTCCTCAAAAAAGAAATATCAGAGAATAGACTGGACATTATAGAATCATAGAATTGGATTTGGGTTGAAAGGGACCTTGAATATTATCCAGTTCCACGCCCTGCCAGGGACAGGGACACCTTCCATTATCCCAGGTGGCTCCAAGCCCTGTCCAGCCTTGGACACTTGCAGGGATGGGGCAGCCACAGCTTCTCGGGGCACCCTGTGCCAGGGAGTCATTTTGCACCTCTCAGCCTTCACAAAGTTTCTCTGGAGCCCCTGTCCTCCCCATAACTTAGGAACTGGAAGTTTAACTACACCCATCATACTTCCCAAACTCCTTTCCTCAGGAGCAAAGCAGTGTCTCATAGCACAGGTGAAGTGAAATGACAGTAAAATGAAAAAGTGGCAAGCTCAAAACAAAGCTCACTCACTTTTATTCCTATGTGGAGAATGACTGACTTTTGGGAACTCACTATCACCAAGCATTCTGATCCACACTGAGATACCACACCTGAGGTTTAACCCTGAATAAAAACAGCCCAGTTCAGAGAAGAATTGAGCTTGAGCAGGGACATTGCTCCTCAGACATCAAGACAAATTACAGCCCATGGGAAGAATAAGAGAGCAATTCAGTGGTGGCCAGCTGTCCAACATCTGCCCAATTTGGGATGAAAAGACACCAGACAGACCTAGGAGCGAACAGATCCAAACCCTTGCCAGCGACATTTGAGTTTGATGCCTACAGCATCTCGATTTAAAATGGAATACTTTGCACCCATGAATTTGTAATGTTTGTGGTTTCCTAAAATCATCTGGGTTTTTTTTTTGGTGTTTCAGTGACACGGCTGAAGGAATGCATCTACAGATCTAAGATATATCCTGTATGCCACCTGTGTTAATGGAACCTATACACATACACATCTTAATTTAGGTTATGGTCAGAACCACAGTGAAGGTTGGGGAAAAAAACACCTACTCCAAATCATTTAGCTCAGCCCAGAAACCCTTATAAAAGGTCCAGCACCAGACATATCCAGACACCTTCATCTCAGCAGAGCCCAGCACAAGCATCAGAAGCAGTAAGGGAAGGAAGATGTCTCCAACTCTTTGCGCTTCTCTGGTAAGAACTTTAATTCTGGGTTTATTTCCCCGCAGTTTGACAGAGACTTAATTTAAGCTTTACATTCTAATAGATTGAATAGGGATCTGCACCCACCTTTAAAATGCTTGTTTAAATCATTAATAATTAAAAATAACTAAAATGTGAGCATGCTCATGGGGCAGCAATGAGACTGTACATTTGTGACATGGGCTACCACAGCATTCTCTGAGGCAAGAAATACAATGAAAACTCAGCCTTGGAGTGTTTTTCTTCTCGTTAGATCCTTTCTGCTATCTTCTGTATTATATCGTTTTCTATAATTTAACATATTTTAATTGCCAAATTACAACTGTGTGTATACCATACCTGTCAGCACTGTGAGAATCAGTTAATGAGAGTATTGATGTGACATACAGCACATTTTCCCATAATTATTCTAACCTGCAGTATAGGATTTAACTACCAGTTAGGCTGACTGTGGATGAATTTCACACCTGTCTTCTGTCTTATGCCCTAAATGTACCAATTTTCTCCAGCTCAGACCCCTGCTCCTCGTGCTGCTGGCCTTGCTGTCAGCCAGCATTCCTGCCCATGGGAAGGTGATCAAGCCTGGGCTCAAGCCAGAGAACATCTTCAAGCAAGCATCTGCTGGATGCCTGACCCAAAAAGACCCAAAATTCCCCCACACTGTGAGAGTCAACCTCAGCATCAGCAACACAAACCAGGACACCAAAACCAGTCCAGATGTCAGCAGCCGCTCTCTGGCTCCATGGGATTACAGGTATGATCCCTGTCCCTATGGCCTGGAAAAACACTGGAAGCCCTGGCCAAGAAAAATGCTTTCATCTCTATTTTCAGTGCTTCTCAGTTGAGCAGTTTTGGAAATATGCAGGTATCCACAGTCCCTTTAATCCTCTTTGAAAGAACCGGTACAGAAAGCAGCACAAAACAAACACATAACCTAGGCAATACATAGAAGGAAAAGCAAATGATTTCTATAATTTAATTAATTCATTCGTATACTGGGGCAAGCTTTATCTTCAAAAGCATTCTTTACCTGAAACACCATAAAAAAATACCTCAGGGGGTTAATATTGCACCAAATTCAATGGTAGCTTAATAACAACAATATTTCACATTTCGGGGAGGAACTGAAGGCTTTGGGCTCTGCAAATTAGGGTGACACATAGGGAAGCTCAAATCATTTCTGATCAGTCTTTCAAAGACAGTGCCTGCTTGAAGCAAGTCCTTTGCAAAGGCCATAGCAAGCAGCCCTACATTTAAAAACATCCAGTATTTAGTTACTTACATTTTATTTCTGAAAAAAATGGACTTTTGGAGAATCTACTGTCCCTCCATAGGAAATATACCCCAGGATGCACAGGCTCCCGAGCTGGGAGCCCATAATCATCCACACTATCATGCCTTTGGATTGAAATATTCCCTTTCCTGCCAACCCCCAGGATGGATGAGGACCACGACCGCTTCCCGCGGCTGATCGCGGACGCCGAGTGCCGCCACTCGCGGTGCGTGACTCCCGAGGGGCAGCTGGACCACAGCCTCAACTCCGTGCCCATCCAGCAGGAGATCCTGGTGCTCCGCAGGGAGCAGAAGGGCTGCCAGCAATCCTATAGCCTGGAGAAGAAAATAATCACCGTGGGCTGCACCTGTGTCACCCCCTTGATCCAGCACCAGGCCTGAAGGGAGCCGGAGGTGCCACAGCAAGGAACTGCAGGGAATCTCCTTGCATGGAAATGAAAGAGCCTGATCCAGCCTCCAAAAGCTGAATCAAGCCATAAAAATTAATTAGAATACTTCAGAATGTACTGAAAATCAAGTGTCTTGGTTAAAAAATTTAATGTTTTCCCTCAAAAATCTTGAACTCCACAAATTCAGAATCCTGGCACCTCCACTTGCTGGGTGAAAAGTAATGGGAAATCTACCCATCTTTAGTTTACACTTTGAAATATCTATTTATATAAAACTATTTATGCTGGTGGAAAAAATGGTAATAATATATTATCCTAATATTTTTTTTTAAGTATTAACGTAATGTTTATTTATCTTTGTGTAATAAAAAAATAAGTGGAAAACCTCTTTGGTATTCTCCTTTCTTTCTAAATAAGTCTTCTTGATAAGGCAAGAAATCACTTAATCATGACCATAAAGAGATTTACATGATGCTAAAGCCTCAAATTCTCTTGGTAACATCTACCTCCACAGCAGTAGAGCATACTAACAACAGAAAAAAAAAATTAGGGAAAACACCATTTTACCAATAGAGAAGCTAAGATATCTGGAGGGAAATAATTTATAAAGTGGCATCCAAGAGATTCACGTTAAGAACAGAAAGCAAAAAAAAAAAATTTCTACTGGGTAACTACCCAGTTATCCACCTAATTACCTGACTGGAAAAGGATTTTTTAAGATGGGTTCAACACAATACTTTGAATACTTCTTTGGGGAGAAAGAAACCCCAAGAAGCTCCCTCTCCTAAAACAGCATTTACATTTCCACTGCTGAGCTTTAACTTTGCTCCAACGTTATCTGTCAATCTCAGCCCAGCCCATTTCAGCCCATTTTCTGTGGAGCAGAGACACCACTTGGGTACACTTGGGGAAGGTCACGAGAGTCAAGGGTGTGACTGAAGCAATTAACCACATCTTGCTGATTGCAATCGTAATTATCTCTGTGTTCTTGTCTTTCCAGTACATTTTCAGCACTTCAAATGTGGAGCACCCTGACACAGCACCTCAGCTGCGGTCGGATGGGGCTCGTGTGGGTGGGAGTCTGGCACAGCAGGTGGGTTTATTTAAAGCACACTTGGGTTAAAAGGGCTCCAATGAACATGTTCCATGGTTCAGAGGCCAAGGCTGGCTGGGGAAGGTGTGGATGTTTTGTTTGCTGCTGTCTCGGGGAGGTGTGGCCCTGCTCAGGCGCTGGCAAAGTGCCACTGGCAAATGCAACAGCAAATATGGCACTTGTGAAGATGCAGAGCTCGGGGCTGAGAGTCCCTAATGACAGGGAGGGTCCTCTCAGGTGAAACCATCTTCTCCAGATCCAGCTGTGACCATCCCAACTTGTGCTACTGGGGCTTATTCCTTCCAGCTGTTCCAGTGAGCCCAAACCCTCCCTAACCTACTCCAGGTGGGTCAGCCTGGAACCCAAACCCACAGCACAGCCACACCGACCCCTGACCTGGCAGACAAGGAGCAGACCAAGGAAACACTGATTAACTCCAACTGATCACTGTACCTGTAGTCATGACAAGGAACTCCTGCCCACACCTTCAGTTACCTTCAAACATTGATACAGCTTAGCCCAAACATAGGAATCTAGCAGTGTGTGTGATCCTAATTTAGGTAGTTTCTGATCTTATCTCCAGTAATTCTTCCTCAAGGAAGCCCCTTTCTTCTCCTGCAGGTCCTGAATTTTAACCCAGCTGTCCCACAAGTATTAAGCATGTTAACAGACTTCAAGAAACACCCAAACCAAAAATCATCAAGGAATGCTCTTCCTTGGAGGTTTTCAAAGATTTATATAAATATCAGTCCAGAAAGACTGAAACAGAACTGACTTCTTTGATGTTTAGACAATCTCTCACTGTCCTGCTGCTCCTAGAAGGAGTTTTGTCAGATTGTCTGTAATTAGCCCAAGTAACTTCTAACAGTTAAAATCACCAAAAGTCCAACCCTTTCTTCCCTGGAAGTCACGTGCCACTAGCTGGAGTTGGCACATGTACATTGGGGACTGGAAAGTGCTGAGAGAGCTAAGCTGAGGTGGAAAAACTCAGAACCAGGTCAGAAGGAGATGACACAGCTGGAACGTCGAAAAGCCAACAGTTTTCTGCTGACAGATTTCACAGATCAGCAGCATCATCATGGAATAGTTTGGGTTGGAAGAACCTTAAAAGTCATTTAGTTCCAACCCCCTGCCATGGGCAGGGACACTTTCCACTATCTCAGGTTGCTCCAAGCTCCATCCAACCTGGCCTCAGTGAAGATACTCCAGTCTCCCCTCCACTGGCATGGGTTTTGTTCAACCATTTACCAACCCAGCTAAATAAATAATAAATAAAATTTATTTATTTGAACAATTTTGTGCTCACACCTACAGGCTTCCTGGGTGTTCTACATGCTCCTGCAGAAGTATTTAATAGGTTAATTTATCACCCAGATTAATGGGACCAGAGGACTGTTTTCTTTACTACTTCAAGTTCTCTCCTAACTCCTGGCACCGTGAGCCAAGAGATTTCCCATCCCACTGCTACGTTCCCTTGGAAAGGAGCAGAATAATCCCAAACCCATGTACCCTGACAAGAGTCCTCATTAGTGTCCTTATTTTCCTACAATCAATAATGATCACAATGAGACCAAAGAGAGCAGAGTTCCTCTTTCACCCAAGCACAGCTCTTATCAGTTTGAGGTCTAACAGGTAAAGTTTGTTCCTCCTTGTTTTCAAGATTGTCAGTGCAAATTTCTGCTAATTTCTGCTCTTAAATGATATCGTCATTGGAGGGAGGGAGGGAGGGAGAATTGTTGCAAAACCCTCTCCAACGTAGAAGTTTCCAGTGCAGCTCTGCTCCCCATCTCAATTTTGTGTGAGTTTGCAGAATCTGAGCAGCAGTGTCTTGGCAACCTGTGAGTAAAACCCACCAGAAAGGGAAGTTTGAGATTGGATTTTTGCAGATAATCATGCTCATCGTTGCCACTTATCAAAGCAATCTGGATAGAAACCAGACACTTGTAAAAGGTGCTGCAGATTCAGCTGTAATGAGGCCAAGAACACAAGTTTCAGAAGTCTGAAATAAAAAGCCACCCTGAAAAATTATGGTGTCAAGTTAGAGAGGAGATAAACCATATCTGTTCATTTAGCAGAACAGGGAGCCTTGATCATTATACAAATATATTGTGCTTACTAAGAATGCAGATAAAACACAAAACATGATGGTTTGTACTGATTTTACTCACTCATAGAAAGCTGTGCCCAGAAAACAGAATTCTGTAAGTCCATAAGCCCTGAAGAGCATCAAACATATTTTTAATATTTTGTTAAAAATTATAGCAAGAGGTAGAAAAGCTGAGTGATTTTTCTGGAGGAAGAATAAATAAAAAATTACACCAAAAGCAAGAAGGGATTTCTCTGAAGAACTGAGGACCTGAACCTGCTCCCACTATCTAGCCCTGGGAGTATGGGGAATAATTAGAAAACAAGAAAAATGTTTTTAATCCTAGAATATCCTTAGTTGGAAGGGACCCACAAGGATTATCCAGGTCCAGCTCCTGAAACTCCTCCTTGTGAGCAGCAAAGGCAGCAAACACAGTTTGTGTCTGGTGCTGAGCCTGGCTGACATCTTCTCAGCTCCTGACATCCAGAACCAGAACACGTCCCACCCCTACCAGCAGCTCTGGCTCTGCCAAGTGGTACCAGACAGTCACAAACATTTTAAGCAGGTTTTGGGGTTTTTTGTCACTGCCTTGCAACAGTGCTGCAGAAAATGCAGAGCCAGCCTACTCATTCTTCTTGAGCACGAGGTTAAAAATAATATCAAAGAAGCAAAAGGAAGAAGAGGATAGAGACAAAAGGAGATTATGGTATTATAGAATGGATTGGGTTGGAAAAGACATTAAAGATCATCCAGTTCCAATCCCTGCCATGGACAGGACATCTGCCTCTATCTCAGGTTGCTCCAAGCCCTGTCCAATCTGGCCTTGGACACTTCCAGGGATGGAACAGCCACAGCTTCTCTCTGCCAGTGCCTCATCACCCCTGCAGGGAAGATCAAGGCCAGGCTCCTGTTTTGGAGATGATGGTGGCATGGGAGCACCATGGTCTGGTCTGGTCTCTCAGGCCACACCCAGAACTTGCAGCTGATACAGAAACTCACCCCATTATTCATACTCATCATGTTGGCACCAACCCACAGATCCCCACAGGACTGACCAGAAAACTGCTCTTCCAGACAATTTCTGGACTGACCAGAAAATTGCTCAGCACCTTAAAATTTTGCCTGTAATGTCAAACTCCCAATAAACCACGCCAGCTTCCGGTCTTTCCACCCATTAACCCTCCGGCTTACCAAACAGATAATTCTTGGGTTTTTTCAACCTTTTACCTTGCAACCTTTGCAATCTTTATGCAATTAATTTTGCACTCTTTATGCAATTAATTTTGCACATTTTCCAAAGCAAAGTTTTTGTGGAACAGGCTGCCATGACCCTCAGTCCCTTTTAACACTCCCAGGAGCACCTGCCTGTGCTCAGTGGTCCAAAGAGGCCTGAGATACTTTCTGACCAACACGTTCACAGGTCACAGCACGGGTCTGGGAGGAGGCCTCTACCTGTGCTGACATCACTGCTGTCCCCCCAGCCCATGGGGGCTGCAGCAGGGGGGTCTGAACTGTGCTCCATCCAACATCCCATGGGAGCTACTGCAAGAGGAACAGCTGCCAGGACACACAGCCAAGGGGAGCAGTAAGGAGCAAAGGTAGGAGGTTAGTGAGAAGAAATGAGAAGAGAAGAGGAATAGGAAAGGCCACGAGGCTCAGATACCTGTTACTGGAGGCTGCTGAGCCCAGCAGGTTACAAGAAGACACTGCAGCACTGCTGCTACACCTCCAGCTGTGTCTTCTCCTCCTGGTAAAACAACCCAGTCCACAACAGCCAAACCACATTTCAGAGCCAGAGATGCCCAGCTGGGCACCCAGGATCTGGGTCTCTTGCTGCAGAGGGAACAAACCAAGCAAAGCCTTTAGCAAAGGCTGTGATCTGCTTTTGCTCTCAGTGGTGAGATGACTGTGCTCTTTACACAAAGCATAAATTTGTTTGTCATGGTCTCTGATTCACAGAATCACAGAATGGTTTATGTTAGAAGGGATCTTAAAGATCATCTTTAACTTCCAACCCCCAAATTAATAGATTTCTGGCAGAGAAAGCCAGCACCCAAAAAATAACCAGGCTCATATTTACAAGCAGCTGCACTCTAAGAACGATGCCATTAGGAGGAAACAAACCCCACGTAGGAGCAATGCCTCCCTGAGTGGTGTGTGGTTTGCAGCTGAGAGCTCTGCCTGCAAAACCTCATGACCCATGGGTGAGACTTCCTTTATTAGCCACCTGTGTATTTTCCTAATTAGCTACTTCATTATCCATCCAGTTAGGACCACTCTTAGGGTCAGCTGGTGGGTGTTTAGGAGCATCAGCACAGGGCATATGCTGCCATGAACCCAGTGTCAAACCAATTGTGACTGAGAGGAGAGATGCAGGGCAGTTTTCTCCCTGAAAAACAAGTGAGGGCAGCCCACAAGGCAGGTTTGTGGAGAGAAGTAGGTCAGGAGTAAGAAGCAGGTTACGATTTCCTGGTCAGAGGTTACTGTAAGAGGAAAGCAGGAGACGCCTCCCTGGGCTTGCTCGGCACCACATGAAGAGCTCAGTGGTCATAATGAAACAGCTGCTGCCACAAATGAGTGCAGATGCTTGCAACTGAATGAGAGAGGTACCCACGGATTGTCAAAGTGACTCCCAGTGTCCCATGGGGCACAGAACACACCTGACTCAACAAAAAAGCACCAGAAGAGTCATCACAGAGTCATAGAATCACAGAGTTATGGAATGGTTTGGGTTGGAAGGGAACTCAAAGACCATCTCATTCCACCCCCTGCCATGGGCAGGGACACCTTCCACTATCCCAGGTGGCCCAAAGCCCTGTCAACCTGGCCTTGAATCATTTAGACCAAACAAGTTGCCTGGCCCACCCTGGTGAGGAAGCCCAGGGTCTACCTGCACCAGGTGGATCTAACCTAAAAGTGGTTTCTGTGCAGTCAAAATGAAATACAAGAATGCTTGCACAAGTTTGTCCTGATTTAAATGAAAAAGGAAATACTGGCTTAAAACCTCCCCCAGAAGAAACCCAAGTCAGAGGTCTGAGAGCCTGGCCCAGCTCTGGGTGAAAGAGGAGCAATGTCAAAAAAAGCAACATTGCAGTAGTTTGATAAAACAGTAAATGGTTACAGAATCATGGAACAGCCTGAGGGACACCCAGGGATCACCCAGTCCAACTCCTGAGCACTGAGCTGTGCCAGGCTGTGCTCCTTGTGCTGGTAAGGCAGGGAAAGGGCAATTCCTCCGTTCCTAAGGCAGGACAGCTCAGCAGGAAACCACGCCCTGCAGGCACAAATCCTGGTTCCTTGATGGGGAGCGATCCTCATCCACCACTTTAATCCCAGCTCCTGTGAATCACCTGGCTAAGGAGCAGTCAGATGAAGCCATCTCACATCTCCCTGCACTCCTGCTCAGCCAACTGCTCAGCTGGGGGAGGAGAAGGTTGCTTATGGGGACGTTACCCTGCCTGGAAGAGGATAGAACAGGCCTTTCCCAGCTCTCAGGAGCCATCCCAAATTCCAGCTGCAGCCCTGGAATGGGATATCTCCCGTCTTCTCCCACCATCCCTAGAGACCACCCCAAAGGTCTAGAGAACCTTGTTCCATTGCCACTACTGCCTGCAGAATGCCCCTTCACTGCTTTCAGCCTCTTCTTTGCATCTTTTCATGTTTAGGCTGCAAGTTCTCTTCTGCTCCCTCTTAATCATTTCACTGCACCGGAAAATGCTCACTCTGTGCCAAAATCTCTCAGTGCTACTGCAGCACAAACCCATTCTCTGTGTCTGTTGTCATTCTGAGCTATCATAAAAAAAAATCTATTAAAATAAAATATTCTTTTATTCAGTAGATAAGTTATTTAATAAATACAGATTAAATTTATCAATCTTTTTTATACTCTGAGCACACACAGCTCCATAAATACAGCCATAAATAGAAGACATAAATAGAAATATAGATATCTGTTGGGTCTTTACCATTTTAACACTCAACAAAGTGGACTCAAGCATCTCCCAAAATGTTCTGCAATAAAACAATCGCTGTTCCCATAGAGAAGCAGTGACACACACCCAGAGTGTGGTGACAACCAGGCCTGGTGGCACCAATGTCTGACTGACACCAGTGCTCACAGTGAGCAGGGATGGCCAGAGAGGGAAAGGGGATAGGGATGAGGAAGGGAGGGAGAGAGGAGGAATTCTTTGCGGCAGTGCTGGTGGGCATGTGTTCAATTAGGGCAATTTACTGCCAAGAACAACTTTGAAAACTATAATTAATTTGATTCCCCAAACTGATATAAACCGCAATGAAAAATAAATTTGAAAAAGCACTGCTTTACCCTCTCCCTGCTTGGGGTCACAAGCAGAACTCTTCCTCCCCTCCATCCCCAGCTACCAGTGATTCCCATCCTAAAATCCATGCATGAACAACAGCAAGAATCACGACTTTCAGGAGATAATTGGCTCCGATTTGGAAGGGGAACGATGTGCTGAATTCCTGGGGGGCGAGGCGGGCGGCTGTGGGATTTCACCAGCGGGATGTTTATGGGAGATGCTTCCTCTTCCCAACGCTGCCTTCCCTAACCATTCCCCCTAGGACTGGTGCTGGATGACCGGAGTGACACAGGTGCAGCCCACGGTGATTATTTTCTTCTCCAGGCGGTAGGAGGGGAGGCAGCCCTTCTGCTCCCGCCGCAGCACCAGGATCTCCTGCTTGATGGGCACGGAGTTGAGGCTGTGGTCCTCCTGCCCCAGGGCGCTCACACAGCCCGACAGGCGGCACCGGGCGTCGGCAATCACCCGCGGGAAGCGGTTGGGATCCTCATCCAGGCTGGGGATTGTGATAAATTAGAAACAGGTTTTGTTCATTGAACAATAAGACAATAAATGCTATGGGTTTTGTGGGTTTGCAAACTGCAGAATGTACTGTCCTAATCATTTCATAAACATTGCCCAACAACCTGATAAAGAAGAAGTGAATGAGTGACCAGAGAGAGAAAGATTATCTGCTTTCAGCACCCGACCATCAGGAGGCAGAAAACAACCCCCCGACATCTGGCAGGGCCGGCAAGAAGATAAGGAAGCGCTCTGATGCCACGGATACAGGAAAGGAAGCAGTTTAAATCGGACTTTGAGGGATAGAAACAGCGGCCCCGTAGGTGGAGTGGAGACTCCCTGGTGGCCCCAGCGCTGAGTTTGCTCGCTTGCTTGCTTGCTGAAATTAATAAAATTCTTATTGATTTTGACACATAAAATTCAATGTGTCGCAATTTATTACAGGGATGGGGAGACAAGACTGATTTATGCACTTGGACAGCGTCATTTGGCAGGATCTTCTTGTTTATGTCTCCATTGTCTTATTTACCTGTGCATCCTCACTGTGAGACACAAAGGATTTCCCTGTCCTCAATATTTGCACAATGATTTCCTAGAAATGGGATCAGCATTGGGAGGGTAATATTGCTGTATCATTCTTTGGGAGCTGATGAATGGAGTGGAGCTGGGTTAAATAATACAGAACCCACTACTGGCCTATTAATTTTTGTTTGGGTTTGATTTCAGCATTTGGAAGTTTCTTTCTGTTAGGAAAATGTGAAATTACAATGTGCTCCCGTCATTTTTTTCCTAGAGGAATAATTAATTTCATCATTATTTCAACTCCATGCAGTGCTATAGGCTTGGGGCAGAGGAGCTGGAGAAGGGTCTGGAGCACCAGGAAAGGCTAAGGGAGCTGGAGGGGCTCAGTCTGGAGAAAAAGAGGCTCAGGAGGGACCTTCTGGCTCTGCACAACTCCCTGACAGGAGGGGACAGCTGGGGTGGAGTGGAGCTCTGCTCCCAGGGAACAGGAGGCAAGAGGAAATGGCCTTAAGTTGCACCAGGGGAGGTTTAGACTGGATATTAAGGATAATTTCTTCCCTGAAAGGGTTGTTAAGGCCTGGCACAGCTGCTCATGGAGGTGGTAGAATCACCATCCCTGGAGGGGTTTAAAAGCCATGCCAATGTGGCACTTGGGGACATGGGTCAGTGGTGGCTTTGGCAGTGCCAGGGGAAGGGTTGGGCTCAATGACCTTAGAGGGCTTTTCCAACCTAACTGATTCTGTGATTGATAAAGGGACAAGATGATTAGAAACCATTCCAACAACATCCCTTTGCACTGCAAAAGTTTCTCTTGGAGAAATCTCACCCAACATCAAAACATCAGCCTGTGTCAAGAAGTGTTTGCAATATTCACAGGACTCTGGGCATATGCTGAGAACAAACCACCACAAAAAAACCCATCTGTGACACTGCCCTCACAATTTAGAGAATAACTGAGCAGTNCCTGTGTGGCAAAGGCAGGATGGACTCAGAGCCATTTCCACTCAAGCTGCTTTTAGGGACCAACTCCAAGCCCCCAAGATCCCACAGTGATGGCCTGATCCCTTAAAACATCCAGGAAAGGTCTCAGCAGCAGCCCAGGGTGCTCAGACTGCACTTAGCCCACCCTTTCCTATGACAATCCTGGGATCCCCCGGGGAACAGAGGGACACCTTCCCCCCACCTTTTTAAAGTAGGCGAACTGCACCAGCTCCAGAGCTGCCTCAGCATCCTGCAGATCCACAGTCTTGTTCATCCTGGCCTTGGCATGGGCCGTGGAGAGGCGGATCAGGGTCTCCAGGGTCCGGGCTGTGATGGGGGACGTCTGGGGGGACAGAGAGCGGAGGGCTCTGTGTGACCCTCACTGAGAGGTGTCACATCCAAGGTGGAAAACACCCATGGAGAGAGGTGAGCC
>JACBWW010000074.1:1687692-1787407 GCA_020086605.1 Lanius collurio | reverse complement strand
GAACCCACAGTGCTGGACACCCTCAGGGAGCTCCAGGGGACTGAGGACTCACTTGCGGCGGTTGGGCCCGTGCAGGAGGTCATCGTGTTTCTCATACACCTGCAGCTCCTGCTCCTCCTCCTGCATGAAGTCAGGGTCATCCGTAGCCAGCATCTCCACAGCGCTGCCCAGGGGCATGGCTGGAGAGGGGAACGTACAGAGAATAGGATTTTACCCTCTGGAGCAACTTCTGATAGTCCCCATAAATAGTCCCCAAGAGCTGCCACCAAGGGGCAATGCCTGGCTGAGGAGGGGCAGGACTCACCATCACCATCCTGCTCGTTGGGGTTGCGGTAGCGGTGCATCCGCAGGACGTGGTCCGAGATCTCCCTGTCCTGCTCGGGGTCCATCTGGTCCAGCACGATGAAGAGCAGGTCGAAGCGGGAGAGCAGGGAGTCCTGCAGGCCGATGTTCTCCATGGGCGTCTTGTACTGGTCATACTGGGGAAGGACGACGTGAGGGGTTACAGGAGACACTCATGGGCCAGTCCTGGCTGCCAGGGAGCTTGGGGCAATTTCCTTGGGCCAGGGCTGGAAGGATGGAAGGGTGGAAGGAAGGGTGGAAGGAAGGATGGATGGAAAGAAGGGTGGATGGAAGGAAGGGTGGATGGATAGGTGGGTGGATGGATGGGTGGGTGGGTGGATATCCTGGCAGCTGAACACCACACCAGACCCAGCCTGCTGCAGCAGTACAGCCACTTTTCCCCATCCTGCAAGGCTCCTATTCCCAAGGAAAACAAGTAATTTTTGGGATTCCTGATCAAACACCAAGACTGAGGCTCATCACCAGAATTAGGGTGCACTGGGCTGCCCCAACACCCATGCAGAACCAAAATGGGGTGAGAAACCCCAGGAACTCCTCTCTGTTCCAGGAAAGCCACGTCCACAACAGACACCAAACCAACAAAGCCTTTGCTGTGCCACGGATCCAAGTCACTGATTTGGGGGATCTTTTGGGATTCACCAGCCTCCTCCCAGCATCCTCCCTTCTCCAGGGAAGGGTGACACCAGCACTCACCCGCCCATAGACAGGGTTGGCAGCAGCCAGGACGCTGCAGCGGGAGTTGAGGCGGGCCTGGATGCCGGCCTTGGCGATGGTGACCCGTCCCTGCTCCATCACCTCGTGGATGGCCGTGCGGTCAATGTCGGACATCTTGTCGAACTCGTCGATGCACACCACGCCCCGGTCGGCCAACACCATGGCTCCTGCTTCCAGGCGCCGCTCCCCTGGGATGGGGCGAGGGAAAACTGGGTCAACCAGCACCTACTGGCCCTACACCTCCTGCCCTGCCATCCCCATCACCCCTGGGATGAGCCTCAAGGAGCAGCAGCATCCTTTTGGGTCACTCTCTGACTGAACTTGACAGCAGAGGGAACACTCAGACTATGGATCAGGATTAGGAATGTCTTCCCATGAGGAGGGCAAAATCCATGCTGCTGCTAGGCCTCAGATATGGCACTTAACTGAAGTGGAGAAAATACCCCAAAACACAGGATCTCATGATCCCAAATGATCACTACCACAATGCTTCTGGTGGAGCAAGCCCTGCAAGTGTCACTGCAGAACAAACACGACAAATTTGATTAAGATTGGAAAAGACCTCTCAGATCATCAGAAACAGCAGCCCTGGATGTCACAGAGTCCCTCTCAGGGGTTTACAAGCATCACCCCAGTGCTCCTCACCAGTCTCTTGGTCCGTGGTGACGGCAGCGGTGAGGCCAACGCCAGAGGAGCCCCTGCCAGTGGTGGGGATGGCCCGGGGTGCCGTGCACAGCACGTACCTCAGCAGCTGGGATTTGGCCACAGAAGGGTCTCCTAGGATGGAGAACAGCACGTTTAGGAACCACACATCACCTGGATATCGATACCACCATCACCCTGGTGCCGTGTCTGGTTTGGGGTGCTCAGGGCAGGGGCAGGTGGAGGGGGAAAGGGGACAGAAGGGTTTTGTTCAGACTTCAGAAAACAAGGTGAGCATGTGATCTTCTCACCATCATCAATGATCCCATGGAAGGAAATAGAGAAGATTGAGGTAAGACATTTGAGAGGTGATGGGGATGGGACAAGAGGCAATGGGGACAATTTGGAACATAGAAGATCCCAACTGGACAGTGGAAAGAAAAAAAACACCTCCTTGACTGTGGGCGAACATTGGGATAGTGGTCATTGGATCCCCTAGAGTCACAGAATGGTTTCAGATGAAAGAGACCTTAAAGCTCATCTCATTCCAACCCCCTGCCCATCATCCACTATCCCAGATTCCTCCAAGCTCCATCCAACCTGGCCTTGAACACTTCCAAGAATCCAGGGGCTGCCATAGTTTCTCTGGCCAATCAGAGCCACAGAAGCCTCACCACCCTCCCAGGGAACAATTCCTTCCCAATTTCCCATCTATCCCTGCCCTCTGGAAGTGGGAAGCCATTCCTCCGTGTCCTGTCCTTCCAGGCCCTTGTCCCAAGTCCCTCTCCAGCTCTCCTGGAACCCCTTTAGGCACTGGAAGGGGCTCCAAGGTGTCCCTGGAGATTTCTCCAGGCTGAACACCCCCACCTCTCCCAGCCTAGCTCTAGAGCAGAGGGACTCCAGCCCTTGGACTCCTGTCCAAGGTCTCTTCTGGACTCACTCTAACAGGTCCACATCTTTCTTGCATTGATGACTCCACATCTGCACACATCTCAATGCCTGGAGATGCTCAAAACCAACTGTACAAGCCACAAAGCAACCTGACCTACCAGTGACACTGGCTCAGCCCTGCACACACCCCTGGACCAGGCGACTCCAGATGTCCTGTCTAACCTCAGTTACTCCACAGAACTAACTCCAGAATCCTTTACCCCACTCCCAACAACACGAACCGAGGGTGCCTCTGCCCCGCCCTCCCAGACCTATCAGCAAGATGTTGATGTCTCCTCGGATGCGGCTCCCGTTCTCCAGGATCTTCTCTACCCCTCCCAGCAGCATGCAGAGAATGGCCTTCTTGATGTACTCATGCCCATGGATGCTGGGAGCCAGGGATCTGGCCAGCTGGTCAAAGATATCCTAAAGCAGAAGAGGCAGAGCATGGCCTGTCACGTGGACTGGAGCAAGCAAGAGCAAGAAATACTTCAAAAGACCATTTCAGCCCAAATTTCAGCTTATTCCTATCACAGAGCCACATGGATGAAAATTATTTGGAAAGGAGAAGACTATTGCCCAGAGTTTTCCTTCAGTGGGATTTATATGAACTCCTGGACCATCCTGTCACTAACACCCAAACAAGCACTGGAAGCAGCGAGAGCAAGGCTTGCTCCTCTCTGTGCTACAGAGGAAAGAGAGCAAGAGGCTGGGACAGAACCCCATTATCTGAGTCTGGGGTGAGAAAAGATGTGTTTCTCCTGCAGAGGAAATTTTCTGGAAACCTGCTGGCAGGGCCAGGACACAGCAGAAGGATGCTCTGCAAGCAGTACAGAAGCAGCAAACACAACTCAACAGGGCCTGATCACAGTCTAAGCAGAAAACTCCAAGAAAATGAGTTGGAAAATCCAGCAAAGTGCTAAAGAGGGTTGAAGAGTTACTTGCAACCCAACAAGAACGTCCTTAGCCACATGCCAAGCTGAAACTTCTTGCCTGAACAGAGATTCAAATACCTTGGAGCGGCTCTTGCTGAACCTCTTGATCTTGGCCACATCAGAAGCAGAGTAGAGCGGCCGGACATCTTTGCTCATCTGCTTCACGTGGCAGGCAATGAGGATGGTCCTGGAGAAAGGGCACAGCTGTGGTCAGCTCTGCAAACCCCACAGAGACACAGCAGAAACTTACACAGGTCATCACTTGCTCTAGGAAGCCCTGGAAGGAGGTGGGAAGCTTCAACAGCTGTAGCACCCTCCATCTGACTGTGCTGGGCCTCAGTGGAGCATCTTTTAGGAACACCCAAACCCTTCTGGGCAGAGCTGGAAGTCACAGCCGCACACTGTGAGGGGAGACATCACCACAGTCTACAGCTTCCTCACAAGGGGAAGTGGAAAAGTGGCACCAATCCCTTCTGAGCCCTGGGAATGGCTGGAGCTGTGTCACAGAAGGGTTAGGTTGGAGATGAGGAAAAGGTTCTTCCACAGTGGTTGGCCACTGAACAGGCTCCCCAGGGAATGGGCATGGCCCCAAGGCTCACAGAGCTCCAAGAGCATTTGGACAACACGCTCTCAGGCACAGGGTGGCACTGTTGGGGTGTCTGTGCAGGGCCAGGAGCTGGACTCGATGATCTTTGTGGGCTCTTTCTAACTCAACATATTTGGTGATTAGGATCAAGGTGCAAACCACTTCCAAGTGATTTAAACCACTGTTTGACCCAGCTGTGCAATGGCCACCTGCCAGATCTCACCTTCCAGAGACATGACCTGACCAAACAGGGTGAGAGGGCTGAAACCCAAAGCAGACTGACCTGAAAGTGCCCGAAGTGTAGCCCCCTTTCTTCCCTGGCAGGCAGCGGTACGTCCCCACCACCTGGATTCGGTCCCCAGGCTTCACCCTGTCCACCAGGTCATCGTCCAGAACCACATCCACCGAGCGTGGCAGCTGCCCTGCTGGGGCCTTCTCGGGCATCTCCTGGATGGTGATGGTCTGGTGGTCCTTGTAGACTGAGAGGCCAAACTCTGTCTCCAGTGGGTTGTTCTCTTCATCCTAAAGCAGGAACCCAAATTAAAAGACCAACACTATTTCTCAGGAGAGCAAGGAAGAGAGGTAAGGTCAGCTGAGCAGGGGGAACCATCATCCAACCAAAGGGTTGTTTCAGCAGGAATGGAGGCTGGGGTTCACCAGATCCATAACTGAAGCTGGCACATTCTCCCTAAAGGAAGCTGCTGCTGCTTTACCTCACCTTTGTAGGGTAGATGGAGCTGGATGGGAAAGCATCCAGGGAGGTCATGTCCGTGTATCGGCGCTCAATTGTTTTCTTGGTAGCTGGGCAATAATGGACACTCCGGACGACTTTTGGACGCACCAGAGAGCCTGGAGTTGGAAAAGAGAAGAGTGAGGGGCTGGGATGTCCCACCCCTCTGTCAGCAGATAGCCCTCAACAGGGTCTCCAACATTAAAATTATTTGTGTCCCAGCTCACTCCCAAACATGGACAGGACTGGCTGATTTTAAAGACCATCCCAACACTCAAGACCCTCAGCCAAGCTCCCTATTCCCTGATTCAGGTTGCCAGGACACAGAATCATACATGGTTTGGGTTGGAAGGAACAACAAAGATCACCCAGTTCCAGCCCCCATGCCATGGGCAGGGACACCTTCCACTAGCCCAGGTTGCTCCAAGCCCTGTCCAACCTGGCCTTGGACACTTCCAGGCATCCAGGGGCAGCCACAGCTTCTCTGGGCACCCTGTGTCAGGGCCTCCCCACCCTCACAGGGAACAATTCCTTCCCAATATCCCATCTAATCCTACTCTCTGTCTGTTTGTAGTCATTCCCCCTCATCCTGTTCCTCCAGGCCCTTGTCCCAGGTCCCTCTCCATGCCATGGCTCCTGGAGGGCCCCAGATCCTTCCCGGCCAACCCCCGGTCCCTCCATGCCCGTATCCCTGGGGTGTCCCCAGTCTCACACTTCGTCACGATGCCCTCCACGCAGACGATGCAGCTGAGGAAACAGGCTGTCAGTGTCCGTGGGGACACGTGCTTGGAGCCAAAGCTGCCCTCCAACCCGATGTAGAAGTCCTCGTACTGCTTGGCGTAGGTGCCATCGACGGAGGCGACGAAATCCTTCAGGGCGCGCTGGAAGGCCATCAGCTCCTCGAAGGCATTGCTCAGCAGCCTGCAGCACAGGGAGGTGACAAAGCAGAGGGGTCAACCCCTTCCTCCTCAACTCTTGTCCCACACCCCCGCTCGCTCCACAAGTTTACCAGGAGCAGTAAGCGAAAAAAAAAAACCCTAAAGTCCATCACAGCTCTGTGTGAGGTCCTGCAGCACCAACACCCAGGAGAACAATTCCAAAAGCATATCTAGAAAAGCTCACATGGCCTAGGGCAGATCAGAAAGCATAGTCCACAATATGCCTGAGCATCCTACAAATGACTGAGACAGTTGAGCTTGTTCAGCCTGGGGCAGAGAAGGGTCCACGGGGACCTCAGAGCCCCTTCCAGTGCCTAAAGGGGCTCCAGGAGAGCTGGAGAGGGACTGGGGACATAGGATAAGGGGGAATGGCCTCATACTGACAAAGGGCAGGGTTAGACAGGATATTGGGAAGGAACTGCTCCCTGTGAGGGTGGTGAGGTCCTGGCTTTCACCACAGGACAACGTTTGGTGCTTTATTGTGACAAATGACCTGCCGAATCAGGGATGACCTTTAAAACCCCTCTCAGGCCCAGTACCGCAGGTGACCCCCATTCCCCACACCCACCTGCTGGCTCTCTTCTCGTTCTTGCGCCGCAGGTCGTTGATGTTGACGATGAGCCGATTCTGGTTGTCACTGATCATGTCCCTGACCTTACTCTGGTAAACTCCCTGGTCTTCCTGCAAGAGCGAGTGGTGGAAAGACAACCTCAAAACCAACTCACTTTGCATGTCCGCCTGCGTGAGACACCCCCCAGGAACCCGTTCCTGCAGAGCTTGACTCCCTTTATCCCACCACGTAAGCAGGAAGGGGTAACGGAGGAACCGAGTGCTCCCAAACCGCTGGGAGGAATGGGGGGACACAGGGACCACGATCTCCCAACCCGTGGGGTACATGGTGAGAGGAATCAGGTGGTTCACTACTCCCGGGGACATGGATATGGGGGGGTCGGACGGCACATGGACCAGGTGTTCCCGAACCTCGGGGGTACACAAGGGGCAGGGGCGGACAGGGATGAGATGCACCCAAATCCCCGAGAACAGAGAAAGGAGGGGCCATGGTGACACGGACCTGGTGATGCCCAGCATAGAGGGGATACACCACCCGCGCCTCCCAGCTCGCCTCACCTCATCATCCAGGAAATCGAGGTAGTCGCGCTGCGCCTCCCGCAGCTCCGCATCCTCCAGCCCGCCCGCCGGTGCCGCCATGCTGCCGCGGCCGCCCTGGGACGGATCCCGCCGCCGCTTCTGCTGCGGCCGAGGAAGGAGGTGAAGCCGAGGAGAGCCGAGCTAGCCCCGCGATCAGGCCCCGCGATCAGGCCCCGCGATCAGGCCGAGCCCCGCGATCCCCCCGAGTCCCGCGTTCCGCCCCCGCCGCGCTCCCGTTTCGCGCCAAACGCGGCTCCTTTCCCGCCACCGCGCGGGAAATCCACCCCCGGCCCGCCCCGCGGCGCTGCTGATTGGTCGGCACCGCCCAGCGACAGCCAATGGAGCGGCGATGCAGTGATGGACAGGGGCTGCAGCCTATCAAAGAGCGAGGAGGTTGAGGGCGGAGCCAAGGCTAGCGAGGGATTGGATTCGATCCTGGCTCCGCCTCTTGGAAGTCACCGAGCGGCTGAAAATGCCTCTTTAGGGGAAAAAATATTGAAAAACGTAAACCCGACAACAACTAAAACACCCAAACTGAATCCCAAACGAAAAGTAAGCCAACAAGAAATAGTTTGGGGTTTTGTTTTTATATTGTATTTTGGGGAGTTCCGTTTTCAGGTGTTTTCACCCTGTAAAGGCTGGGTGGGCGTTGCCTTTTCCTTTAACGTAGTCTCTGTGTGACTCCAGCAGTTTGGGGGTGAACATACAAAAGCGACAGGTCCCGTGGTATTTGGAATGGAAAAGGGGATTTTGGATGTGTCTCAGAAGCACAGGATGCTTTGGGTTGGAAGGGACCTTAAGGATCATCCACTTCCACCCCTCCTGCCATGGGCAGGGACAACTTCCACTGTCCCAGGCTGCTCCAAGCCCCGTCCAGCCGGGCCTTGGACACTTCCAGGGATCCAGGGGCAGCCACAGCTTCTCTGGGCACCCTGTGCCAGGGCCTCCCCACCCTCACAGGGAGGAATTTTTTCCCAATATCCCATCTAACCCTGCCCTCTGGCAATTTAAAAACCAGTCCCCCTTGTCCTGTCACTATCTGCTTGTGTAAAAACTCCCTTTCCCTCTTGTTTCCAAGCTTCCTTTAGGTCTCCTAAGAGGCTGTTGTAGGCAGGAATCAAAAGGTGCCGCTGCCCACAGGGAAACCTGCTGTTCCCCCTTAAAAAATCCATCACGGTATCCCTTAAGAATCTTTATCTAAACTCTTTTTAAAAATAGAAGAAGAATATAAAGCATGACAAAAATATTTTGATCAGCAAGGCATACCGGGCACCCAAACTTGGCCACGTCCCCTGGATATTGTAGCTAACAGCAGTTTTTCCAGGGTAATCCTGGGAATAAATATTCACCCCGGGTCTGCCGGGCTGTGCAAACGCTGAGGAGCAGAATTCCCGCTGCCTGATCTCTCCAGAGGGAGCTGCTGCGATTCGCGTTTCGGAAGAGGAGCAGGAAACAGCCTTTGCCCCGCTTCCCATTTTCTGTTTGCGTGCCTGGATCAGATCAATCACTGGAAATGTTGCTGGTAACACTGTGGCCAGCTTGGGATATGTATAGCCCAAGTCCTGGATATTTGTCCTGCTCCTGAGAGGTTTTTTCACATTGCTCTGTGTCAAAGTGAAAGTTCGGTGTTTCCTTTTTAGGCTTTTTTAGCCCTCCTCTGGAATAATTTGATGGAGTATTCAGCTTGGCAGGTTGGCTGGAATAAAGAATCTTATCATCTGTTGCTCTTTTCCTCCTTTTTTTCTTCTTTTCCCTTCCCTTTTTTCTTTTCCTTTCTTTTATTTTTCCTTTTCATTTTCCCTCTTCATTTTCCCTCTTCATTTTCCCCTTTAATCTCCCAGGTTTCCCTGCTAGCTCCAGAGATGCTCCTTGCAGCTGGAATACCCTCCCTCCTTCTGCACACTCAGCAGGACTCATTTCCCTTCACCTGCTCCTGAAATCCACCTCTTTCCTCTGATTTGCTGGACATTTCTTGTTTTCACGAGTAGGGGATGCACAAAGAGTGAACAGAAAACACTTTTGGTGTGCCCCTATCACATACACACACACACATATATATATACATATATATAATATTTATTTTTAATATATATTTTTATACTTTTAATATATTTATATATATATATAAAGATAATATAAAGACATTTAAGTGGGAACATCATCCATGAGGATCTAAACTGCCTGGAAGAAGCTGTGTAAGTTCGCAAAGGAAATATGAATTATCCCGTATAAATTGCCAGAACCCCATGTGCGATTTCACTTCTGAGATGCTTTTTCTCCCTCTGCAGCAGACAGAATGTTAAATCCAGCCATGGGCAGTCTGTGTGCTTCACCGCAGATAAGATATGGGTGGGAAAAACAAAACACAGGCGCAAAGCACCCCGTGAGTAGAACGCAGAGCGTTACTAGGGGGGGATTCAGGCACATCCATGCGGATTGCACAAGGTCTCACCTACATTTGGGTGGTCAAAACGAATCCCAGCCCACGGAGACGTCGTGGATCGCTGCAGGTTTTCTCCTGCCAGGAGCTGGAAGGGCCCCACCGCTCCTGGCCGCAAGGTGAGAGGAGTTAGGGATAAAAATAGCCGCTGTTGTTATTCATGACAGCGCCCTGCAGCAACTGCTGCGTGCCTGAATAATTCATCGGAGCAGGGCAGGCCGAGGCGGACAGAGGGATGGAGAGAGGTGGAGAAGGCTGGGAAGAAGGCAGACGCCTTCCCTGCCTTTTGGGACTCCCCAGGATTGCGTTCAAGGTCCCCCTGGGTTCACCTCCCCGCCGCATTCCGGAGGCTGCGGGGTGAAAAGGCAGCACAAGCTCACAGGGACATTTAGCACTTCCTATCCACTGGAAAAAAAAAACAGGAATTAAGCACTTAGCAGGCAGAGGGCCGTGTCTGCAGGGCTTGCAGAGAAACAGGACCAAGGGTGGATGCAGGAGCATTTCCATGGGTGAATTGCACACGAGGGGCGCTGGCCAGAACACCCCAACAGCTCTCAGCACTGATTCTCTCATCCCTTCCTCACAGCTCTGTGTGTCAGCATCCACCTATACACTTGGTTTCTGAGGTTTAAGGGTACCCTGTGATCCTTCCAGGATTCTGGGCTGTTGTGGGGTTTTGCTGTTGTTGCTGTCATTTTTGTTGGTGGTTTTTGTTGATTTTTTTTCCCCTTAGTTCAACTAAATGTCAATTTTCAAGCCACAGTTCAATTTTCAAGTTGCCATCTATTCGCTGTCCTGGCTGCTGAGGAGCCTTGCCTCACCCATGAAGGGCAGGGGAGAGGCTTGTGGCTCATCCACAGCTCCAAAAACAGGAAGAGAGTATCCCAAAGACGATGGAGTGTCACCTGATCATCAAGCAACACATTGCAGTGGAGATTCCAAATCTATTTGTAACAAAATAGAAGAACAATAACATGGCATACAATGTCAGGAATGGAAAAAAGTCACTTTTTAGAACTGAAATGATGTGGAGAAGAGAAACCACCTATGAGAAGTTTTTATCAGGGTACATTTTATGTTTTCCAAAGGATTAAAGGGATTTATATTTACTGGGCTCTCCTGAAGCTGCAGTTGCAGGAGCTGAACCCCAACCAGGGGGTGAATTCACTCTCACAAGCAGAGTGTTGTCCTGACTCTCATCACTTCCACACATGTGGAAGACAAATAATTGAATGCAGAAGGAGCCTTTCTTAATCCTCTGTCCTGACCTTCTCCCTCACATAGGCTGGAGAATCTCACCCCATTGCATGTGCACCCAGCTCAGGCATTTCTGACATCATTTTCTTGAAGTGTTTGCTGTTCCCACGCACTCTGGTAAATCTTTAAATGATTCTAGCTCCTGGTTTTTTCCCTAGTTGTTGAGGAAAAAAACATGGAAAACTACTATTGGTTTTGTATGAATGGAATTTCTTTACTTAAGGCATGGGGAGCTGCTGGTATCTAACCAGGACAGGACAGGAAAGTGGGGAAGGAGTTGAAGCTCTGACCTTCAGTGTGTTTGGATGGGCTGTAACCACCCTCTTGCTTCCCAGAGTAGGAGCCCAGAGCACAGACATTTGTTTTTCCTCCCAGATGCCTCTAGCATGGCCATAGCACAGTGATGGGAACATAAAATATCTTGTTGTGGTCCTGCTCCTGATGCACAGCTACTCGAGATCCCACGGGGATTCATCCTGTTTTCCTGCTGTGCAGGAGGAAAACACAGCAATTAATAGAAAACCAAAACAAACCCACACAGGCCTGCGGGCATAAGGAAAACTGAATTCCAAATGAGACCAGAGGAGTGCCTGAATCAACAACAAAGCTCCGGAGAGCCTGCCTGTGGATTAGGGCAACCCAACCACATTTCCAGGGAAGTCCGAAGGGCCCAGACACAGAGCTGAGGTTTGGTGTTGCTATTTCAGTCTTCTCATCTGCTCTCATGACTTCTGGCTGTTACTAAAGACAGTGACAGCTGGTTCCTTTTTTTTTTTTTTCTATTCTCTCATTTTCTCCACCCTCAAGCCTGGAAATCACCCATCGGTATGCAAAACATCCCTGCCTCTTCCTCAGAATCTCCAAGAGCTGCTTTCAGCCCTGGGGCAGGACCCACTGGTCAATTCAGCAAGTGATGTCCAGCTTTAGAATCACAGAACCACGGAACTGTTTGGGCTGGAAGGGACCTTAATGATCATCCAGTTCCACCCCCTGCCATGGGCAGGGACACCTTCCACTAGCCCAGGTTGCTCCAAGCCCTGTCCAGCTTGGCCCTGGACACTTCCAGGGATCTGTACATCACCCTCATAATAAAGAATTTATTCCAAGTATCTAATCTAACCCGCCCTCAATCACCCATTCCCTGTGTCTTGTCCCTCCATCCCTTGTCCCCAGTCCCTCTCCAGCTCTCCTGGAGCCCCTTCAGGCACTGGAAGGGGCTCTGAGCTCTCCCTGGATCCTTCTCCAGGTGAACACCCCCAGCTCTCCCAGGGTGGCTCCAGAGCAGAGGGGCTCCAGCCCTTGGCACATCTCCGTGGCCTCCTCTGGACTCTCTCCAGCAGCTCCACGTCCTTCTGCTGTTGGAGCCCAGATCTGGAGGCAGCTCTGCAGGTGGGGCCTCACCTGAGGGGCAGAGGGTCAGAATCCCCCCCTCCCCTGCTGCCCACGCTGTGGGATCAGCCCAGGACATGGGGCTGATGGGGTGGGTCATGTCCACCTCTCACCACCAGCACCCCAAACCCTTCATCCTCAGGGCTGCTCTCGATCCATTCCCTGCCCTGATGGGAAGCTGAGAAGCTGCAGCACTCGGTGTGAGGCACATTAGTAACCCCCATCTGGCTGTTACAATGGGCTGTCACTGCTGCGGGCAAACCACGAGGAGGCAGGAAAGTCCTGACCCCAAATTGCCACACAATCCTTGTGCAACACGAGGGGAAACAGCTGATGGTGCCAAAATTAACTGTATCAAGTGCGTCTTTCTGACTGCAAAGGCTGAACTTGGTAACCCAGGGCTTTTATGGATTTTTTTTTCTGAATTATTAGTTAAAGAAAGCCTTAGTGTTCTAATGTATTCTTAGTGTTCTCATTCTGCATCTGCAGAATTTTTATTTAAAACTTGCCAAACCATGAGCATCAATCCTTTCCCATGGGAAGGAGTTCCATATGGGCACAGACAGGGCAAAAAAAAAATTCTCTTTTACCCAACTATAATAACAACATTTCAATATTCTTTATTACAGGCAAATACAGGGAAAAGGTAACTCATCCTACTTTCTGGCTCACATTTGGTGCTTGGAATACCTCAGCTGTCTTTGGTGCAAAGCTGCTACGTTGCTCCTCAGCAGCACAGTGTGGACATCAAGTGTGTGGATGCTTCTTGGTGGAGGGAGACCCTGATCCACAAAAGAAGCTCCTTTTTTTGAGTAATCACTCAAAGCACCTAAAAATAACAGAACAGCCTTTTGCAGGTGCCTTCCAACCCAAAGCATTCTATGATGCACATTTGGGTGGGGAAATTAAAGCATTCAGGACCTGTTTGAGGGCACAAAGCGTGTTTGAATCCTATCAGATGACTGTAGAGGGTAGGGAGAGCCCAGCCTGGTACAACCCAGTCTGAACTCTGGGACTTATCTCCTGGGCAAACACAACCACACCTGGGTTTTGACTTGCAGGGAGCTGAGTGATTCATTTCAGGGTTTAAAATGTCAGTGGTAGGGAGTAACAGGGACTGCAGCACAGCAGGGTAAATCTGAGATGAACTACAGAGCGTGGCTTGGTACCACTCAGCTGAGAGCCAGGGATCAAAGAGATCTCACTGTGCAGCATCCACCAGGCCTGGGGTGCAAAACAGGCTGTCAGCACCCATCCAGGAGAGCAGTTATCCCACACAGAGCTGCCTTTTGCCCCTCCCAAGGCTGCCCTGGAGCATATTTTGAAGTTAAATGAGGGAAAAGCCTTTTACTGGAGCAAAACAGACCTGCAGGTGGCTGGGCAGCATTGCAATGTCCACGTTGCAGCAGGGATGTCACCCCCCACCACCCCCATCTGCCTGGGGTGTATTTTATGTCCCACCTCCTCTGCCCTCAATCACCCATTCCCTGTGTCCTGTCCCTCCATCCCTTGTCCCCAGTCCCTCTCCAGCTCTCCTGGAGCCCCTTCAGGCTCTGGAAGGGGCTCTGAGGTCTCCCTGGATCCTTCCCTTCTCCAGGTGAACACCCCCAGCTCTCCCAGCCTGGCTCCAGAGCAGAGGGGCTCCAGCCCTTGGAGCAGCTCCATGGCATCCTCTGGACTTGCTCCAGCAGCTCCAGATCCCTCTGATGTTGGTGGTCCCAGATCTGGAGGCAGCTCTGCATGTGGAGCCTCACCAGAATGAAGCAGAGGGGCAGAATCCCTTCCCAATTTAAGGAACAGAGGAGGATGATGGTGCAGTATTCTGGCTCTTTCAGGAGATGTCTTAGAGGGACAGAAAATGAGTGCAAGATATCACTGAGGGGGATGGGAGCTGCCAGTTGTATCCCATCTACATCCTTGAGTGTGATGACAGGGAAATATTGAGGTCCCCTGCCCACCTTCTTCACCCTGATGCTTTCCCTCCTCACTTTGGGGGCACTGGCTCTCCCATGTGCTGTGAGATTTGTGCTGGGATGTGCCAAACCTTCAACCAGGCTGCAGAGATCTTATCAGAGCCACAAAGTCACATTCCCGGGCTGCCTCTCTGTGCATCCTCTCCCTGCAGAACAAGCAGTTCCTCTGTTTCCCTCATAAACCCATCAAAAACCAGCAGTTCTGACAGGCTGGAGCAGCAAAACCCGCATGAACCAGCTGAGGCAGAGCCTGCAGAGGACAAAGGGGTACTCTGCACTCATAAATTAACCTGCTCCTGGGGTCACAGTGACTCCACAGCTGAACCCACCACCGTGGCTTTGGCACAGCTCCATCCAGGATGCATCAGCCTATCCCAGGCATTTCCCAGGCATAGCTCAGGGGCCCAGAGGTCACTCCTGAAAGGCCATTTGGGTGCAAATGCCTGTTTTCTCGAGCCCAGAGATTTTGGTTCCGGCAGTGGGCGTGAGGCCATACTGCCTTTAGCCTGGAAATCTTGTGGAAAATCATCTGCTCCTTCACACTTGCACTTCCACAGCACCACAATCAGGGGGATCCCCCCCCTCCAGGGAAGTCATCTGGTCTGAGCCCCCCTGCTCACACAGGGCCACAGAAAGGAGGTCACCCAGGTCCATGTCCAGATGGATTTTGAATATCTCAAAGAATGGAGACATCTCTCTCTGGGCAACCTGTTCTCAGCAATCCTCATGATAAAAAAGTGTTCCCTGGTGTTCAGAGGAACCTCTTGTGCTGCACTGGGTGCCCATGGCCTCTGGTCCTGTGTACTTCACTTTAAATGTAGAATCTCCATCTTTGAGAGGGATCTCCATCCTTGGAGATCTTCAGAACCCATCTGGACACAGTCCTGTCCTGGGCTCTGGGTGGCCCTGCTTTAGCTGGGGGCTGAACCAGGTCACCTCTGGAGCTCCCTTCCCATCCCCAGCCACCTTGCAGTGGCTTCTAAATCCTCTGAGGAGAGGCTGAGGGAGCTGGGAAAGGGGCTCAGCCTGGAGAAAAGGAGGCTCAGGGGGGACCTTGTGGCTCTGCACAACTCCCTGACAGGAGAGGGCAGCCAGGTTGGGGTCGGGCTCTGCTCCCAGGGAACAGGGACAGGATGAGAGGACAGAACTTCAATCTATGGCCAAGGCAAGTTCAGGTTGGACATCAGGAGGAAAGGCTGCTCAGGCATTGCAAGGGACTGCCCAGGGAGGTGATGGAGATCCCATCCCTGGAGATGTCCAAGCAACAACTGGACGTGGCACTCAGTGCTCTGGGCTGGGTGATAAGGTGGGGACCGGTCACAGGTTGGACTCGATGACCTTGGGACATCTCTCCCAAGCTAAACGATTCTGTGATTCTGTGACTTTCCATCCCCGTTCCGATGTGTCACAGGGCTCTGCACCCAGCTCCGGGGTGATCCGGGAGCCGCCGCCGATTTGAGCCGCGCTTTGTCCGGCCCGGGCTGGGCCGGGCTCGGTCCGCGGGGCCAGCCCGGGGCGGGGCGGGGTGCGCATGCGCGGGGCGGCCGCGGGGGCTCCCGGAGGCGGCGGCCCCGGGATCGGCGGCGGCAGCGGAGAGGGAGAGCGGACAGCAGAGGGGACAGCAGAGCGGACAGCAGAGGGACAGCAGAGGGGACAGCAGAGGGACAGCAGAGGGGACAGCAGAGGGACAGCAGAGGGGACAGCAGAGCGGCGAGTGCCGGACGGGAGAGCGGACATTGAGTGCGGGAGGTGAGTGTGGACATTGAGTGCGGGGGATGGAGAGCAGGCACTGAGTGCGGGAGGTGAGTGCGGGCTCCGACAGCGGGCACTGCGGGCGGTGAGTGCGAAGGGGGAGTGCAGGCGGTGAGTGCGGGCGATCCCTTCCCCGCGGTCCCTTTCTCTATCCCCGGGGCACCCCGCCGAGGGTCCCCAGCGAGCTCTCGGTGCGCTCCGGCGGCCCCGCGGGGGTACCGCCGCTCCTGCATCCCCGCCGCGCCGGGAGCATCCTTCCCCGCGGGGGCAGCGGGATGCCGGGGGTGGTCAGTGTGCGGTGCCTGGTGTTTGCAGACACTCCTGGGCTGCGGGGGGATGCGGGGGGATGCGGGATCTTTCCCTCTGCGCCGCGCACAATTGTGGTTCATCAAGCCGAGGTTGGTGCAGTGGTCAGATGGGTGCTGGGGAAGAGCTTGAGGAGGGGAGGGATGAGCAGGGAAACACGGATTTTGCCTTAAATTCCCCCGCTGCCGGTATCTCAAGGGCTTCCTCAAGGAGAGAGGTGGGCAGTGGTTTTCCTCCGTGTTTGTTTGAAGTGGCTGTGGGCGGATTTTCCTTGAATGACTTTGACACCCGGGGAGCTCTGGAGGCCACGGGAAGGAGATGCATAGTTCAGCCGTGAGCTGGGAGAAGAACCAGCTCCCGGTGTTTGCCTTGGAGCTGCCGCCTGCTCCTTGTGCAGACACGAGCTGGGGCGCGTCTCCAAAGGTCACCGAAGGGTTCTTCCCTGCTGATCTTCTCACTTCGGGGTCATGTTCCCCCTGTATCCCATCTGGATTTTTTCCTGGCTGAAAACACCACAAGCACATCACTTTTTGGGGGGGGGGATGGGAGGGGCGGGAGGGGAGAAATATTGTGGACAGTCTTAAAGTGTTCTGGTTTTCAACACAAATATATATAGATATATAAGTTTGGGTGAACATTTAACAGTTGTTTGTTTGGTGTCAACCCAGTTCCTCTCTGGCAAGAGCAGGGTTGGGTATGGAGCATCCCGGGAGCTGTGCTGAGGTGGCTTTGACTGGAGCACACCAGGTTTTACTGGGATGGAGAGGTGCATTTCTTGTGGGATGCTGGGATGCTGTGGGATTGTGGGTTCAGAGGTGGGAAATGATTCAGGTATCGCTAGTTGGGGGATTTTTGGGTGGGATGGGGCTTGGAGCAGCTTGGTCTAGTGGAAGGTGTCCCTGCCCATGGCACAGGGGTTGGAACAAGATGAGTGTTAAGCTCCTTTCCAACACAAAACATTTTGGGACTCTAGGATTGCTCACTGGGGACTAGGATGAGGAGGGGTGTGATGCTGCTCTGGCAGCAGTCGTTGAAAAAGAGCAAAGTCATGAAAAAGGATGAATCCAGCAGGTCTGAAGTCTTTTTTTGCCCTCTGCCAGGGCAGGGAGGGAACAGCTACCCATGAATTCTGAATTCTAGCAGCAGACTGTGCTCCTGCCTTGGGCTGCAGTGGTGACATGTTCTGCAAACAATTCCTAGAAACCCACAGGAGGCTCACCAGGCCAAACCACACAGTTGCACATTTCCTCCCACACAGCTGGGGAAGGTGTGGGTTAACAGCCCTGCACCCTGCAGGATTTTCTGTTTCCTGGGCATTAATTGCTTTTATTTGTTTACGATGAAGCTGCAGCCTGTGGCCAAGCAGAGGGCTGTGTCCCTGTGGGTGCAGGGAGCAATGGCAGGGAGGGATGGCCATGCCAGCAAGGCTGGGGACAAGGGAGGTGCCACCACCGGGTCACATGCATGAGCTTGCAGCTACTTGCTCATCTTGAGTCAGGCACCAGCTTAATTTTTTTATCTGCTAGTGTATGGGGTAACTCTTGCTCCTGGGGTCAGACCAGTGGCTCTTTCATTGCATAAACAATTCATCATTAATAAATTCCAGAAGAAGAAATACCCAGGGAGGCTGCTGGAGGCTGCAGCTGTACAGATGTGGCTGTACCTTATGAGCTCCATCCTTCACAGAATCAGGGAATGGTTTGGGTTGGGAAGATCATTCAGTTCCAACTCCCTGCCATGGGCAGGGACACCTTTCAGGAGATCAGGTAGCTCCAAGCCCTGTCCAACGTGACCTTGAACACTTCCAGGTATTAAGGGGAAGCTTGCTCCCACCTCCTTCCCACCCTCCAAGCCCCACCAAATCCTTGGGATTGAGTAGGGTTGTAAGCATGTGGATGTAGCATGGCTGGCATCCCTTTTGTGGGGAGAAATCTGCCATGGGGCTCTTGGCTGGGGCTTTGTAGCCCCAGGAAGGGCATCACTTCCATCACTGCAAACCTGGAACCTGGCTGGGAGAGGCCATAGGGCTAAATAGGACAAGGTCCTGGATGGGGACAAAGACTTTTAGTGCAGGGGAGAGGAGAGCTCGTGGCTCCACGAGGTTGGCATAAGGCTGCAGTCTGTTCCTGGCAGCCTCCTCTCTGCCCACAGCAGCCACAGGGCTCTGCATGATTTATATACATTTTTTTCCAGTGACCCAACCTCTAAAATCCTCAGCCTTAAAAAAAAATAATGGTTTTGTGCAAATGGCTTTTGTGGATGACAGCAAAGCTGAGCAGCCTCAGCCCAGAGGTTCTTCTGGGGACAATTTGAGCCCCCAAACAGCACATGGCCAGTTTGGTTTGGTCGCTCTGCCTGCAGGCAGTTGGTTCCAGGATTGTCCCATCAGCAGATGGATCTGAGCAGGGAGGGATTTGCTGGCTTGTCGAGGTCTCCCTGTGCTAGCAGGAGTTCCCAGTTCCAGCAGACCTGCACTGAAGGAAGATTAGTGCTGAAGGAAATTTAGGAGGTGAAAGTGGGATGCCACCATGACAAATCCAGGCTCTTTTGTCAGTCAGTGCAGGAGGAAAACGCCCAGGCACTTCGCTGGCACAACTCCCAGTTTCTGGAAATGGTCAGTCCCAATCCATCAGTGATCCCTGTGTGGCTGAATACAGCATGCAGGGACTGATGGGGGGTGGCAGGACCAAAACCATGCCCAGGAGTGCGTTGACACTTCAGCAGCCTGATGGTCACAGTTTGGGAGTGTCCTGGTCTGGTTTTGATTCCTGGTGTATTTATCTAGGGATTTCACAGCCACCTGAAATCCAGCCCCAAAGCATCAGGTGTTGTGTTGGTTGTGTGTGGGAAAAGTTGTGAGTGGATCAGGAAAGCACAAACGGCAAAGGATTAGTGAGATCAGGAAGAAAAGCTGGGGAATATTACCTCGCCCTTGAGCAGTTTTTGATACAGGGGGAGTGGATTTGCCAGAGGAGGGAATTCTCAGCCAAGGTCTGCAAGTAGAATTAGTGAATATTAACTGGTGCTGCAGAGGGGTTTCTTTTTTTTTCTTCAGGAATTATTGGCTGTGTTAGCAGCAGCATCACCAAGCTCTAACCTGGGTTAGGCATGAGGAAACTGCAGCTGTGCTATCACAGCAAACCAGAAATGTGCCATTCCCTAGCATGGTTTGGGAGATAGCACAGTCCAGGAGTTGTTCCTGGCTGACAGAGTGCGTGTGGCCACCCATTTGAGGCGTGCAGCAGCACAGGAATGGCCAAGCCAGCCCAGCTGCTCTCTGAGCACCTGATGTTGTGAAAATCAACCCCCCCCCCCCCGCACGTGATGCTTGGACTCAAAATAAATCCACCAGCCTCATCCCCCCTTTGGTTTCCTAACTTTGGGGTTCCATTCCCCTGCTTTGCTCCCCCAAACACTGCAGGGCCTCGGGGGTGCCCCCCTTGTTGGGATGTTTTGCTGCAGGGACGTGGTGTTTGCCAGCAGCTTTGTTTTGCTCTGTGCCCTCCGAGCACAGCGTTCCCTGTGCTGGCTCTGCTGCTCTCATCCCCTGGCCCCATCCCAAAACTCGGGCAACGCTGAGCCCATGTCAAGAGGCACTTGCTGCTCAGCACGGCTGAGCTGGCTGCTGGCCCAGCTCACTTCCAGGCCAGGAATTGCAGGGGAGCTGACACTGCCGTGGCTTCCATGGGGGATCCTGCCACCTCCTGCCAGCTTTCATGGCTCGTCTCCCAGCATCACGGGACGTTCATTTCCTGAGGGATACAAGCTTGGACAAACCCTGCTTGGGCTGCACACTGTGTGTGTGTGTATAGAGAAAGGGAGAATTCGAGCCATCTTCTTTTATTTGAAATTCTCCACAAGGTTATTTTGACCTTTTTTCTTAGCAGATCAGGTTGGTTTATGTTGTGCCCTTCAGTAAATCACGTTTTACCTGCCAGAGCATCCCAGCCTGTGCAGGTCCCAGTTGGAGGAGGGATGGGAATTGGGCTGATGTAGATTTAACAGGGTACCTAAGTGCCTTGAGGGAAATAAAATCTTCTGTGCAATGCACTGTTGAGTAGTCCCAGCACTGCCCAGTGCATTAGGAGCACAATATCTGATTTCCATCCGGCAGATGAGGACGGATATCCCCATTTCATAGATAGGGAAGTGCAAGCCCAGTTTACAGAAGCCCCAAGTACCTGGCCCCTCTCTGGTGGTGGGGATTTCCACTTTTTTGATGTTGGAATGCAGATCAGTCCTTCATACCCTGCTGCCTGCCCTGGCAGGGCTGGTCCCTGGCACAGACCATCAAATCATGGAATCACAGAGTGGTTCAGGTTGGGAGAGACATTAAAGCTTATCCAGTTCCACCTTCCCACCATGGGCAGGGACACCTTCCACTATCCCAGGCTGCTCCAATCCCTGTCCAGTCTGGCCTTGGACACTTCCAGGGAGGGGGCAGCCACAGCTTCTCTGGGCAACCTGTGCAAGTTGTAAATCCCAGCAACTCCCTGCAGAAGGGGTCTGAGCTCTGGGTGTTCCTGCTCCAGTCTGGAGGAATGTTGGCACCTAAATGTGTGCCAGGAGAAGGAAGCAGGTAATACCAAGACTGCACAGGAACTGCTGTTTGAGCCAGTCCGTGGTCTCTTATTTTCTCATCTCTGGAGGGGCCTTTCCAAAACACCAGGCAGAATGGGATGGAGGAGCTGGCACTGTGCTCCCAGGATGATCTTTCAGTTTTCTCCAACCCTTCACAAAGGTTTAATTACAGGAGGAGATGTTTGTGCTCAGGGAGGACCAGTCTTCAGACAGCAGGATTTGGGATGGGGCTTATCCAGTGCACCTGAGCTGGGTGCAGCCCTGGTGCAGCCTCTCCCAGAGCTGAACTGCTCCCTGCCATCCTGGGGCTGTAGGAGCTCTGATACCAAAGCTAACCCCATGTAGGAAGGGGTCATAATAAAACCCCAAGCTTCAAAAGGACATGGAGTCCCCCCAGGGACTTTTTGCTCAACTGCCAGAAGAGAGGAATTTAGGAATTAATCACCTGCAGCTCTCTAAACCAGTCTGTTGGCCACTGCTGTTATTTTCATGCTGTCCACAACCACTTCTCCCTTTTTTTTTTTTTTTTCTGTTTAAATGCAATGCATTTATTAAAGACTTCCCAAAGCTGAGCACCCCGAGTCCTCCCTGTTTTGTTTACCAGGAATTACTGCCTTTTTTGAAAGCCTGTGTAAACCTCTGATGCCTGAATACCAGTCTGCAAGCAAATCTATCACACTGGTGTAGCCTCAATCCCAGACAGTGAACTCGGGGGCCGGACCTGTGGGAAAATCGACCGTATTCTGTAGGAAATTTTCTCATTCAAACCCTTCCATCAGACTGTGACCAAAAAGCAAAAGAGCTGGGAAGAAGGTCTGGTTTCCAATTACGCTCTTCAAAAGGGAGAGAAAAATTGGAACAGGATCGTTCTCCTCCTGTGCCGGGAGTTTTTATTGTGGATGTAATGATCCAGCCTGGCCATCATCCACGCCCTCCTTCTCGCCTTGCAGCTCCCTCCCTGAACAAACGATACTTGGTTGCTGTTAATTGGGAGCAGCCAAAATAACTGAATCCCCCGGAGATGGGGGTGAGGACGGAATCTCAACGAGACACCCCGCCGATGAATGTGGCTTTCAGCTGCTCCTACGCCCCCGTGAAGGGAAAAGAATAGGGGCTCTGTGAAAGTGAAGCAGCCAGTGCTGACCTTGGGTTTCTGGGTTGGTGGTTTTTTGTTGTTGTTTTGTGTTTTCTTTCTTTTTTTTTTTTTTTTTGCCTCTTTCTCTCTCTTTTCTAACGTTAATTGCTCGTCACTTTGTCCCATCACATGATCGCTGGAAACTGCCAACTTGTTCTCACTCACTCATATCACACGGTTTGAAATAAGCAGGCTACCAGGTTCCTGATTTAGTGCTGTTCAGCCCAGTATCAGATGTGTTTCTTGTGATTTCAGACTATTATTTTGAAAATCTCTGCCCCTCACAGCCTGTTTAAAACTGGCATTTTCCAGCTCGGAAAGCCTGTGCTGTGGGGGAGATGTGCAGTGCCCAGGCTCTCCGAGGCGATGCTCACTGCATGCTCTGAGCTCCGGGGATGAGAGGCGGTGGCAAAATCCTGGCATGGGCACGAGTGGTGCAAGCCGGAGCCAGGCTGTGCCTGGGACAGAAGCTGCCTGTCCCTCTCACACCCTTGGCAGCATGCAAAGCAGGCAGGCCATGGACTGCATTCCCATGCATTCCTATTCCCAGGGTCAACTGCCACCTTCCCGTGGGTTGCCTTTGCTCTTAACGGGCACTTTTCAGCAGGAGGTGAGCACTGACTCACTGCGGGTCTGTGCCCTCTTGGAGCTGCATTTCAGTTCCCAATGTCCTGGGGTTTGCTCTGGCACTAGTCTGTGTTCTCCAAGATTTAAGAAACTTCAGCATGTCCTTTCTTTTTCTGCCTCATCACCATTGTCATTGAATCAGAGAATCCCAGAATGGTCTGGGTTGGAAAGATCATTTTTTTCCAACCCCTCTGCCGTGGGAAGGAAGAATTCATCCCTGTAGGTTGGTGAGGCCCTGAGGTTCCCAGAAAAGCTGTTTCCCATCCCTGGAAGTGTTCCAGGTCAGGTTGGACGGGGCTTGGAGCAACCTGGGATAGTGGAAGGTGTCCCTGCCCATGGCAGAGACGGAATGAGATGATCTTTAACATCCTTTCCATCCCAAACCACTCCACAATTCCATGATTTATGAATGAACTCCATTAGCTACAAGGTGCCAGAATAGTCTGGCTGTACATTGGAACAGGCCAGAGCAAGTGTTGCCTTCTGTTCACACCATGCCCTCATAGGAGTGCCTCAAAGTCAAAATTTGCCTCACCTCCCTAAATTTTGGCATGTAACTCCACAGGGATACACAAGCTGCTGAATGAACTGCGTGTCCCATCACAGATTAGGACCCTGCAGACCCTTGGGAGAGAAGCAAAGTCTTTATGAGTGTGCACAACATTAACTCCCCAGCAGGTGTGCTCCCTTCAGCATTACACATCTGTGAAACAAAAACAGCATTTCCAGGAACCATTCTGCCTTCTGTGGCTAAGGCAGCTCCATTGAATGCAGCAGACAAATTCCCCTGTGGCAAACAGAGGGGAAAAAACCCAGCCTTGAGAGATGGTAAGGGAGAAAAGCTTAGGCAGTGTAGGGCAGAAAAGACTTTTCTGGAAAGTGAAACTTAATTGTGACAGCTCCCCTCTGCTAGAATACAGAAGCAACATGAAAATATTTTGTTTCTTATCAGATGCTTTGGGTTTCTACAGGAAGTGAGACTTGCTACCTGTTTGAGAGTCTGCTCTGACTTTGCTCTTTGTGCTGTCTCACCCTGGGACTGTCAGGTCCCACCTCCCTGCTTTCAGAAACTCTCTCATGGTGTTTAACTCTTTTCTGTCCTCTGTATCATCAGCCTAGCAGGGGTCTCCCATCACAGAATCGCAGAACGGTTTGGGTTGGAAGGGATTTTAAAGCTCCTTTAGTTCCAACCCCCTGCCACAGGCAGCCACTAGACTAAGTGCCCACACTAACTATTTCTGTCTCACCTCTGGACACAGCTGGGATCTCATGTAACAGGAGAAAAAATCACTGTTTTCCACACTCAGGAGAGATAATTACTTGTGTTTACTTTTTCTGCCACCTCCATCCGCTGCAGCTCCAGCTGTGTGTGTATAAGCTTAGGAGACAAGTTCTGCTCCTGCAAACCTGTGTGTGTTGGTTTCACAGGAGTAACCACAGCCCTGTACTGTCTGGTAGGGCCACACTAGCACCAATTTCAGTTCAAATATGGGCATTTGTTATGAATTCTCTTCTATTTTGTGTGACACAAACACCAGCAGGGAAGAGAAGTATCTAGGTTATTGGGAAACAGGGGGTATTGGGAATTAATTTAATGCCAGGAGTTGTTCTCCACACATTAGGATCCTGCTGTGCCCTGAATCTGAATCTTGCCAGCCAGAGCTTAGCAAGTCTGGAGGTTACCAAGGAGCAGAGCAGAGCAGGCAGAGGAGTGCCCAGCACTGGGTTTGGCTGCTCTGGGCAGCCAGGGACTTCTCTGGCAGTCCCTCAACATTGGCTCCATGGCTGCTCCCAAAGCTCTGATGCTGTACCCGAACTGCAGCCAGCTTGGATGCAAAGCCTCTCATTTCTTCATTCCCTCTCAGTCCTGATGCTTCTTACTTGTAGAGGCATGAGGGCTGCAGGTTTGGGACTGTGGATTTCTCCACTTCTCCTTCTGCCAATACTCACTACAGTAACCCATGGGTAAGTTGTGTGACAGGGAAGCTTGAGTTTCTTTGCAACGTCCATGATTTGGTTGGGACCCTCCTAACTCATGTGCACACAGGCAGGTTATCCCTTAGATGAGTAATTTATATCCCAGTTTTGTCCCTGAGCATTTTGTTCTGGGTTAAGGGGTGAAAAATCACCTTCATAAATCATCAGATGCTTTCTTGCCAACGAACTGCTTCCTGCACTCCCTTGCTGGCAGCTTGTGGCTACTGAACATGCTCCAAGCTGAGTGCCTGAGGAAGTGAAGAGGAAGGGCAGGCTTATGACATTGCTGTGCCCATCTCATGCAGGCTGAGCTGCAGGGACACGGCTCTGCCATCCTCCTCTGTGCTGAATTCAGGTCAGGGAACAGATACCCCATGGAATCTGGTACTCCCTCAGACCCTTCTCTAACTCCCCAGGAGATCTGGTACCTCTAAATGAGGCAATATTCATAGAATTGTGGGATGGTTCAGATTGAAAGGGACCTTAAAGATCATCTTATGCCAATCTCTTGCAGCACCCTGAGCAGACACCTTCTGCTATCCCAGGTTGCTCCAAGCTCTGTCCAGCCTGAACAGTTCTGGCGATGGGGCAGCACCAGCTTCTCTGGGCAACCTGTGCCAGGGCTCTGCCACCCTCACAGGGAAGAATTCCTTCCCAATATCCCATCTATCCCTGTCCTCTGGCAGTGGGAAGCCATTCCCTGTGTGCTGTCCCTTCATCCCTTGTCCCAAGTCCCTCTCCAGCTCTCTTGGAGCCTCTTCAGGCACTGGAAGGTGCTCTAAGGGCCAGTAACTCACTGGTGCTATGGTTAATCCCACTGGGAATGGCAGCAAGCTCTCCCCAGTGCACCACCATTAACATTTCCACTTTCTCCCATCCCCACAGGGCAGGAAGAAGACGTTCCCTGGTGCGGGGCTGAAGGCAGCAGGATGACAGCCATCCTGGAGCGGCTCAGCACGCTGTCCCTCAGTGGGCAGCACCTCAGCCGGCTGCCCCGGCTGCTGGAGGACGGCTTCCCCAAGATGCCCTGCACGGTGAAGGAGTGCGAGGTGCCACAGCTCTTCCGGGAGCCCTACATCCACAGCGGGTACCGCCCCACCGGCCAGGACTGGCGCTACTACTTCCTCAGCCTCTTCCAGAAGCACAACGAGGTGGTCAACGTGTGGACTCATCTCCTGGCAGCGCTGGCCGTGCTGCTGAGGTTCAAGACGTTTGTGGAGGCTGAGCAGTTGCCCGTGGACGCGTGGTCCTTGCCGTTGCTCATCTTTGTCCTCTCCTCTGTCACCTACCTGACCTGCAGCCTCTTGGCCCACCTGCTGCAGTCCAAGTCGGAGCTGTACCACTACACCTTCTACTTCGTGGACTATGTTGGAGTCAGCATCTACCAGTATGGCAGTGCCCTGGCTCATTTCTACTACAGCTCTGACCAAGCCTGGTATGACAAGTTCTGGCTTTTCTTCCTGCCAGCAGCAGCTTTCTGTGGCTGGTTGTCCTGTGCCGGCTGCTGCTACGCCAAATACCGCTACCGACGGCCTTACCCCATCATGAGGAAGATGTGCCAGGTGATCCCAGCAGGGCTGGCTTTCATCCTGGATATCAGTCCCGTGGCTCACCGGGTGGTCGTGTGTCACCTGGGGGGCTGTGAGGAAGATGCTGCTTGGTACCACACGTACCAGATACTGTTTTTCCTTATCAGTGCTTATTTCTTTTCCTGCCCTGTCCCTGAGAAGTACTTCCCTGGCTCCTGCGATATCGTTGGCCACGCCCACCAGATCTTCCACACCTTCCTGGCCATCTGCACCCTGTCACAGCTGGAGGCCATTCTTTTGGATTACAAGAACAGGCAGGAGATTTTCCTGAAGAGACATGGGCCTTTCACCGTTTATCTCTCCTGCTTCTCTTTTTTTGGCCTGGTGGCCTGTAGTGCCATCACAGCTTACATCCTTCGACGCAGGATCAAGGCCAGCCTGGCTAAAAAGGACTCCTGAGAGTCACGCTCGTGACAGGCATGACATCACCGGAGAAAATCAAGAAAAGGGGGTATAACATACTAGAGACATGACTGTCTTATTTGCCTAACACGCCGTGACTAACCAGGACCCTGGATTCAGATGGAGGGCTGGACACGTCATGCTGGATGCATTTTCACAGCAGGGATTGCCTTTTGCCATCCAAGGGGGGGACATGGAGTGTTTTAAGCCAGAACAAGTCACTGAACCAAGGATGCTGGAATAGGCAGAGGTTCCTTGTTCATCCTGGTAGAGCTGTGGGTGAGACCTTGCTGAAGGTCAGGGAGGGCAGCCTGGAGGCCTTGGGACTGTAGAAGGGTGTGCCAGGGCTCACAACACCATGAAGACCACAGCTGGATGTGATGACCTCTCTGGGTATTGCCATATCTGTGGGAGAACTGTTCCTATCAAAGGCAGTAGGAAGGTTTTGGGAAGTGTGTGTTTCTAGGGTTCAGGTGTGAGGGCATGTGTGGCACAGTGGCTGGCAGAATCCTTTTCCTGTTCCAGCCAGAGGTTCTCTGTATGCTCCCCTTATCAAGTGTGTCAATGCCAGGTCACTTAGGTGGCTCTGGGAAAACACCTTTGGAGATCCAGGTTTGACCTGGGGTCCTCTGGGACAAACTGGGTCTGTGTCATCTGTCCAGGGAGTCTGACCAGCCTCTAGCATTGTCCATGAAGTGTGGAATAACCTGGATGTGATCTGTTAGATACAGGAAAGGCTCTGCTCCTCCAACAGCACTACTGTGGTCATGGCCAAAAGGGTGTGAAGGTGAAGGAGTCTTTATTCCCCTCTTAGTGGTGCTTCATTTCCTTGGTGAGCCTTGTGGGAAAGCTGACCTTTAAGCTGCAGGGTTGCTTTTCTGTGACCAGTGGGGTTGTGACTCTGGCATGTTTTTATCAGTATTAGATGAAGGTGAAACAGCAAAAGCCAAGAGCAGGGTGACAGCATAAGGGTCCTGCACAACCTCGGGATGGGTTTGTCCTTGGGACTTGGTGATTCCTGTGTGGAGTAGAAAAGATAGTGGTCAGGTTCATTTAATGTCCATGGGTCTCTCCTGTCCAAGGGAACAAAGGCTGGGTTACTGTGTCCCCCACTAGAGGAGTCTCTTCTGTGCTTGCCTTGGCAGAATATTGAATATGGAGCCACCAAGGAGGTTTAAGTCCTTGCTGAAACCAAGGAATCCATGGGATCTATCCCAGACATGGATTTGTCTCACTGAACCCAAGGGCAGGCAAATGAATTGTGATTGCTGGTTCTGAGCAGGCTGAGTGTAGGGTTGGGGATATGGTTGGTGAGGACAAGCACTGATTTCTGCATTTCATCTGTGTTTTAGCTCTTGAAGTGTGTGTGTGTGTGTTCATGTTCCATGCATGTGCATGGGATTTGTTATCTAGGAAGGCTTCACCTTGGGATTTTATATCTCTAGAGCCTTCTAGCTGGGTTAAGATTAACCCAAAGGAAACAGTGCTGTCCTGCTGGAGGAGCAAGGCGGGCCAGATTTGTTAACAGGTGGTGGAAAAGTGACCTGTAAATAGGTACGTTGCTGGTCCTGTACTTTGTGGGTAAATTTGGAACTCATGGCCCTATAGAAAATTAAATACAAAGGGAGAGGGAAGTAAGTTTGGAATACAGGAGAAGAAGTCATAGGAAAGTCTTCAGGAGGTCATCAAGTCCACCCTTTCTCATCAGTCCTGGCCTCCTGGTTTACATCCAGTCCAGCTTAGAAATTAATTACTTCATTTCTTAGGGTGTTATTGATGGTACAGTCATGCTGACCTAGCAGAAAATCTGCCTCAGGGGAGATGCCAAGCAGGGATGGTCCCACTTCCACCTCACTGAACCCCTTCCCATGCACAGAAGCTCATCTCACCATGGAGCAAGCCAGTGCTGGGAGAGGGACCATCAGGAAGCCAATCCTACTGAAAAAATGTCAGTAATTTTCGGCTGGTTTTAACTCTGAGCCAGCTCACTTGGACAATGTGGCTGCCTGCAGGGAAGGGCTGGAGTGGAGGCCAGCAGCAGTTCCTCCTTGCATGGCAGCTGGCTGCTCAACTCAACTCAGCTGCACTGATGGACTGCTCCTTCCATGACCTCTGGCTTTGTTTGTGGGTCTCCTCCAGGTTTGAGGAAGGGCTTCCAGTGGGAACAGCTTTTTCTTACAGCCTAATTTGCCTTGGTTTTGGGGTGGGTGAGGCAGAATAAGGCACTGGGTGTGGAACTGGCTGGATGGTATCAGTGGGTTCCTGTGCGGAAACTGAGGGAAATCAGGCTGGTCCAGAGCTCATTTCTGGGATAAAATGGAGAAGGATTGGGCATGGCTGATAATAGCAAACCTGCTCTGCTGCTACCTGGAGTGATACTGGTACCAAAGGAAGGGACCACCCAGGTGTCCCCTTCTCTGAGGGTTTGAAAACAGGTGACGTGCCCTGTCCTTGTTGAAGGAGGGTGAATACAGTAATGCCATCTTGTTCAGGGAAGGGGAGAGGAGCCCTCATGGCTCTTCCAAGGTACTTTGGATCGTATCTTCTCCTCCCTGGCTGAGCAGAAGTGACATTTCTCTGGAGCAGTGGTGTGACAGTGGAGGTGTTTTTGCACACTCCCACATTTCCCCTCAGGTGAAGCCACTCCCTGCACTCCCACCTGGAGCCGACCTCCTGGTTACAATGATGGGTGGAGTGAGTGGGGACCTCCCGTACTGATCTGTGCTGCTGTGAGGATGCACCCTTGTGTCACAAGGGGCTCCCCAACACTGGAGCTTCCTTCATCCCTGTCTCCATCCTCCTCCTCTTCCTCCAACCAGCTTCTTTCTTTCCTTCATCCCCAGACTTCATCCTTGTGCCTTATGCACCCGGCTGCCTTTCTGGGCAGACTCCACACGCTGCAGTCTGCTGGACTTCAGCTGGGAAGTGGCTGTGGAAGCTTTGCCAGTGATCCAGAGGAGACCAGGGGGATCTGGAAAGAGCCAAAGTGCTGCTGTGATAAATGCTCAGTTTGTCTGAGAGCTCCCCAGGACCTTCTCCTTGGGCTCACTGCTTGGAGCAGGTCTCCTCCATCCTGGTGTTCCTAAGGAGGCATGGCTGGGAAGGATGTACCAGTGGCCAGGCTTGGTAAAGAGCTGACCACCAAAGGTTGAGCACACCTGAGATCACAAAGGGACCAAGGTCACAGTCCTCTCCCTCAGAAATCTCTGAGGCAATATTCTTGCAGATCTTGCAAACCACAACAACTCCTAAGAATTCATCCCAGTGTGCCTTGTGCTATTCCTTTTTGGGCTTAATCCTGAAGGAATCTGAAGATCAGGGGCAGCCTCTTTTCTGTCTGCTGGTCCTGGTTGCTTTTCACAGCCAATTCCCACTGACAGAATTTGCTCGTTGTACAGAGCAGGAGGACAGGATGGAGACAGGTGCCTTCAATTTGTATTTATGCCTAATTTGTGTAACGAGGCAAGGACTGGTTCCTCATGTGCCTTGCAATTTACATCTTTTACTGACAAGATTATTTTTAAGCACTGTTTGTTACTAAACAGAAGTACAAAAGAGTTTGTATTTTTTTCCTTTGGGAAACAGGGAAGGGTATGAGTGTTCCTTATTAACCATCCCCTTCCCAGATCCCATCTGCTGACTTTGTATTGTTGAAAACATTGACAATATTTTAAGCTTTGTACTGTACTGATCTTTATTTAAAAACTTTAGTGGAAAAAAAAAATGTGTGAAAGCAAAACAATTGGTGTGGTGTGAAATTTCCAAATGCACAACTACAGAAGGTTAAGAGCCATTAGAAGTAAAGGGAATAATAATTACAGAGGGGATATATTAGAGTGATAATAATTACAGTAATGAACAATAGGGTGTGGTTTTATCTGTGCATCTCAAAGTACTTTCCAGGTTTCACGATACCTATTGGATTTCATTCCCTTTCCACAAGGGAAGTGCAGAATGGCTGTCCTGAAACTGATTAGAGAAATTTTAGTTCATCATCCACAATCACAGAAGGGTTGAGTTTGGAAAAGATCTCTGGGGGCCACTTGGTCCAACCCTCAGCTCAAGCAGGCCCCCCCAGAGCTGGTTGTTTAGGTCCATGTCCAGATGGATTTTGATTATCTCTGAGGATGAAGACTCTTTTGCCTCTCTGGGCAACTGGGCGAATGCTTGGCCACCCTCACAGTAAAAACATGTTTCCAGATGTTCAGAGGAACCTCCTGTGTTCCAGTGTGTGCCCGTGGCCTCTGGTCCCAGCCCTGGGACCTGGCACAGAGCCTCCCTCTGTCCTGTTTGCACCCTCCCTTCAGGGATTTATAGACACCTATAAAATCTTTAAATATTCCCTGACCAGATCCTCTTCACCAAGGTGCATATTCCTTGCTCCAGCCCTTCCCCCTGGTCTCAGGGACCAGGCATTCCTGAAGGGTTGGTAAAGACTGAGGTGAAGAAGGCTTTCCCATGTTCTCTGTAGCCAGCTCCCACATCTTACTGAGCAATGGGCCCACATCATTTTCCCTACTCTCCCTTTTGTCACCCTGTAGAAACCCTTCTGGTTGACATTCCCAAACAGATTCCAGTTGGACTTTGCCTTTCCTCATCCCCACACACTTGTAATGTCTCCTTTCTATCCATGTCCTTGCCTTCACCTTCACTCTGCTGCTTCTGTGTTTGAGTTTTGCCAGGACTCCCTGTTTATCCATGTAGGTCTGCTGGCATTTTTGCCCAGCTTCCTGCTCATTGGAATGGACTGTTCTCGAGCTTGGAGATTACTCCTCCCAGGCCTCCTTATCCTAAGGCACTCTACCAAGGAAGCAGAGGCCTTTGAAGATGCCAAAGTCTGAAGTCTAGAGGTGTTTGATGTTCACCCTCCACCCGTCCCTCAAGATCCTGAACTCCACCAGCCACGTCTGACTTTGACCCCCACATCCCCAGCAAACCATAGCTGGTGAGTCTGATGTCCTTGTTGGCTCCTCCATCATTTGGAGGGGAGAGTTACCAGCACTGCATTCCGCAGCCCTCCTGGATTGCAAATCATTGACCTATAGAAGGGTTTGGGTTGGAAGGGACCTTAAAGATCATCCACCCTAGACCAGATTTCTTAGAGCTCCATCCAACCTGACCTTGAATGTTTCCACAGGTGGGGTATCCACAGCTTCTCTGAATAACCAGTGCCAGGGCCTCACCACCCTCATAGTAAAGAATTTCTTCCTGAAATCAAATCTAAATCTACTCTCTGGCTTCACTTTGAAGCCATTCTCCTTTGTCATGCCACTACATAAATAGTCCCTCTCCATCTTTCATGGCAGCTCCCTTCAGGTACTGGAAGGCCACAGTTAGGTCACCCCAAAGTCCTCTTTTCTCCAAGATGAACAATCCCAATTCTCTTGGCGTTTCCTCTTAGGAGAAGTGCTCCATCCCTCTTATGTTGTCCTTCCAGCAGGTATCAGGGCAGATGAAGTCGACTTCATGAGGACCAGGACCTGCAAAGAGGCAGCTGCCCAGTATAGTGTCACCCATACTGGTTATCCCTTGAACCCTTCCCTGTAAGCTCTCTGTTGGCTCATCATCCATGCAGAATTCCAGGCACTCCAGCTGTTCTCTCACTAAAGGGCAGCTCCCTCTCCTCACCTTGGCTTGGCTGTGTCCCTCCATTGCAACACTCAGGTCATGGGAGCCATCACACCCCACCAGCCTGATCCCAACGAGATCATAGCCCTGCAGGTGCACCCAGGTCTCTCACTTGTCATGCCCAGTCCCCACAGTGCTGGTGTTCTCTCTGCACACTTCAGCAAGACACCCCAACACACCGACCTCCCAGGTTCAGGGATCCCAGTCTTAGGGATTTGTCCTTCACGGTGTTTTGTTTATTTTCTGATCCCTTTCTGTCACATCTCTCCATGTCCTCAGCTCATCAGCCGTGTCTGGGAGGACTGTGTGTGATCACATACATAATTCATCAATTTTTCCTGAATTTCAGCACTTAAAACCTCTAGAATATCTTCTATTTTTCCTTCCAATAGCAAATAATTTTAATTATTATTTGTTAATGTAACCGGCAGACCAAGGCTTCTGCAGGTTGTGTTTTTACCCACCAGAGGGCGAGCTGTATCCATCTGTGTCCTCCAGTGCCACGAAAGCAGAGCCCGATAAAGAATTCCTTTTCCTTTTCAGGAGCAGATAGCAGGGATGTGGGAAGCTAAAAAGGCTCATCTTGACCTTGTCTGTACAGAAGTTGTCAAGGATGCAGCTTAAACCAGATCTTGTTAGTTCCACTTCAATTCTTTATTTCTCATTTCTCCTCTCTCCTGCTTTACAATCACTATTCATAAGTACCAGCTTCTGCTCTGGCTTTTCTTCTGCTTTCTTCTCTGGAATCCCAGAATGGTTTGGGTTGGAAGGGACATTAAAGACCATCTCATTCCAAACCCCTGCCATGGACAGGGACACCTTCCATTAAACCAGGCTGCTCAACCTGGCCTTGGACACTTGAAGGGATGGCACAGCCACAGCTTTTCTGGGCAACCTGTGCCAGAGCCTCCCCACCCTCACAGGGAAGAATTCCTTCCCAATATCTCATCTAACCCTGCCCTCTGGCAGTTTAAAACCCCTGCCCCTTGTCTTGTCACTGCATACCCTTGTAAATAATCCCTTTATGGCTCCCTCAAAGCCCCTTTAGGCATTGGAAGGGGCTCCAAGGACTTCTCAGAGCCTTCTCTTCTCCAGCCTGAACATCCCCAGCTCTCCCAGTCCCTTAGCTTTACAAGGCTGTGCAGCAGGCACTCTGCCACACAGCCTTGTCACAAATTTGCTGTCACTCTCCTCAGGGATGATCCTTAGCACACAGAGGCAAATTTCCTTCTCTGAAACAGGCCCCATTCCCTGTTAAATGCTGCCTGGATTTTTCAGCTTGAAAACTCAGAGTGAGTGCTTGATCAGAGACCTGCACCTGGGTCTGAGTCAGCCCTCACAGCAGCAGCTTTGCTGTCTTCCAGATCCAGCTCTTCCAGTCCTGCTTGGCCTTCAGTCCATTATTTTCCTTTCTAAGCCCATCAGCCTCATTCTTTATCTCCCACCGTCTGGCTTTCTTCTCTCTCCCACACCATGCTCAGACAGACGGTCTGGCTGCACTTCTCTCTGCTTAACTTCTGCTGACAAAACCCTCCGATCTGCTGCCTGCCCTTGGATCACAGCCTGGCTTGGCTGGTGTACTGCTGATAAAGAGAACAAAGCAAAGATGCACAAAAAACTTTTTTTTTTTTTTTTCATGGAATCCTAGAAGGTTTGGGTTGGAAGGGACTTTCAGGATCATCTTGTTCCAACCCCTCTGCCATGGGCAGGGTCACCTTCCACTAGACCAGGTTTCTCCCAAATCCTGTCCAACCTGGCCCTGAACACTTGCAGCGATGGGGAATCCACTTCTTTTGGGGAATCCACAACTTCTGTAGGCAACAAACAACTTCTCTTTTCCGTGGTGATGGATTTAGCTCTGTTTTCTCGCTTACATTTAGGAGTGACTTTTGAACAATCACCTTTAGCTTCATGGTATCCCTGATGCTTCTTTTTGCCCCTTCCTCCAGAAATAAAATCCGTGTTTGAGAGGGATTATATCAGTGCTACATATGAAAAATACACTATTTCACACCTACATACCTTTTTATATATGTATATATATCATAAACCAGTGCAACCATTTCTGTTAAAACATTTCAATCACTCCAGGTATGGATTTGTGACTTCACAGCCACAAATCACTGTGGGCACTGCACAGGGCAGGGCAAACTCCCCAGAAAGAAGCCCTCCAGATGCCACCACCCATTCTGGAGGCTAAGATATTTTAATGTGTGGGCGTTATGAGGGGCTACGAGGGAGATAAGGAGGAGCTCTGAGTGGGCTCTGAGTGGGGTATGAAAGGCTGTGAGTGGGATACGAGCGGACTATGAGGAGCTGTGAGGGGAAAACCCTTAATAAAACAGGATTTACGCTTTCCACGTCTTTTTTCCCGCTGCGGAGGCCGGATTCCCCTCAGAGGGGTGGGGGCGGTTCGGCCCCTCACAGCCCTCCCGGCTGCCGCGGCGAGTGGCGCTCACTGCGCAGGCGCAGAGAGAGGGGCGCGCAGGGCCCCGCGCATGCGCACTGAGCGCACGGGGGTTGCCGTGGAGACGCGTCTGAGGGGCCGGGCCCGGAGCGCTGCCGCCGCCATGAGCTCGGGGCCGGAGCCGGGGCCGGATCTGGGGCCAGGGCCACGGACATGGCCGGGGACAGGGACAGGGCCCGCCATCGGGCCCCTGCCGGGGCTGCCCTTCCTCCCCGGCTGCGCCATCAAGGACCCCACGGTGAGCGCGCCCGCCCACTGTACCCCTGCTGTACCCCCTTCCCACGGGAGTCCCCCCGCATCACGGTGGGCTGGCCTAGGGGGTGCCCCACTGAGAGATGCCCTCAGAACGGGCCTCTGCATCCCCCCCACACTCCCTCCAGGTGGTACCTGGTACCTCCTGAAGACACTCTGTGAATTTGGTATTCCCTCAGACATTCTTCTAAATCCACGGGAGACTTGGGACCCCTAAACTCGGCAATGTTCATAGAATTGTGGAATAGTTTGGGCTAGAAGACAAATGGTTTGGGTTAGGAGACCTTGAAGACCATCTCATTACACCCCCTGCCGTGGGCAGGGACACCTTCCACTATCCCAGGGTGCTCCAAGTCCTGTCAACCTGGCCTTGGACACTGCCAGGGATCCAGGGGCAGCCACAGCTTCTCTGGGCACCCTGTGCCAGGGCCTGCCCACCCTCACAGCCAACAATTCCTTCCCAATATCCCATCCATCCCTGCCCTCTGGCACTGGGAAGCCATTCCCTGTGTCCTGTCCCTCCATCCCTTGTCCCCAGTCCCTCTCCAGCTCTCCTGGAGCCCCCTTAGGCACTGCAAGGGGCTCTGAGGTCTCCCTGGATCCTTTTCTCCTCCAGGTGAACACCCCCAGCTCTCCCAGCCTGGCTCCAGAGCAGAGATGCTCCAGCTCTTGGAGCATCTCCATGGTTTCCTCTGGACTCACTCAATGGATCCATGCATTTCTTGTGTTTTGGGTGGGTCCAGACCTGGATGCAGCACTGAAGGTGGGGTTTCACAAGAGCAGAGTAGAGGGAGAGACAATTCCTCCAGGGAACACGTTACCCCCTGAACCCACTCCAAGGGAACCTCGTGTTCCCTCAGACCATCCTCTAACTCCCCCAAGATGCCTGGTACCCCCTGAATTCCCTGAGTATCCCTGAGACAACTTGATGTCCTTTGAACCCATGTCCTGGAAACTTCAAACTCACCAGACCCTGGTACCCTGGACATGACCCCCAAAGAACCTTCTGCTCTGTAAACTCACTTGATGCTCCCCAGCAGATTTAATATCCACTTAACTCTCCCACAGGGACTTGGTGTTTCCCAAAGCCACCAAATACCTGCTGGACTCACTTCTGGGGAATCTGATTGCCCTGTAGCCATCTGGTGTCCCCTGATCCCACCCACAGCAGACCTGGTACTCCCTAAATTCTTCCAGTGTTATTGAGCATTGCAATCTGTTCCCAAGGGACCAAGTATCCCTGAACCAACCTTCAAGGGCACTTGGTGCTTTTAATCTTCTTCCCAAGGAATCCACTGTATCATGCACCCATCTTACAACCCTGAATTTGTCCTGATAGCTTTGGAGAGAAAGTCACACACACCCCTGCTCCTCCTCATTTGTGAGCCTCATTTGAAATTCCAAAAGCCTTTTCCATAACTGCAGAGCTGCTATCTGCAAACTCACCCCTTTGGATATCCAGTTCCCCTGAATCTGTCCAATAATTCCCCCACTGGTTCATGAGATCCCCAGACTCACTTTACAGTCCTGAAACCTGATTCCCTCTGGAAAAGTGCTGTTTCTCTGAACCATCTGAGTTTTCCCAAAGGAACCTTTTCTGAACCTTCAGCTCATTCTGATACTGTCCTGAACCAAGTTCCTTAGACTCACCTGATACTTCCTCAACTGGATATACACAGGAGAAGCAGTATTGATTAAACCTGGAGCATTCCTCCACCAGGAATTATTCCCCTAAATCATCCCAATATAATTATTTCTTGGACATAATTTATCTATTAGATAGAAACACCTCGAAGTCACCAGTCTCATTACAATCAACACCTCCCTGATATCCCTTCCTCCAAAGCTCTGATACTTTCAAAATTGCTCTCCTGGTGCTGCCTGGAGAACCTAATCCATGACAGTCTAGGTCTGGAACCTGATAATGTGATGGCAGAACTGGTATCCCACCACAGGACTGGTACCACCGCAGCTTCCAGGATCATCCCCAGGGAGTGACACACTCTTTGCTGCTCCCAATTCCCTGGAAGAAACAGTTCCATCCTTATCCTCTGCACCTGATACCTAAATGGGGAAGCAGCCTCTCCTTTTCCCCATCCAATGGTCCAGGCACTGAGGACCTGATAATCCCAAATCCTCCCAAAATCCTCTTGAGGAAGTGGTACCACAGAGAACTGGTGCCTCCATTTATTTCTCTGATATACTAAAAAAAAATCCCACAAAAAGCCAAAAAAGGGGTTGTTTCATGCCTGGTTTGGGCACACGAGGGATTTACAGCCTCCCTGAGAGCATCTTTAACAGAAAACATTCTCAGCTGCATTCAGCTCCATCCATAAAAATTGTCACAGAATCATGGAATGGTTTGGGTTGGAAGGGACCTTAAAAGATCATCTTGTTCCACCCCCCTTCTGTGGGCAGGGACACTTTCCATGGACCAGGTTGCTCCAAGCTCCAACCTGGCCTAAATCAGTGACAACTGAGTTCTCCAGTAGTAAATAGAGATTATCATTATCATAGCAGATAATCATGCAGTAATAAAGATTATCTCAGAGTTATTATCAGATAATAGTATTTCCTTGAAATAATTTATGACATCTTGGAAATCTTCAATTTTCCACTCTATAAAACTGGCATTGCAATACTTGTTTTCCCAGTGTATGCTGAGAAGTTCTGAACGAAACCTCTGTTCAAATAAAGTGCTGTTACTGCCTATTGCTTACAGGACAGGGGAACAGACACTGGGAGAGGGAATGGTGTTCCTGTGAAGTGTTACAGACTTGGCAAAAAGAAGGACACAATTCCGTGGAATTTCTTCAGATAAACACAGGCAGCAACTGAGATTAGGAGTTTACATTCTGGGCTTTCCCTTTTAAATTTGCATTGGTCACCTGATCCCGTGAGATGTTATCTGGCATCCAGGCTCGCTTTGGGAGAGCTCATCCACTTATGAGCTTTATGAAGCAATGAGGTGCTTTCTTTAGGCAAATGTGGGCTCTTAAAAGACACTTCTGACAAACACTGCTCAAATTAAAGACAAACTTCCTGGTTTTTCTTGATTTTTTTCCCCCAGCTTTCCTTTGGTATTTATTTAAGAGAAGGAAGTGGCAATTCTGTGGTGGTTTATAAGATGTTCTATTAACATATCTTCAGACAAATCTGAATTTCACTTGTTTTCCTCACTGCTCTCTCCATTGATCTATAGTAGCAGTGTAAAGAGAAAACAGGGAATTATGTGGAATTCAAGTGGGGCCTTGAAGGTATAAATAAGATTAGGGGCTTAACCATGAGGGGCAAGAGAAGGGGTAGAGAAGAAGCTGCTTGCACGCCTCAGGTTGCATTGACTGCAAGTCTGGGGCTGGAAAAGGAGCTGAAGCTTGTTCTCTGAGCACTAGAAATGCATACAACTGTTTTACTTGGCAAAAGTCAAGAGGTTTTATTATCAAGGACTCATAATTTCCCCTGCTTTCTCTGGAGCATTAAGTGTTGAAAGCCCAGTGGGACCAGGCAGGCTCTCAGAGTGCAGGTGAGGTACCACGTGTGGTGGAGCTTGCAGCAAGTGGAGTAGTTTGATGTCACTCAAGTCTGTCCCTGCTCTTCAGTGGTGAAGAACAGGACTGGCTGACAGAGATCTGATCCTGTTCATGGCTCTGATTGAATGCAGCCCTGGGAGAAAGATTTGGGGCTGCTGATGGGTGAGAGGCTGGGACCCAGAAACCCCCCACCATGAGCTGGAAAGGGCGCAATTCTGCCTGTCTGACCAGCTCAGGTGAGGCCCCACCTGCAGAGCTGCCTCCAGATCTGGGGTCCAACAGCAGAAGGACGTGGAGCTGCTGGAGAGAGTCCAGAGGAGGCCAAAGAGATGTGCCAAGGGCTGGAGCCCCTCTGCTCTGGAGCCAGGCTGGGAGAGCTGGGGGTGTTCACCTGCAGAAGGACCCAGGGAGAGCTCAGAGCCCCTTCCAGTGCCTGAAGGGGCTCCATGAAACATCAGACAAGCTTTTTAGCAGGGCCTGTAGCAATAGGACAAGGGATGATGATTTTAAACTCAACAAAGCTTAATTTAGATTAGATATAAGGAAGAAGTTTTTTACAAAGAGTGGTGAGGCCTGGCACAGGCTGCCCAGAGAATTTGTGGCTGCTTCATCCCTGGAAGTGTCCAAGGCCAGGTTGGACAGGGCTTGGAGCAACCTGGGATAGTGGAAGGTGTCCCTGCCCATGCCCCATGTTCCACAGGGTGGAACAAGATAATCTTTAATGTCCTTTCCAACCCAAACTGTTATATGATTCTATGACTGTATAGAGAGGTGATAAAATGACTGATGTGCTTTTGTTCATTTCATAATTGCAGTTCTGTGAGTATGACAGGCCTTGATTTAACCCAGCAAAGAAAATCCTGTATCATGCCCAGGCGAGAGTTAAGAAAATAAATAACAATGGAACACACACAGGGTGCACAACTGTCAAGGCAGCACCATAAGGCAGTAACTGAGGTCCCATGGTGCTCTGTACTGCTGACAAACAGGATAGGGAACAAAGAGCTAGTGAGATAAATACTGGGGCAGATAAAGTGCTAACACACTGTTCTAGGCACTGAATATGGTGGCAGTCAGGAAATTCAGTGATTTAAGTTCTTCTGGAGTCTGTGGCAGTGCGAGGATCAGAGTTCACTCACGTGCATTGTACATCCACCACACAGTGTTTTTTTCCACTTCCTCAGTCTAAGTGCAAAATGTGATTTTAAATAACTGCTGCAGTAGTTTTATAATAAAATGCTGGGGATGTGTGGGGGGAAACATTCTTGATATTGCACTCTCTTACTGGGTTTTTTTTGTGCTTCTAGTAGCTGTGCCTACTAAAATCATGCAGTATTTTGATAGCTGGATTTCCTTCCAACAGAAAACATCTTTTCATCGCTCCCAGACACTGGACTTCAAAAATGGATATGCCTTTTCTCGGCTGCCAAGAGAGGGGGTTGGTGGGGACACACTCTTTGCAAATCAGCTCTCTCAAGATGAATTAGATGATTTATGCACCAAGGGAACCACACTGACCTACGGGCAAGTCAAGAGGTCTGCACCTTCCAGCTTCACTCCAGCGTTCGTGGCTTATGACAAAAAGGTATAAAGAAGCTGATTCCAGGAATATCACTGGCCAAATTCGGAGGCATAAACAGTCAGCTCCAGGGTTCACAGGACTTTGTTACAGCAGTTTTCAGATGCCAGAGCCCTTAGTCAGAGACAGCTGAATCCCAGACTGAAAGAGGCTTTCTTTGCTCGGGAGGAGGATTATAATACGTAAACGATGTAAGACATTCCCTGCAAGTTACACTCGAGCATTTCCAGCAGGCTTTGGAAAAGAGGTTTGATTAGCTCTGGAAAGCTCCAGTTTAAAAGAATTGTTCTGCAAGCCACAGCCTTGAGTTTTGTGTTTCCAAAACTATACTGAAGTTGTAACTGAGCTTTAACTGGAAAAGTCAATCTGCAGTGGAAACCCTGGTAGCCTCTTTGACTGTGGTCCATCTATTTGTGTTGGTCACACAACGTGTCACAGCCTGAACTGCTCCATTAGTGCTTCCCATGTCACATCTTGGTGATCATATCAGACTGGGAGGTGGCTCTGTGTCTGCTTGGAGCAGCCCTGAGCTGATCCTTGGTATTCAGGGTGCCAAAGTCCCCGGCTGCAACCCACAGCCATGGATGGAGCAGCTGCTGCAGGGGGAGCTGCAGGGCTCAGGAGCTCAGCATGTGCAGGCTCTGCACGCTGCCAGCCCTGCCAGAGCTGTCTGCAGCCAGCCAGCCCTCAGCCCGACTGTCCCACAGGCTGGGGAACAGATGTGCTCTGTTAATTACTGGGGCTGTTCCTTCAGAGTAATGGAGATGTTGCTGGTTAATCTGTCAGGTCTTTCTCTGCCCCTCCCTTCAAGCCACAGGAGCAGCAGGGGCCCCAGTGCTGCTGGGGATGTCTCAGTCCCTTGTGGGGCACTTTGCTGACTGGTAGGAACTTGCTGGCTTTATCATCCCATAATTATAATTATGATGTAGGCTGGGTATGCAAGGCCTGATTGGCCACCTACACCTTCTTAGGGGCATTGAATGATCTTGGAAGGAATATTCCTCCTACTTCTGCCAAGCAGAGGGACTGGCTGATTAGTTCCCTGGCACAAATCAGCTTTTGCTGTCAGTGATGAATAGATGTGACTTCAGATCATGGAAAGGTTTGGTTTGGAAGGGGCCTTAAAGATCATCTTGTTCCAGTCTCCCTGTCTGGCAGGGACACCTTCCACTAGACCAGGTTGCTCAGAGCCCCTCCAGCCTGGCCTTAAAATAATGACCTATTCAGATTTTAAAATCCTCAGATGTGGTTGAACTCTTTACTAAAATCTCTTGATAACTTCCCTCAGTCAGGGTTGTAAAGCTGACAAAGAGCCATGTGTGTCACTAAAGTAGATTACTGTCAGCAGCCAAGCACCTGTCAGTAGGTGAAACAGCAGGTGATCAACAAGTAGGAAAAAGGCTGTATTTTTATACTTGTTTCATGCACATCAAATTTGCAAAAGGCACATCTTGATAAAAGCCTTCCTGGTGCCTCTGCTGTCACCCACAGATTAGGCCACTGTTGTCTTTGAAGATTTTGTAGAATCTAATCCAGTAATTTTACACCACCAAAGCAAATTACAAATGAATTTTTGGCCCTGATAGACTAATCACGGTGTTCAATTTGTTTCTTTCTCTCTCCCTTTGTTTTACTGTCTTTTGGGCAGGTTTTGAAGTTCGATGCCTACTTCCAGGAGGAAGTTGCCATGTCTGCAGAGGAGCATTACCGGATCCGCCAAGTGGGCATCTACTACTACCTGGAAGATGACAGCATGTGTGTCATCGAGCCTAAGGTGAAGAACTCGGGTCTGCTTCAAGGCAAACTCATGAGACGCCACCGAGTGCCCAAGAATGAGCAGGGGGATTATTACCACTGGAAGGATCTGAACCTGGGCATCGACCTCACCATGTATGGCAGGACCTACCGCCTGGTCAACTGCGACTCCTTCACCAAGGTGTGTCGTGGGGAGAACACTGACAGAAAGAGTCCTGGGAATTACAGGATTTTAGTCACCTGTTAGAGTGCAGCAGTTTGCAGCTGTAGCTTTTGTGATATAGGTGCTTGCAGTCTCTCATTTTGCTTTTTGTGTAGTTTTTTTTTCTTCAAGCCAGCAGGGAGTTCAGGGTATGACATCTGCTGAGGGCAAGTTAACTGCTCAGTGTTTTTGCTCCAGGACTGCTGGGAGTTCATCCTTTGTCCTCAGGTCTTCTCTTTACAATACTAATTCTAAGTTCATGTCTGGGCAGTTTAACTGCTTAGAGTCCAGATGAAACATTGTACACACATGAGAGGGAAATTAGTGATCCCGACTCTTTTTTGATTTAATATTCCTCCACTAAGAACAGTGGAAGGGAATAGAAGCAGTAACTCTGTACACATGCACAGCCAAGCCATGATCCATGGGTTGAGAATCATGGTATGAACTGACCTTTTAAGAGAACTTACTCATTGCCTACTTTTCTATTTCTGGCTATTTTTGTGCCAGTAAATGAGAAAATAACAATCCAATAACAAGAAAAAAGAATCACCAGTACACTGGTATCCTGCTAGATTGTCCCCAGTATAATCTCAGCTCTGGTCAGCTCCTGTTCTGCCAGGCCAGGGAACCATTCCCATTAGGTGAGTTACATGCAGTCAGCCTGTCCTGGAGGCTGAGAGAGTTTAGATCCAGGCTTTTCCTTGCCAGTTGGCCTCAGTGCCCAGGAATGTTCCCAAGCATGGATAATATATTGGTATAAACGTGGCTGTGGGGCCAGCCCTGTTGGAACTGGATGACTGTTAAAGTCAGTTCACATCAAATGAAGAGCTGGTCCTCATGTTAATATTGATGGAAAGCATGGAATGAGCTATGTGGGTCTACATCTCAAGGCCAGCAGTCTATTTATCAGTTATTGATATCTTCCAGACCAGAAAATAGTGAGTCTGAAAGTGTGAACCTGCCTTGTGAGTCTCCAGAGGGATCTCATATTCCTGTGGGAGATGTTTGCATAGGTGCTTCCTGGGCTGAATGTTTTCATGGGCCACTTCTCAAGGCTAAAAAGGAAACAAGACCCTTGACTTCAGAGGTTGTTTTGGGTGACTGATACAAGTCCATGAGTAACACCTTGGATTTTGTTCATCACCCAAGGTAAGCAAAAAATCCCTTTGTAAACAAGCAGATTGCACTTTTTCTGTGGGAAAAGTACTCCTGAAAGATGGAATGAAGCTGCCACTGACACATATCCTCGTGCCTGAAGGGTCTTGATGTGCCTGGTTACTGTCAGACTTACTGTCTGACACAGACCTAAGTTCTTGCAAATTCAGACTGACTACATCTGTGTTTATACACCAATTTAATCTTTTTCCTTTACATAAAAGAGACCAACTGACAGTTGTCTTTCATTTAAAGACCTAAGGCCAAGGAGGACTGTGCTCAAGTGAAATTTGAGTTAGGATGTTGAGGACAGGACTACTCTGATTAACTGAAGGGTAAGCAAAGCTAAGAAGCAGCTTGAACAGATATATTTGTCATCTGTTGTATTTTACTATTGCAGCAGAGTTCTCTGTGAGGAATGAACTTGAAGCATTCTGACCTCACTGATCTCAGCCCACTCTAGTCACCTCTTACCTTCAGAACTCCTGGCAGCACTAACACCTCAGCTGACCTTCCTAGGTGTTCCTGGAGAGCCAAGGAATTGAAGTGAACCCCCCAGAGGAAATGGTTTCAGATCCTTACACTGAAAAGCGTCGGACACCTGAGCAAAAACCCATCGTGCCCGCAGGTCCTGACCCCTTCAGGCAGTTTCTGACCTATGACACAAAGGTGAGAGAGCTGGGGATTACCCAAATTATTGTATAATTACCCACATCATACTGGTAAGACACCTTCAGTCTTGTGTCCTGGTCTGGCTCCTTCACTTTAGGAAACACATTGAGGGGCTGGAGCGTGTCCAGGGAAGGGAACAGAGCTGGGGAAGGGGCTGGAGCAGCAGGAGAGGCTGAGGGAGCTGGGAAAGGGGCTCAGCCTGGAGAAAAGGAGGCTCAGGGGGGACCTTGTGGCTCTGCACAACTCCCTGACAGGAGGAGGCAGCCGGGTAGGGGTCAGCATCTTCTCCCAGGCAACTGGCAAAAGGACTGGAAATGGCCTCCAGTTCTGCAAGGGGAGGTTTAGGTTGAATTAGGAAGAAGTTGTCCACAGAAAGGGTGATTAGACATTGGAAGGGGCTGCCCAGGGAGGTGATGGGGTTGCCATCCCTGGAGGTGTCCAAGGAATCACTGCATGTGGCACTCAGTGCTCTGGGCTGTGTGACAAGGTGGGGGTCAGTCAGAGGTTGGACTCAGTGATCTTCCAAACCAAAAGATCCTGTGATTACAGTGAGTATGTGCTATTGAAACCCAGGTCTTGTGAGTGTCTGTAACCTCACTCATTCTAAATCGTCTCAGTCTGCTGAACAGACTCCAGATTTGCTCCTTTCTTGGCTTTAGTGAGAAACAAAGCCTTTTATGCTTTTTTTCTGGGTTTTGTGCTTTGTAAACATCTCCCCTTTGGAGAGCAGAGCCTGTGCTCAATATCATTCATTACTCTCTTGCTTTCTGTTGGGATGAGATAAGCCACCTGCCTCTGGAATTTAGCAGCCAGATGCAGTTCTATTAGGAATGGTCTTGCTGCACCCACTCCTCTCCTACCCCAAAATTGATGCCAGGTGCCAGAGCAGACAATTTCAGACAAACACAAATGTCCCTTGCTCTGACTAAATTCTCCCCTGCCTCTTCAGGAGCTGAACCTTGGGGAACTCTTGAGCATCTCAATGTGATGAGTTTGATTTCTGTGGCATCAAAAGATGATTCTGATCCATGTTTGTCTGCTTCTTTTTTCTCCACCCCAGGTGCTTCGCTTCTATGCAATATGGGATGACACCAACTGTGCCTTTGGTGATCACCATCCCTGTGTCATCCATTACTTCTTGGCAGATGACACAGTGGAGGTTCGGGAAGTCCACAGGAAAAATGATGGGAGAGACCCATTCCCGGTACTGATGAGACGCCAGCGCTTGCCCAAAATCTTTGTGGACAAGAGCAGTAAGTTTAGATTGGCACATCTGCCTGTGCTGAAGTGTCATTTCATGGTTAAAAAAAAGTTCTTGAAGTGGTCACTGAATTCTTTATTGTTTGGGAAACAGTGGCAGGACAGCAGTGCCAACATCTCCCTGGAGCTATTTATACACCTTGCTTTTATATCCCTTTTCACTAGGAAATCATCTCCCTGATTAATTTATTTTCCCTTCTGCTCCCTTGTGCTTAGAGAACTTCCCAAGCTGTGTGCTGGAGATCACTGACCACGAGGTACAAGAGTGGTACTCACCTAAAGATTTTGCTGTTGGCAAAAGTGTCACCTTCCTTGGGCGCACCTTCTTAATCTATGATTGTGACAAGTTCACTCAGGACTTCTATCGTGAAAAATATGGCATCACAGACTTCCAGCCAGTGGATGTGAATAAGAAACCAACTGAAAAAGCTCCACAGGTACTGCAAACAATTTCTCAAATGAAGGGAGGAAAGGAAGCAGCTGGTGTAAGCTCTCAGCTCAGTAAGAACCTGTAGGAAACAAGTTCAACTTAAAGAAAAAAGTAATTTACAAAGACAAGGCAAGAATGGCCATAATCAGTATAAGAATGGCTGCTCTTATACTGCAGAACTGTCCCTCACTCTCCAAAACAGTGCTGCCAAGTCTGAACTGCCTACTGGGGATGGTCACAGCCCTTGCTGGGTTACCTCCCTAACTGAGCCCGGGAATGGTCTGGAGTTGTGGCTTAGGCCACAGACCTGATGGGGATTAAGCTACCAGTTTAACCATTTGGTGGTTGAGTTCCTGTGCACAGGAATGTTTGGAACTAGATGATTTTAAGGTCCTTCTCTACCCAAACTATTCTATGATTCTTTAATAGCAACATAACCTCTTTATTCAGAGAAATTACCTGGCTTTCTGAATTTCAGATTTCCTTAATCCTCTTATATTTTCATTAAGTCCAACACATGGCCAGGCTGGTATCATCTCTACTGGGCAGGATGTCACAGCTTTTGCTACCTGCTGGCAGAATATTTCCTTCCAAGTCTGATGCACTTTGATAAGTCTTGTAAACTTTGTCTTGTTCTTAGTTGCAGCTGTTCACAGTTGATATCTCCTCTGGATGCAGGTAATTCCTCCCTATAATGGTTTTGGCATCCCTGAAGACTCTCTCCAGAACTGCCTCAGTCTGTTTCCAAAGCCTCCACGGAAAGATGTCATTAAGATGCTGGAGAATAACCTCAAGGTCCTGAGGTACCAGGTGGCCCTGGTAAGTGCTTTCCTTGGTGGAATAGTGCCAGGAGGATGGGAGGAGCAGCCTGCCCAGACAAGGCTGTTGGCAAATTCTCCTTTGTGCCAGTGGGACAAGAGAGCTCCCCGAGCCAGCACAAGTGCCCCTGGAGGGATGCCGTGGGGTTATTGTGTGCTTGCTGTGACAATTGGCAGCTCACAAAATTAGAAAAAAAAAAACAAAAAAAAAAACCTAAAAACCAAGGCCAGAAAGTACAAACCAGACCTGCTACAAATCCACAGCCATTTATGGAAAAACTCCCTCTGCTGCTGCTACGTGACAGATGGCCCTGACTGAAGCACTGGGCACTGTGCCTCTGTCTGCCTGCCACCACTGCCACCAGCCAGAGCCTGATGTCTCTGCTGCTGGCTCCAGCACGTGTCCTTCTCCAGGCTGGTCCTGGCTGCAGCAGCCAGCAAGGAGCTGTCCTAGCAGAGCAGCCAAGTGCCAGTGTAGGAGCTGAAAAATCCACAGAAATGGTGTTTTCCACCCACAGCAGCACCCAGGCCCTGGCCTCTGTGCCAGCTTTCCAGCTGGTTTATGCAAGGAGCCTCTGGCACATCCAGCAGCAGCGATGGCATTTCCTGTGCTGCCTGGTGCCTGCCCTCTCCAAATACTCCAAGTGAATAAGGGCTGGTTTCTTTTCCCTATTGTGCAGGAGTTCCCTAAAGGTCACGGCTGAGGAGTTAAGATCCACTTAGCTTTAAACTAAGCAAGTAAACCCACTGGTGTGTCAGGGGAGTGACTTCCTGTGACTAAGAGCTGAAGCAGCACCAGCCTCTCTCAGGCACTCAGCATAATGAAAAATGTCATTTTAAATCTGAATTTTACAGCCACTCTGGGATGAATCATTCCATATAGGATATTACTTTCTCTTGGATTACTCAGGCTATGGAAACACTGAATATACTTGGTAACTTCAGCCCAGATTCTGCTTGAGTGGCTTGAGTAAAGCGAGTAACCTTTGAAATTCAGATCCTTAGTGCTGTCTAGGGCTCTGTGACATCATGCCAGCACACCAAGTGCTTTGTTTAGTCAGCTATAAAAAAATCTCTGGGTGCTTATGAGTGGGTTACAAGGTACTCCCAAGTACCCCAGGAAAAGAAAACCTGGTTCAAATGCTCTGTTCCAAACCCACTGCCTTTCCTCTAGGAATCACCAGTGCCTGAGGACAAAAATCGCCGTTTCATCCTCTCTTATTTCCTCTCTGATGACACAATTGGCATCTATGAACCTCCAGTCAGAAACTCTGGCATCCCTGGAGGGAAATACTTAAAAAGGACCAGAGTTACCAAGCCAGGGTCTACTCCAGAGAATCCCATATATTATGAGCCCTCTGACTTCACCATTGGTTCTACGGTTGAAGGTAAAATCCAGCCTGGATTTATAATTCTCTGCTCTGACATGACATTTATTGCATGGACAGTGTGTATGCCTTCCTTCACTTGAAAGATCTGCTGCTTCTGGGTCTCATCACACTTGAGTTTCCAGATAGCAGCTGGTGTACGTTGCTAAAACTTTGTTACTCTCAATGTGTGAACCCTTGAATCAGTGAAATTATTCTTACTTCAAGAAGTGAAACAAGTGGCAGGGCTGGCTCAAAGCTGAGCCCAGCCACAGGACAGGAGGAATCCTGCTCCTTCCTGGATGAAGAAATCACTTTAACCCATGCTAAAACACAGGTAACACTACTTCTTTAATGCTTCTTCCCCAGTGTTTGGCCACAGGTTTGTCATCACTGACGCTGATGAATATGTGCTGAATTATTTGGAGAGAAATGCTGAGAGTTTCCCTGCAGCAACACTGCAAGCCATAAGGGACCATTTCCACCCACAGCAGGTGGTAGTGGAGACTGCCAGCAGGTGGGCTACCCAAAATGGGGTGGTGGGGCTGAATAAGACTCAGGGTTGACAGCTAAGGGCATTTGCAGCAGCCTCCCTGGGCTCCAGGCTCCTGCTCTGCTGGTGGTTCAGCTCTAAGAGGCTGTGTTTGGCACATTCAGAGGGTGTGAAATGTATTAAGTCAAATGCTGTGGCTGCTGCTGGCCCCAAAACCTCGTGGGACAGCTCTGGCTCAGCAGCTGAGGCAGAGAAGTGGTCACAGCACCAAGCCTGAGTTCAAAAAGTGTTTGGACTTTCAGCCAATCATAGAATCACAGAATGGTTTGGGTTGGAAGGACCTTAAAGATCATCTCATTCCAACCCCTGCCATGGGCAGGCTTCTCCAAGCCCTGTCCAACCTGATCTTAAACATGTCCAGGGACAAAAAAACCCCTGATCTTTTCCCAAGAGGCATCAGTTCACTGTAACAGATGCTGCCAGCTTGAGCTGCTGGATGGTTGCAGGCTCAGCAGGTGGTGAGGGGAGTCTTTTTTTGGGACATTTGTTCCTTCTTTGCTTATCAGCTCATCAGAGCCTAGCCCACATCCTCCTTTTTGGCTGTCTGGACCCAGTTAGTGTGATGCAGTAACAACCCTGTTACCTCAGAACGTGGTTTGGAGGCACTTATAGCATTGGTCTAGTTGAAAGTCAAGTTTCCCACAGTTTCTGAGACTGTGGAGCACACAATGAAATGCTCCTTGCTCACACAAGTGTCACAGCAAGGCTGCCAGAATGAGTTTTTACATGAAATCCTGTTATTTCTTCCTTCTGCAGTGGCTTCCCCAAGAAGGACCTGGATGATTTAATTGCAGAGGTTCAGAAAGAGCTGAAGCTCCATCACGAGCCCTTCAACACCAGAAAGTTTCATGAGGCATTTCATCATTTTGACACGGAAGGCTCTGGCTTCATGGATAAAACAAGATTTTTAAATGTTTGTGACAGGTTCCATGTGCCAACCAGCACCATTCTTCTTAAAAAGGTCAGATGGAAGGGGTGCTGTGCATGTGGAATTCCCCTCCTATAACTCTTCCAAAAGATCTCTAAAAACCAACCCTAAGCAGCTGCTCTAGCCTACAAATGGGAACAACTTCAAGAAAAGAGCAAGAGAGGCCCAGTTCAGAAAAGTTTCTGAGCCTGTGTCTTAGATTGCTGTCCTCTAAAGAAAGGGAAGAAATGTTATCCAGGTTGCCCCCTGTGTTTGGCTGCACTGTTATTCCTGCTGGTTCAGGTCTTGGATGAGTAGAAGAGGTTGTATATCATGATAAAGGTCAGGAATCATGACAGAGATCAGGGACAGGCTCCTGCAGAGCTTGGAGTGTCTGTGATGGCTTAAGCACAGCTGGGATTGAGTAGAGGTGACATAAAACAATAATAATAATAATAATCAAAAAATAAGTTAGAATCATAACCCCCTGGCTAACACTTGCTGGGCACTATGAGCAACAAACAGCACATGGAGATCACAGTCTGCAAAGCAGAAAATGTGAGGAAAACTGAGGGAAAAATTCCTGCAGTGAGGATGGAGGAGGGTCCTTTCAGGAACATGAGTGGCAAGGATGTTTCCTCAGCATCATATGACTGACATTAGATTAGTGGCCAAAAAAGGGGGACTCAGACTCCAGAGAAATCTAAAATGCAGAGGGAATATTTCCCTTGCTAAAATAAAAACTTTTCTAAAGCAGGCAACTGTGAGCATCACAGCCATGGTTAGAAAGGTGCAGGGGCAGGGAGCTGAATGGGATGTGGGATGAATCAAGGCCCTGACCAGCACCCAGGGCTTTGCTGTACCAGAGTTCATGAGAGCTCACTCTGCCCTGAGGAATTTACAGAGTGGTGACAGTCCCTGCTCCACTCTGAGAATGGGACAGAAGTAACATTCCTAAAATTATGCACAGAACCTGTGACAATTGAAGATAAACTCCCACGTTTGAGCCCCAAAACCACTAAAAACATCCATCTTCTCTCCTGAAATCTTAATCCCAGTATTCCCAGAGTCCTGGGAAGCATGGCAGGGCTATAAATTAAACATCTGGCAGAGAGTTCACTGCTTGGAGAGGAGCACAGCTGTCAGTCACAGGGCAAACCCCAGGGAATCTGTCTCCAGGCGACAAGGGGAAGAAGAATCCTTTCAAGGAATTGTGATATTAGACCTTTTCCATCTCTCAGGGTGTCAGAAGGAGATTAGTTATGCAATTAAAGAAACAAAAGCCTCGTTTCTTCCCCTGAAGCACACAAAGGCTGTGGCTCTGTAACACAATGCAGGGTCAGGCACGGGACACCAGAACTGGTTCATTAGTGGGGCTGTCACCGAGCTCAGTTATCTGTGTCTCCCCTTTATGCCATGTGCACACACCAAAGTGACACCAGGGGACAGTAACTGTTCACATACACTGCCCCCACCCCACGTCTGGGCAGGGATTTCTGCAAGATTTCCTGGGGCCTCTCTCAGTCTGTGGCCATGCTTTGTGTTTTTGTGAATCTGATGCCACTCTGGTGAGGCCCAGAAGGAAATCAAGATTAAATTCAAACATTTAAACTCTTCTCCTTGCATAGATTAGTGTCATCTATAGGCATTCAAGGTTGGATTTGAACCTTTAGATCATCAAGTTGAACCCTTAAATAGTTGGACTCAGTGATCCAAATGTTGGACTTGATGATCTTGCAGGTCTTTTCCACCCTTAATGGTTCTATAATCCTAAATTTACCTGTGATTTGGGACTACCAGGATGGGGGAATCCACATGGGGGAATAAGATCTCTTGCTCTGTCACACAAGGAGTACCTCTGGGCACTCTCCCCCCCAAAACAACCCCAATTTTGCAGCTTTTTCCAACTCTTTATGGTGTTTGATGTGTTTTTTGTTCCCACAGCTGATTGACTACTGTTCCTGTGGAGAAGACAAGGTAAACTACCGTGACTTCCTTCTAGCCTTCCCTAGCAATCTTTTCCCAGAAGCTGAAGGACAGGACCAGCAATTGAATTCTCAGCTGACCTGAAGACATTGTACTTCAAAAAGGATGTTCCTGTTTTCACCCTTGCTTCACTCTCTCCCCATTTCACAGACCCAGCTGATTCTGCCCTCACTTTAATTTTTTTTTCATTCCTAACTTCTCCCTGCCCTTTTAGCCACCACAAAACTCAATCCCACAACTGCTAGATGTTGAAATGAAACTTAAAGGAGAAAAAAAAAAAAAATTCTGAGAACCAAAGTCAGGTTCTTCTGTTGTTTTCTCAACCTTTTAGTGCAGTACTTTAGAGAGCTAAAGCTCTCTGGAGCCTGGAGTGAAAACCACTCCAGGTTTCTCTCAGATGGGCCTTTCACCTTCAAGTAGTGAGGACTGCCAGTTTAGTTTGTTACTAAAATTGCAATAAAAATGTAGTTGCTATAAAAGTGTTAAAAAGTCTGTTTTAAATAGAATGGCTGGAATAGCTAAGTGGGGGGGAAACCCACAAAGTGTGAATCTAGGCCTACCCAAAATTGGGTGGTGAGTTCAGTTACCTGGAGGTGACAGGGGTCTGGGACAAACCTGCTGACAGCAGCTCTGCATTTTTTAACAAGAAGTTGGAATTGTTTTAGGACTGAGATCCCATCTAAACCCGCCTTACCAACCTGTCATCTCAGCTGACAGCTCTCCAAGGAAAAGGGAACCCAGGCAGTTGGCACAGCAATGGCATTATGACACTTGTGCTCCTCTCAGAGCCACATTACTCATCTCCCCACGAAGGTAACGTGGCAGGAGCCTCCTCATGCCAAGTGACACCTGCCAGGTGTTGCCATGGAGCACTTAGAGAGGGCAGCTGTCATGCACACAGAGAACAAAGCTCTTTGGAACAAAATGCTGCTTTAAATCAGCTTTTGTGCTGTGGATTCCCACTTCCCCTCAGACAGCTGAGAGCCTCCAAGTGCCAGCTCCCTCCTGTCTCCCCTTGTTTGGAAAGGTCACTGCTCTTCCCTTCTGGGCCTGTTTGCTGCTGCTGCTCACCCTGACCAAGGATCACTCCAGGGATCTCTGGTCCACCTCAGATTTCAACAGACCAGGAACTTACAGATGAAATTACTGGAGCTGTAGAAAGTCAAGAAGTATTTTCTGCACAGGCTAAGAAACCATAACCTAACCTTCAGCCAAGNCTGAGGGCTGGCAATGAAAATGCTCCAAGACAAAGCTCTTTGGGCTGAAAAGAAGGCTGGATCTGCTGAGAAATGACACGGACACAGGAGCAGTTACTGCGGGCTTGCAGCCCAGGGATTGTGCTTGCACTACAATACACAGATAAGAGCAGCCCATGGCAGCCCCTCTGATGGAGAGGGGATTGCAAACCTCCAGGATAAAAGTGGGTATCACCTCACAACAAAGGCTCAGCTTAAAAAAAAACAACCTGCCAGGTTTGGGTCTAACAGAAGGATGGGGATTTCTTATGACTAAATATAGAGGAGGGCAAAAAAAAAACAAAAATAAGCCCCATCATCTATAGGTTTAAAAAACCAAAATCATAAAAAGAACACATGGAAATGCTTCAAAAACGAATGTCCCTTTTCCTGGTAGCTCTATCAAAAAGAAAACGAAGAACACATAAATGCAGTGTATGTTGTACAGCTGTAGTAACGAGGGAGGGTGTTCAGCTACTGCTCTAGTGCACAGAGGCTACAACGTAAGGCACTTGTTATACAAAGCATCACCAGCTACTGTACGAAGAGACAGGATTGTGCAAGTGGAAAAGCTGCCTGAAGCCAAGCAGGCAGGAGGAGGAATCACTCAGCAGCTGGGTTTTTGGGGGGCTCTAGGTGTCACCTGTTAACAGAGTCAGCAGCTCGGCTGCTGCAAGGCACCGGCGCTGCAGAAAGGCCTGGCCGAGGCTCTGGGGAGGTGTCAGCCAGCTCCTGGAGGGCACTGGCAGGGGGTGGGAAGAGGCAGGAGAAAGGAAAATCCTCTCACACTAGACCTTTTCCATGTCTTCCCCAACATAAAGCTCTTTTCCCCCCGATCACACTGCACCGCAGGTCCTGTGGCTGCCTCTGAGCCAAGTGATTTATCCTCCAGGCACAGGCCACAAGGAGCAATGGCAAGGTACCACCAAGGGCCCTGCTCCAGCCTCCTTCCCCAGCTCCCCTGAAAAAAGGGAAAGCCCTCTCCTGCCAGTATCTCTCCTTTGACTCTCAGACCTTGTGGGGATTGAGGGACAAGTGCAATTTGACCAACTGTCCTCATATCCCTGCACGTTTTCTCCCTCCAGCGCCTCCTCAACGAGGGGAAGGAAAGGACAAAAGACAACCAGATAAATGGGAAAAAACCCAACTCAACTCAGAGAGGGGCAGAAAATCAACTGTCACCCGTTCCTCAAAACATGACTGGCGTGAAGGACAACGGCACCAGCCTCAAGCTGGAATTGCACTCAGAGAGAGCCAGAGCCCAGCTGCCTGAAGGGCTGAGCAGGGGGCACGGCAAGGATCAATCCTGGCCTGCACATGGAAGAGCACCCCAGCTCCCCCCAGCTCTGTGTCCCTCTCCTCACCCAGCCAAGGGAACACACCACGAGTCCCCTGCTCCTGCCATGGTGAAGCAGAACTAAAGCTACGGCCGACTTTGCTGCACAAGAGGCACCAACAGCAAAGCCCAGCTCAGGAACCGCCCCAGAGGACAGTGTGGGGACAGAGGTGCCACTACTGCTCACCTGCCAAACCTAGCCCCAAAAAGAAGCCCAGTGAGATGGCACTGACCCATGAAACCCCAAGCAGATGCTGCTCCCCAGCAGAGTCAGCGAGGGATGAAGCTGGTGAGATCTGGCTTTCCACAAAATCTCCTGCCAGCACGTGGCAGCAGGCAGGAGCAAGAGGGGAAAGTGGTCTGCAGCAACAGATGGCCTCTGAGGTAGATTTGAGACAACTCCATCTGCCAACAGCTACGCGTCACAAGCCAGGCTTTTCCTAAAATGCAAGCTGCTCCTTGCAGCCCCGGCCTCCTTCCCCTTCCTTCCTGTCATCTCGTTCACAGCTCAGAAAGGGATGAAGGGGCTAGGATTTTTGGAAGAAACCCTGGATTTGATAGCACCTTGGGTGGATACAAGCGCTGTATCCTTTGGAAACAAAGAGTGAAGCTGGTGGCTGCCGATGGCACGGCTGGACTGGTACGGAAGGGACGAGGAAGGCTGAGGTGACAGCACGAGGGGCTGATGTCACCTGCTGCCAAAACCCTTTGCAGCAACCAGTTTGTCACCTGGACGTGGCCATGAGCCACAAGAAACCAGGTTCACAGGCAAGCTGGCAAAGGGCCTAGGCTGACAGGAGCCAGGCCAGCGCTCAGAGCAGGGCAGGGCACAAGGATTCACGTGGACCTGAGGATGCTGCTGCCCCACAACAAAACACTGAGAGCTGCAGAGCCCTGGGCTCAGCTCTTGTGGCTGGGTGGCCCAGGAACAACCACAGGGCAGCCAAGAGAAACCCAGATGGGGCAAGCAAAGGCTGGGAGGTGGACTTTCCATATGTAGAGGGAAGTTCTCTCCCTTCCCTGCTGCCCAGCTCTCCAAAATTCTCAAAACCAGGATTCGGAAAACCCCAGAGGTTAACCAGAGGTCCACCACGAGACAAAGACAGGGTTGAGCTTCCTCCATCAGAGCCTGGTCTCTCTTTGCAGCATCACCATCCTGCTGAGCGCTGGCCAGGTGTGCCCCATCTCACCTGAGAGCACCCCTGAGCCTCAGATCTCACAGCCCCAGCACACTCCCCCAGGAACCTGATCCCATAACACACATTTGGTGCCTTCAAGCTGTCGTGGCCCTGTCCCAGGGACTCAGGGAAGCACCATGAAGAGAGGGGAGGAACATGCTGTAGGAGAAAAAATGACTGTTTGGAACCATCTATGATCCATTTTGTAACCATTCACCAAAATAACCAAACACTAAAGTAGAAAAGAAAAAAAAAAAAAAATTGGCTTACAACCAAACAGAGGAAGGCTGGAAAAGGTTCCTATGAGGGGGATGGGAGAAGGGGAACGGGGCCTTTTTGGTTTTATTGCAAATGGTTCACGAGAGCAAGAAAGGAAGGGAGGAGAGCGAGAGACACCTTGGGAAGATGATTCCGAGCCTTTCAAGACGGCGCTCGTGAGGAGCAGGAGGAGGGGCTGCTCAGTCCTGGTATCTCGCCCTCCTCCCCAGGAGACAATCCTCGGCTTCTACGGAGACTTGAGCTTCTTGGTGCGAGGTGAGGTTCCGTTCTCCGCTTTCACCACTCCGTTTTCATGGTAACCTGGCGATGGCAACAGAGCTGTGAGGGGTACAGAGGGTAACCTGAAGGAGCTGGGGGTGTTTAACCTGGAGAAAAGGAGGCTCGGGGGGGCCTTCTCACTCGCCTCACCTCCCTGACAGGAGGGGGCAGCCAGGTCTGGCTCTGCTCCCAGGGAACAGGGACAGAAGAGGAAATGGCCTCAAGCTGCCACAAGGGAGGTTCAGATTGGACATTAATGGAATTTCCTCACAAAAAGGGTGATTAAACTTTGCAGTGGGCTGCTGTTGTGGTTTGACATGGAAGTGGTTTCCTTCCAAGTCCTTCTGGTTCTGATCAGAACCAATCATTTGTCTGGCTTGATTATTGGCAAGTTTTAAGCCACTTAGGAGTTTGACACGCCTCTGCGAATCACATTTTAAGATAGACAGAGCCCGGGAAAGCTCTCTGGACTTCCAGCCATCAAAGAGGCAACTTGGGCCTCTGATCTGAACTAAACCACTACAGCTGCTCAGGGAGATTTGGAGCCACCACTCCTGGAGGTGTCCAAGGAACGACTGGACGTGACACTCAGCGCTCTCATCTGGTGGCACAGTGGTGATTGGTCAAAGGTTGGACTCAATGATCTCAGATGTCTTTTCCAACCTAAACCATTCCGTGATTCTATGGAGAAAGAAACTTGGTGCTTTGCACAAGCCAAACCCTTTTTCTTCTCAGGACTGGCCCACAGACACAGGGAAACCCAAGCAACATCAGGACACTGCTGGGGACGCCCTGCACGGGCAGCAGGGCTGCTGGAGGGACACTGAACCACAGGACTGATGGCTCCACGGTGCCACCCTTGCAACACTCACCCGAGTCCCTCTTGAGCAGCTTGGTTTGCTGCTTGGTGCCGGCGGCGGCTCGCTTCCGACTGCTCTGCTCGTTCCAGTACTCCCGCCAGCGCCGCAGCTGGAAGTGGATGAAGCGCCACATCACCGAGGCCTGGAAGAGGCACACCAACAGCAGCACACTCATTCTGCCAGGGGCGGAGAAGAGGCAGGCTGAGAACACAGCAGCGAGGCCACCCCCAGCCCAGCCTTCCCCCTCAGTGGGGCTGGTGGCTGAGGTCCCCCCGCATGGCAGATGCCATCCTGCAAGCCACCATCTCTCCTTTCTGCCACCCCTGAGCCCAGAGCTGCCCCTTTCCTTTCCCTGCACACCAAGAAGCCCTCAGGTGCTCACTGAGGCTTTCAACTTTAGGATAGGAATGGAAGAACAGGATCATCTCAACCAGCATTGCCCAAACTACAACATGGCACAGTCAAGGTACGATGTCCCCAGATGGTCTGTACATCTAAAAGTGGAAGGCAGCTAAGAAAGTCCCTCAAACCCTCACGCGTGCCAGCAGTCCATGGCTTCAAAAAGCTTGGGAATGACCAGGCCTAGAAAATTCTGAACTGAACCCACAGCTGCTGCAAGGGTGAGAAAGGCTCCCAGTCTTGACTGCAAGGCATGAGGAGCCCATCCCACCCTCTGCTTCCCACATCAATGGGCAGCAAAATACGTCCAAGCAGAAGGGAAAATGTGTTTTCCTTGATGTCTGTGTAAATGCATTTACAGGTACAACAAAGCCTGCAAGCCTTTCTCCAAGATAGGCTTGAACTTTATAACCTCACTTGATTAACACTTTATTTCCTGGCTTTTCCCCTCCTCTGTGGCTCTGTGTAGCCTTTAAACCCCTCCTTGCTTCCTTCACAATCCCTTCAGCTCACTAAGACCTTCCCCAAAATGGAACCAAAGTCAGATCCCCACTGCCTGGATCCCATTTGGATGGAGCTTGGAGCAGCCTGGCCTAGTGATGGTATCCATGTCCACAGCAGGGGTTGGGACGAGATGATCTTGAAGGTCCCTTCCAACACAAGCCATTCTGTGATTCCATGATTTCCAAACTCAGCAAAACCCACGCTGGGATAACACAGTCAAGGAAAACACAGCAGACATTCCTACCTGAAGAGAATATTGTTGAAGAGGAAGCTGAAGAAGTTCCCTCTCTCAGGGTCCAGGGCCTGGCTCTCCACCCGTGGCAGCCCAAAGCCAATGACCAGGATGTACAAGGTGAGGGTGAAGAGCCTGGTGACCACGAACACGACAGCCCAGACATTAAACCTGCAGGAGAGCAAGCAGAGGTGTGGGCAGGAGCAGCCCCAGCACTGATCCAGGAGGTGAGAGAGAAATGCAGGCTCTCCCAGGCTCTGGAGGAAGATGGGAGCCCCAGGCAGCTCCCCTGCTTACAGTTTCTCGTTGTTCTCGTCCGTGAAGTAAACCAGTCGTGCCATGTGGAAGAAGAACTCAGCCAAGTACTGCAACAGCAACAGGATCAGCCCCAAGCGGGTTAAACTGTGAGGGAAGAGGAAAAAAAAAGCATCACTGGGCTGGTCAACCTTCATCCTTCAACCTTCAAACCCAGCTACAGCCTCTGAACTGCTGTTTACAAGCTGCAGCACCAGCCCAAAGCCAGATCTTTCTGCAGCAGTGGGGATAGGACTGCAATGGGGGAAATTCCTGTCCCCAAACCATTAACACAGCCCAAAACAGCAGCAGAGCTGGGATGTAACCAACACAAATACCCTATGGCTGGCAAGATTGCTCCCCTTTTTATCTTAGAATGGCTTGGGTGGGAAGGGACCTTAAAGATCACCTCACTCCAACCCCCTTCCCTGGACATCTTCCATTATTCCAGGTTGCTTCAAACCCCATCTATCCTGGCCTTGGACACTTTCAGGGATGGCAAACCCTCCGGGCAACCTGTGCCGAGTGCCTCACCATCCTCACAGGCAAGAATTTCTTCCCAATATCCAAATCTCTCCTCTTTCAGTTTAAAACCATCCCCCTTGTTCTACCTACCTGCCTAGACAGAAAGTCGCTCTCCACTGAAACAATCCCATTTATTCCCTCTAAGGCCCTCACCCCACTGAGGATTCCCAGGTGACTGCCAATGCAGAAGGAGCTGCCCAGCCCCATCCCAGGTGCAGGAGGGGATGCTGAGGCTGGTGACTCACTTGAGCAGGTAGGCACCGGCGATGTGCAGCAGGTAGAGCGCGATGCAGCGCAGCTGCCGGGGGATCTCCTCCTGGCAGGGGTAGAGAAGCCAAATCAATCTCTCAGGCCTCTCCACCTGCCCTCTCCCAGAGCTCCCTCTCCCAAAACCTCCACCTGGCTCTCACCTTGCGGACTTTCTGGAAGTAGAGCTCGGGCAGGGCGTGCAGCCAGTACGCCAGCTGGCACAGGTAGAAAAACTTCACCTGGTACCTGAAATGCAGGGAGGAGCCACGTGAGCCAGCCCAGGCCATGGCAGGACCCCAAAAACCCGAGTGCCAGGGCAGCATTGGGCAATCCCTCCACTGTTTGGAGCCATGGGATTTAGGAGAAATCATTTGTGGGCTGAAATTATTTGTGGAGCTGAGAGAGCCGCACACAGAGTTTATCCAGGTGCTTGTGCTGTGGTGTCTATGCTCCCAGCAAACCTCACTTTTATAAAAACCCAAGAAGGGAGGATCATCCCCCACTACATTTCTGCTGTGAAAAATTAACAGCAAAGAGACTTTCCCAAGGTGCTGCAGGAAACAGCCAGGATGAGTAACCAAGCCCACAGGGCCTTCCTCATGGAGGAAACCCTCCAGAACACCCTCCCCAGGCTCATAAATGAGATATTCCCCCATTCTCCATGATTTTACTGCAGCACCCTTGCAGCAGGGTGCAGGCAGAGTGTGCTGTGCTGTCAGCACCCCATTCCCAGCAGGCAAAACCGTGGAGAGGAAGGAAGGGGCCAGCCCCAGAACAAAATGCCCTCACGAGTGCTTACGGCAGATAAACATGCGGGTATTTCTCCCACAGACTTCGGGGGTTTGAAATGTATCCTTCCTGAAAAGGAGAAGAGAGGCAAGGCTTCAGCAAAACAAAACAGGTTCTGAGAGGGTGGGCTCATGGTACAGTGAAATGAGGAACTGGGGATGACCCCCAGAGTCTCGTCACAGCCTGCAGAAAAAAAACACACTCCCTGTGAGAGCCAAGGCTGAGCTCTGCATTTGAGGGTCTCTAGCACCCCTCGAAAACTTCACCAGACTCCTTGTTTGGGGGCTGAAGGCTGCTTGCTCAGTTGCACAGAGGGTCCCTAATTCAGGAGAGGATATTCTGGGGTTTGGAATGCTCTGGAGGTGTAGGAGTGAGATTCCTGTGGCACGGCTCAAGCAGCCGTGTGCATGGTCTGGAGGCTTCCCCTGCACTGGCATTTCCAACCCCAGCAGCACTTCAGCAAGCAGAAGTGCTTCTGAAGAGAAAGAGGAACAGAAAACACCAACAAAAATAGCTGGATATGAATTGGATAGTTTCCTTTTCCACCTCTTGCCTTACAGGGTGGGACTCCCTTCTCGCTCCTTCCACAAGAATGCTGCCTGGGCTTTGCAAGGAGATGCTGGCATGGGAAATTTGTCCTGCCCAGTTCACCATCACCCATTCCCTGTCTGCCCCAAGCCCTTTTTTTTGGCTGGGGAAGGCCAGGGAAGCACGAGGGTGACCTGCTCTGCACATTGGGATGTTTGGGGAGCACATCACAGCACTGTGGGCTGCACAGGAGGCTCCAGCCTGGCAGCTGCTGTGGGATGGGCCTGGCACTGGGCAAGGGGAGTCCAAAGGCAGCAGCATAAACTTCTGCCAAAGTTTCCTTCCTCAGAGCCCTACAGGGCAGAGGCAGTGCCAGCAAATCTCTAGAAATGCTGGCCTTGAAGAGAAAAGTGGTTCCCTAAGGGGGACTGGCAGGACCCTCCAAACAGTGGGGATCTGTCCCCAAAGATCCATCCCCAGAGCCACTGGACACCACAGCTGGACCCCAATGGCTGCAGGAAGCAAAGCATCATCATCATTTCACACTGCCAAAATAGTCAGATCTCTCCCATACCACCTGTTCTTCCCTCCCCCTTTTTCCCCTAAATGAGAGTTTTCCCTCTGAATTCTTTGGGTTGACACATTCCCAAGGAACAGCGTGGTTTCCCTCTTTTCAAACACTCCCTCACCATCAGCTTGCCAAGCAAGGAACCACAAGGAGTTATCCCAAAATTCTGCCCATTAGCCCCACAACCCTGCAAAAGGGACCCCAAAACCTCAAGGCAGTGAATGTAAACGAGGAGGAAAATAAGAAGCTGAGAAGGGCAACAGATCCTGAAGCAGAGGATGGAGATGATGGGGCCAGACAGGATTTCTGGGGCCCAGCTCTGAAAATAATTCACAGCCCATTTGCCTGTGCCTTGTGCAATACAGGAGAAGCATCTCCCAAAACTGCCCTCACTCCGGTGGCTGCAAAGATCCATCACAGCTGAAAGCTAAACTGACTGAAATGTGCCTGTTTTGGCCCAGGGGCTGGCTGGGGACTCTGCTGCCTGTGGGATTTTGTACTCCAGAAGCCACAATTCCCCCCTAGGAACCCAAATCCTGGCCAGCCCCGTGCCTTACCGTCACCACGACGTACAAGCACCAGATGACAGAGGTGAGGTGGAAGGCAACCAGCTGCCCTGACTCATTGAACTTGCTGTGTTTGACCTTGGAGAGATGCAGACGCCTGTTGATTTTCTGGGAAGGAGCAGAGGGAGAAAGAACAAGAAAACATGAGACACCATCAACTCTCTCCTCATCCTCCTCATCACAAGCAGCCTCCAGAGAGGAAGGCTCACCCATCACCACCTTAACCACCAGACCACCCCCAGAACAGCAGTTAACTGCAGCAGTACCACCTCCCTCCATGGGATTTGAGGGATTTGAGGTAATTTGAGGACACAAGACAGGGAATGGTGCTCACGTCCAGGGCATACTCCTGCACCACGGCGTGCAGGATGATGGCAATGAAGATGTAGAAGAGGATGGTGACCAGATCCTTCAGCCCATAGTGATACTGGACCAGCTCCCCATCTGCAAAGAGACCAAAGGGTGGGTCAGAGCACCATGGCAAAAGGATTTCCAGGTAAGGGCTTAGTGGGGAGCAGCTTGGATGGGGACACCAGAGAGAGGTGATGACTATGCCAGTGGCTGGGAAAAAGGGCTCTACCTGGGATTAGTTCATGGCAGAGGTGGGTGGTTTCCCCTTTAACAGTTACACACCTCAAGGAAGGTGTGTGACACTGGGGACACTTAAAGCTTCCCCCTGCCACTGGGAACAGCTCGGCTGTGGAGATGGGAATTTATCACCTGGAGGGATGAAGATCTGGGAGGCTGAAGCAGGTGACAAGATCAGGGATGCTCCACTAGGACCATCAGGGCTTGGGATGGGATTTCCACCCCCTCAGTTATGATTCAACGCTCCTTCATGATCTCCCACTCCTCCCTGCAAACTGCTGGAGCGGGATTCAGCTGCCTAAATGCAGATGCCTTGTGCTATTCAAAGATCTGAGGCAGCAGCACAGGGCTGGTGGATGAGAAATAGGACCCACAGGAGGCTGCGCTCTTCTGGAGCAACAAGAGACCCAAGAGCACCCAAAATATCCCAGACATCATCTGCATTTAGGTGACTATTTGCAGCCCTGCAGCTTATGGGAAGAAGCAGAGCCGGGAATGCTGCAGGAAGTATCCTCACATGAAGCTCAGCCCACCCCTGGCTGCTGCTCTCCCTCACCTCGATCCAGTCCATTCTCTCCTGAGATCAATGCTGGGAAGAGACTGCTCTGTCATCAGCCCTTTTTACCCTGAACAAAGCTTCATTCAAGATTTCTAAGATCTGAACAGGATTTATGAAGACACCTGGCACAAGGATACAAAAACACCCTGTCCTTAGGAGGCCCCAGTGCTGTGCAGACCCAGAGGTAAAAATGGTGCCTGTATCCCAGAGCAAGGTAAAAGACAGAACTGCAAGGCCAAAGAAAATAACATCATTTACATGAGCAGCTGCTCTGCCTCTCTCCAGGGCACCTCAGAAGCTCTAGCAGGAGCTGTGGGGGACACGGAAAAGCCTTGGGAAAATTTAGATTCCTCCCAACAAGCTCCTGCACGAAGGTCTCTCTCCCCACTAGCTCACACCCTATACTGATACCTCAATACCTGGTCCTGGGGAGGTGTTTCTGTGCCCCCTGAGATTTCTGGTATCAGGAAAGAATAAATCCCTTAAAACCCAGCAGCGGACGTTGTCTGGACTGTGCCACAGGGGAGCAGGGACCACAATTTAATCTGGAGGCTGGATGATTCCTTCAGCCATAACGTTGAAAGCTTTTAAAGGCAGAGCTTTTATCTTCCGCGTGTCTGCCTCGCTGCAGCTCCGCTAATCCCAACACCCGGCTCCTTCTGTGGATGATTGCTCAAACACTCCCAATTAACTGCAGTTTTCTGCCACCATGCCAGGCTCTGTGCCCCAGGCATTTGGCTCATCCTGAGCCCAGGGCTTTACCCCAACCACCTCCTGCTGTCTCCACGCCAGTGCCCAGATCCCTGCCAGATCCAGAGCCAGGAAGGCAGCAACCAGCAGCCAAAACAGGAGCAGGGGCTGAGCCTCCAGGCTGGGAGCTGGGACACCTCCTCTGGGCTGTTTGGTTCTGAGCTGCACCAGCTCAGAACTGCCTGGAGTTCACTCCCTGTGAATCAGAACCTGCCTGGAGCAGGGATGCTGCACACCACCTGCATCTCAACACCCTCCTCTCCAGGTGCCATCCCCAAAAATTAGCAGGACAAGAATGACATGCACAGCCCCTGCTGCTTGGCAAAGAGGTAAATCCCTGCTGCTCCTCAGGGGAACAAGAAGCTGCTCCAGGCAGGCAATCACACAGCTGGATCCTGGGTGAGCAGGCTTGCAGCAGGATCCTCACCCTGCAGGGAGCACTGAGTGGCCTCGCCATGGCAGAAAGAGAGAGTGGAAGCCCCCAAACTCCCTGGAAAGCATTTCCTTCTAATGCTGGCAGCATGAGGGCTGGCAGACATGACCAGAGTGCTCTGAGCCACTCAAACTTTGCTTCTTCCCAAAATACCTCCCAAAATACCTCATTTTTGACATCTCCTTTAGTACCAGACAAGGGCCTGGGCAGCTGAGCAGCAGAGGGTGAGCCCAGGCCAGCTGGCAGTGAGGATTTGGGGCAGATCAGACTCAACCACCCTTTGGGATATGTGGAGCAGAAGCATCTCTCACCTGCTGTAGGCACACTAACATTATACTGAGGTAAGATGAACAGGAAGGCAGTCTTGGCTGTGACCTGTCAAGACACAGACAAGGCAGAAAAAGCAAATCAGTTGTTAAATCCATTCCTCTGGACCCATTTTTTTCCAACCACAATGGGAAAGGCAAATAATCCAGGGAGATGTGCCAGCATCAGCTTCACTTGCAGAAACACTGAACCTTGCACTGGTCTCCCACAAGGTCCCAAATGCATGTCCAAAAGGAGAAAAAAAAGCCTGGGATGAGACATCAGGACACCTGAAACGTGGGGCTGTGCTGCTCACTCTTCAATCATAGAATAAAATTATGAAATATTCTGAGTTGGAAGGGACCCAAAAGGACCACTGAAGTCCAACTCCTGGACCTGCACAGGACATCCCAACAATCTCAGCCTGTGCCTGAGAGCACTGTCAAAACCCTTCTTGAGCTCTCTCAGGCCTGGGGCTGTGACCATTCCCTGGGGAGCCTGTTCAGTGCCCAGCCACTCTCTGGGGGAAGAACCTTTCTTAATATTCAGCTTAAACCTGCCCTGACACAGCTCCAGCCACTCCCTCAGGTCCTGACCCTGGCAGCCAGAGAGGTGGCCAGTGACTAAATTGCATTTAATTCAAAGGAATGATCCTCCCCAGCAGCAAAGCAGGAGCCTATGTGGGAATGGGGCAGAGCATCCATCCCACAGGATGCCCCAAAACTGCACCTCCAAGACCAAAGCACCCTCAAGCTGGGGCTGCAGCAAAACCCAGTGCACAGACATCTGACACCAAACATGCCCTTCATCCCATCCAACCCCACACTGGCAGCAGGTCACCAGATTTTCCCTTTCCACTGGCTCTCAGCCAACCCTCTAATGCTTCACAAGCATCTACCCTCAAACACAACCAGCCCCAAAAAATCCTGTGCCTGCTGATGGAGACGAGCTGCATTTCACACAGACATGGCTGCTGCTGCTTCAGAGCTGCAGGCTATTAAAATCTCAGCTGGAAATTGCTCCACAGCTTGGGGGGGGGACAGGGGGACTTTGCCAAGTGTTCCCATCCTGTTACCACCAACATTGAGCAACCAGCGCAGGCAGCCCCGGCTCGGGGACAGCAAACTCCACAGCGTGTTTTCGTGATGTTTGGGCATTTTATTGCTTTTTCCACTTAAAAAAAAAAAGGAAATCCCACATGTTGTGCTCTGTTTGTGGAGGAGTAGATGCAGGAGATGGAGACCACGGGCAGAGCTTGGGGTGGGAATGGAAAATGTGCATCACCTGGCCTCAAGCTGGCTGAGGGAGACACTTCTGGCTCCTACAGACCTTGCTGGCTGGGAAAGCCAAGTTGCCTCATCCCAGAGCACATCCAGGACCTGGAGTTTATATCCAAACCTTGCCACAGGCTGGCACAGGGCACGAAACAAAGGCATGGAGCCAGTGGTGGCTGTGATGCTGCAGGGATGGGTGGCCATGGCATGGATGTGCCAACAGCAGCAGGCACTGATGGATTTACAGCTCCCTGAGCACCTGGCTGACATCCATTGCTGTAAACAGCTGGGAACAAGACATCAACTCTAGGTGAAGCCTCCTAACCTGCTGGAGAGGACACAGGCCAGAGCTGCAAGTCCAAGGAAATTACCCTGGAGTACCCCCAGAGTGGGGAGCAATGCCCACACAGAGCTCAGCCCCAACACACTTTCCAAGGACTCTCCTTCTTTCCCAGAGGGCCTGGTAGGAAGGTTCCTCCATCCACTCCACCATCAAGCAATGCTTTGTCCCATCTCCACACCTGCCTTTGCTTCCTGAAGCAGGGCTGAAGAACCAGCAGTAGCTCTGGAGCCACCTCAGCACCTCTCCACCCCTCCTTACAGAGGGGCAGCAGGTTGTTCCCTAAAGTCTGAGTGAAATATTTCACTCAGAACAGCCAAAGATGTAACCCCCAGGATTCAGGCAGGCTCCTGACAGACTGATTTCCACAGACAAACAGCCTCCCTGCTCCATGGGACAGAGGGGGGAGCTCAGGCACACACCTGCAGCCACTCACTAATGCCACAGGGGCAAAACTTGAACTCCAGGCATCCAAACCTTCCCATCCCACAGAACCTACAGGGAGGGAAAGTCTCCTCTCAGGCACCAAAGGCATTTCTGTCTCCTGCAACCAGCTGGGAAGTGATCAGGCAGATCACTGCTCACAGCACAACCCTTTACCGGTGGGCACAGAGGGACAGGTGACTGGAATGAAGTCACAGCTGAGCTCCATCAGGTGAACATCAGGCTCCAAAACCCCCATAACCCTCCCAATATCCCTTCCACCTCATCAGTACCCACTGCTACACAGCCCTGAGGAGACAAAATGTAGGCAGCTTAAGCCTCCTGGAAAACAGGGAACACTCAAGCCACGATCTCCAGCAATGCCACCTCCAGCTCCCCTGCAAGGCAAAAACCAAGTTTCCTTGGCTTGGGAAATAGGGATGAGCACCAGGGATGGCAAAACTCTTTAGAGCCTGCCTTGAGCATTTCACAGGCGGCCAGGGAAAGCAGAAGTTCGGAGTGGGAAGAGCAATGTGAGGATTATTCACAGGCACAAGACTTGCTGTCTGTTTGCTCTGAAATAAGATGCTCTGGTATGGGAAAGGAAGTGCTGGGCACGTTTCTGCCCTGCAGGGCAGCGAGCAGAGCCAGAGCTGCTGCTAAACTACTGCTGGCAGGGGCAGAATTCATGGAATCATAGAATAATTTAGGTTGGAAATGCCCTCTAAGATCACAAAGTCCAACCATTCCCCCAGCACTGCCAAGCTCACCACAAAACCATGTCCACAAGTGCCCTAGCTACAAAATTTCTGAACACTTCCAGGTCTGGTGACTCCACCACTTCCCTGGGCAGCCTGTTCCAATGCCTTTTCAACAAAGAAATTATTCCTCACATCCAACCTAACCCTCTCCTGGCACAACTTTTTAGATGGTAGGAGAGGGATTTGTCTCCATGGGACACATGGAGCAGGGACCATGTAGCAAAGGCTGTGGATTTATTTCTCATTCACTTCCTGACCTGCATTGAGGGCACCTCCACGCAGAGGGAGATGTTCCTCATCCCAGCCTCATCCTGCCTTACATGAGGGATGTGGCACTTGGAACATGGGGCAGTGGGGGTTTTGGCAGTGCTGGGGCATTGGGGCAGTGGGGTTTTGGCAGTGCTGGGGCATTGGTTGGACTTGATGACCTTAGAGGTCTTTCCCTGCATTAACAATTTGATGATTCCATGTGCCTGAAGCAGGGAAATTTGGGAAGCAGTTGTCCTGATAGCTCCCTACAACCATGAAGAAACCACATCCTCAGCAGCCAAGTGAGTTTCTGGTGGGTAAAGCCACTAATAACTCACAGACCAAAGTGCAGATGGATGGTGAAGAGGCAAAACTCAACGTGTCCACCAAGACCAGAGTTTCCTGAGATGCCTGGATCAGCCAGGACAGGGATGAGGCTTTCTCATGGCCAGAAATCAAATCAGCACATCCACCTTGCAGCCCTGAGTGGCAGAGCAATAGATAAAGCCAAGCAATCCCAGCACTACCACACATTCACCATCTCCCAGGCATTTATTCCCTGATAATGTGGTGATTGGAAAAACCCTGGAGACTGCTGCCTAATGCAGAGCAGCAAAGCTCCCCCCATCCTGGTTTAGAATCCCAAAATGGTTTGGGTTGAAAGGGACCTTAAAGATCCTGTTCCAACTCCCTGACATGGGAAGAGACACTTTTCATAGACCAGGGTGCTCTGAGCCCCATCAGAAATTCAGAAGATGCTGGTTTTTCCCTGCCACAAAATGCTCCACATCAAAATCCCAACTCCACTTGTGCAGATGTGCAAGTGGCTTTTAAAAAGGTGTCAAAGCACACACATCCAGGCAGTTTAGCACCCCTCTCAAAATCTACCTGCTGCAACTCTCAAACATTGGTATTTTCAGGAATGAGGGATAATTTTTGAACATCGTTCCCCAGGATACTCTGTGAACTCTGGGGGCAGCTTGCCCAGATTGGCTGTGGACTCCCAAATCCCTGGAAGTCTTCAAGGCCAGGTTGGTCAGGGCTCTGAGCAACCTGGTCTAGTGGAAGAGGGTTGGAATGAGTGAGTTTTAAAGTCCCTTCCAACCCAAACCTTCCAGGATTCTCTGAAACCCACCTCCCTTCTCCAAAGCCTCATCCCAGAGGGATTTGTCCTCACTCCAGCCAGGAGCCCCCAGGCACACCACCATCCCCATGGTCCTGCTTGAATTAAAGCCACTCTGGAAGCAGGAAGCAGCTCCAAACCTCTGGCAGGGGAGGCTGGGGGAGTTTCTGCAGTCAGAGCTGGGAAAATATTTCCAGGGCTTGAAAAACAACTCAAACTAATTACAGACAAAATGCTGTCCAAAGGCTTTTCTCACAACTTTGGGTTTCTTTTCCTCCCACCAGACAGAGTTTATTGAAAGACAAACTTGCTGATCCACAGGATGGATTGACACAGGCCCTATATGTAAACTGAAGCCCAAACTTTGGACCAAAACCTTTCAAAGTAAACATCTGGCTTTGACAAAAAGCCCTTCCCAAGGGCGGTGCAGCCCCTCTGCCCCCACAGACAAACTCATCCCTCAGCACAACACGATTTCCACTGCCTCACCCTCCCTCCTGTTTATCCCCTTTTAAATGTAAACCTAAATACTGCTCTTTTTTTCCCCCATTTTCCCTTCTTCCCCAGCTATTCAACCCTTATGCCGCCCACGTGCCTCAGCTCCCACATCTGGCAAAGATCGGGGAGGCAGGAATGCATTTTGTTTTCCCTCATTAACAATGGGAAGGCCTTAATTTTTAGAGTACTACGGAGGGGACCGGGAAGGGGAAAGTATATTTAGCAGGAAGCCTGGAAATAGCAGCTCATTCGTCAGCCGCCTTCTTCTGACAGTGTCACAACCCAGAGTTTGGGAGCCCGTGACTCATGAGCTGCACACAGGGGGAAGCCCAGCAAGGCCATGGAACCACTTCTAAAACAATGGTTTATAACTTTATTTCATCACCCCACACATAAGAAGGAGCCTCAGTTTCCCCACCTTAAGAGATTATGATAGCAGCCCCCATCTAATGTAGAAGCTTCTCCAAAATCAGCAAATTTTCCCCCAAACTCGACCCCACACTGCTCACGGGAGCCTGGTGGGACACAGGTTAAACCCAGCCTGGTCTTGGCTTCATTTTTCTGCAAAGCAGGGTGGAAAAAGATATGCAAAATGATTTCTGCACGAGGATGGGAAGCACCTGTTTCACATTTCTGTACAGAGGTACTTAAAATAGTTTTTCACCAAAAAAAGAAAAGGGGGAGGTTTTTCTTTCTGGCCTTCAGCAACCACGCACACGTGGCAAAATCCCTCTCTGGCACCAGGCAGATGCACACCAGGTGTGTTTTCACACCCTGAAGGCTTAGGCTGGCCGGGAAGGAAAAACACCTTGTAGTGCCCAGCTCAGGACAGCTCTTTTTGGGGAAACTCCCTCCAAACCTGGGGCTTCCCTCTCTGCATAATGTTATGATCCTCAAAACCACACACAGCACTGGAATAATCAAATCCAACACACCTGTAACACCAAGGAGCAGCCTCATGCCACCAAATCCCATCGTGACCAGTACCTGCTCCCTGCCACGGAGGAATTACCAGCTTGGTGAATCCATTTGGACGGGGAAAGGTTGTGCAGCCAAAAAGATGCTCAAGGTGTAGCTTGTGCTGTGCTTGGGGAGTGGGAGACCCATGGCAGCCCTCAGCATCACCCTGAGCAGAGTGCCGGAGCAAGGAAGCACTCAGCTCCTGGGGGATGCCTGGGAAAAGGTTAAAGATCTTATTTGTGTCTTCCCAAGAAAACCTTCCCTGCAGGAAACGGCCTATTGTGAGCAGGATTCGGCCTTTTCCGCTGAGCCCCAGCTTGGCTGTGGCCACTGGCATTGGGGAAGCTGCAGGGTGGGCAGCAGGGATGAGAGGAGAAGGGACAGTGACAGGTCCTCCTCACCATGGCAAAGAATCTCAGCTGCCACCAAAACTCACCACAGAGGTGGCACAAACAGATTGGAGGGCTGGGCAAGAACAGAGCCTGATTTCTCTTCCACAGGAAAAGAAAGCAGAAGGAATAAATGTAATAATAAAAATAAACTGCAATACACACAAGGAGCAAGAGCTGTCCCTAAATATTGCTCTTTTTTCCCCATTTTCCCTTCTTCCCCAGCTATTCAACCCTTATGCTGCCCACATGCCTCAGCTCCCACATCTGGCAAACAGCAGGGGGGGGCAGGAATGCATTTTGTTTTCCCTCATTAACAATGGGAAGGCCTTAATTTTTAGAGTACTACGGAGGGGACCGGGAAGGGTCATGTCAATGCTTGCCATGCCAAAGGGAAGGAAGGGATGATGCTGCCAGGCACAGGGAGCACTGGAAGTCACCCTGGCATGGCAAGCATTGTCTCTCTGAGGTCTGCTGGGAGAGCAGCAAACTGCTGCCTTCAGCATCCGAGGGAGATTTAATTAAAAGACATTAAAAAAACCCAGAAACACCACAAACCCCTCCCTGTTGCCACCTCCACAGGGGAGTTCATCACATTTCAAAATCTCACAGCACTGTATCAACCAAAAGCACCACAGCAGCAAGCCCAGGTACCACCTCTCCAGGATGGGGCTCCCAACATACAAAACCATCTGCAGGGAGAAACGCTGAGAGAGAGAGATGCAACTTCTGTGGCATTTTCTTTTTAAAGTACGAGTATGAAACTTGCAGCCCAACTTTGCAGCATTTGCATGTGGCTTTGGAATACAGCTGGCTCTCCTGTGTCGGTTTTAAAACCCTTAAATAAATGTATATACGTACACAAGGACACTGAAAAGGGTTCGAGCGCTAGAAGAAACTGGTTCATTCAACGAGTTCGTAGTAAAAAAAAAGAGGGGGATTGAAAAGCAGGGGGTTCCAGCGGGGAGGAATTAAGGAAATGGATTTCCTCCTCCTGCGATTTGCTCCAGAAGGAGCCTTTCCTCCCTCGCCAGGCCCCCGGCCACCCCTTTCCCATCCGGATTTGCTTTGAAACGTGGCACTGCCGAAGGGGAGGGTTCAGCGGGGGAGGCGGGGGGGGTCCCAGCCGGCGGTGCCGCTGACCACGGCCCGGTGCCTCGGCCGTGGGATGCCCGGAGCCAAGCGGAGCCGCACGGAAAGGGAAAGCAGGCGGAGAGGGAAGGAGCCGGAGCAGCGGGAGAGAGCGGCGTTCCCGGCATGGCGGTGGTGGGACAGCGGCCTTGCGGGGGTCTGCGGCCACCCCGGCAGGGTGCAGGTATCCCGTGGAGGAGCAGCGATGCCTTCCCACGGCCCGCAGCACCGCGGGATGGCCGCGGTGGGGAAAGGCCGGGGAGCGCCTGCCCCAGGCCCAGGAGCCGCCGGTGCTCGTCCCGCGGCGCGGGCTGCGGAGAAAACACCTGGGAAAGGGCTGTTGTTAAAGGGAAAAAAAGGCAAAAAAAAATTTTTTTTTTCATTTCCAAGAGCTAGGAATATGAGACAAGGCTTGGCTTCTCGCTGTGTGGGGCTGATGTGCCCCTCAGTGCTTGGGACAGCCCGGCAGCTGAGGTGGGTTTGGGGCAGGGGGTTTGACACCCCCGGTGCTCCCCCTTCCCCAGCCAGAGACCCCCGGCAGAGCTGGAGCGGGGGGACAAGGATGTGCCACCCCTAAAGCCAGCACCAGGCTGGGTCCCCGTGGGAATGTGGGGAAGCTCTCCGGTGGTGGGTGACAGATGGGCAATGAATGGGGCGGCACTTTGAGCCCCAGACCGAGGGGCCCCGCACCCCACAGCCCCCTCTCCGTGCGGGATGGGGGCACCCGGGCCGGGTGCGGCCCCCCTCGAGCCGAGACAGCCCCAGGGGGGACACCCCATGCAGGACAAGGGGGGGTCACCTCGTCCACGGTGTGGGGACACACAGCCCGCCGGGGGGGCGATGGGGGGGGGGGGGGGTCTCACCTCGAACATGAGGGCGATGAGGACGCTGAGCACCAGGCAGAAGCCGATGTCGGCGTGGTTGTGGATGAGGAACTCCTGGCTGAAGAGCGGGTGGCTCTTGGCCCGCCGGCGGAAGGCCATGGCCGGGGCCGAGCCGAGCCGAGCCCAAACTTCCCCGGGCCCGCGGAACTTCGCGGAGCGCCGCGATGGCCCCGCGCAGGCGCCGCCGCCTGAGCCCTCCCCGCCTGAGCCCGCCCGGCTCCGCTCGGCCCCGGCACCGACCCCGCCCCGACCGGCACCGGCACAGGGAACCGGCCCCGCCCCGGCCCGCGCTGGGACCGGCACGGACACCGACCCCGCCCCGACCGGCACCGGCACAGGGAACCGGCCCCGCCCCGGCCCGCACTGGGACCGGCACCGACCCCGCCCCGATCCGCACCGGTACAGGGAACCGGCATCGCCCCGACCCGCACCGGGATAAGGACCGGCGCCGGCACTGGCACCGCCCCGACCCGCTCTGGGACCGGCACCGCGACCCGGCACCGCCCCGACCCGCACTGCGACCGGCACCGCAACCAGGACCGGACTTGGCACCGGCACCGACCCCGCCCGCACCGGGACTCGGCCACGGAGCTGGACCCAAAGCGGGACCCAGCCCCCGACCCCGCCCCGGAGCTGGACCCGGACCTGGGCACGGACACGGACCGGGACCCAGAGCAGGAACTGGCACTGGCACCCAGCCCCAGTACTGGCGTCAGACCTCACCACAGCCCTGGACACGGACCTGGCACTGGCACAGCCCCGGCAGCGGTCCAAGAGCCGGGACCTGGACCCAGCACGGGACGGAAAGCTCAGATGCGGACCCAGACCAAAAGCCGAGACCTGGCACCCTCTACGGACACGGCCCCTGCCCTGGACCAAGCCCCAGACCCAGACTTGCATCCAGCCCCTGCTCCAGCTTGGCACAGCCCTGGACCCAGCACTGAACCCGGACCCAGGACCCGGCTCCGGTCTGGGCTCCTGCTTCGCCCCACGCAACACCCTGGCACTCCATGGTGGGTGGAGGCACCCACTGGCCTCAGCATTCACCTCACATCTGCACCCCAGTACTGTGCACATCTGGACACCCACTCACGCTTGAACCCACCTACTGTGCATGTGTAGATGCCCACCTGCACCCACCGACTGTGTGCAGGCAGCCTCCCACCTCTGCACCCACCTCTGCCTCCACCTACTGTGCACATCTGGGCTCTTACCCACATCTGGACCCACCTCTCCATGCACCCAGCACCCACCTGTGTCCCAGCACCCACCCTCCTGTGCACTCCCTGACAATTTGCTCTGCAGCCCAAAGTCCCAGTGCTGAACCCCAAATCTCCCTCATTAACCAGGGAAAGGCCTGAGGCATGAGGGGCCTTCCCTATCCCCCTTCCCAAACCCACACCCCAGCTCGGTCTGGGCTGTAGCACTGGGGACAGAGACAATCCAAACAGGTCTCCAGAGCAAAACAGTGGAATGTTTGCTGTCATTTATTGAAGTCAATCCCTAAAATCCCCCCCAAAGCTCCTCAGGGAGCTCCAAGGACATTAGGGGAGTAGGTAGGGCCCTTTGGTAGCTTTACTTAGGAAAATCAAGGTATGAACAATTTTGATTTGAAAGATCTCCCTTCAAGCAAAACAAGCACTGGATCCTTTTGTTTCCAGGGTCTTGTTCAGCTCCTCCAACATCCCTGGATCCCCATGGATCCCTCACAGGTCCATCTTTTGTCCAGTGAGGATGGATTCACAGGAGGGAGAAAACACTGCTCCAGCACATTTGAGGGAACTTGAGCCGTCTCAAACCTGGTGTTGAGAGCACAAAGCATTTTCCTCCAGCCAAATCCAGCCCAGGAAGCAGAGTCCCTGGGTCCTCATTAAGCACTCAGTCCTATTAGGCAAGTCCTGATTAGCTGGGCTTACCCTCTGCTCCCCCCCTCCGTGGTATTGTTTAGCCTTGGAGCCATGGGCACAGAGCTGCAGCCTGGGCCCTGCCTTTTACAGGAACACTGAAGGCACCAGAAAGGGATTTGCAGCAAACCAAATTTAATTAAAGGGGGAAAATAATATCTAAAGTTTCAGCTCAGAAAAAACAAACAAATAACAACAGCCCCAGGGCGAATAATTCTGTTTTCTGTAACGTCCAAGTATTGTGTTTTGATGCTGTTGGAAGTGAAAAGATGGGGTTTTTTTTCTGGGGAAATCTTTCTTGAGCTAGTTTTGGGGTGGGGAGGGGGGAGGGTGTTACATCATCTTAGAGCTGGAGAGAATGTTTTTCACCCAGCCCAAAACCTGGCACCCAGGGACAGTACTCAGAAATTGGGCTGCTGGAAGGTGAGATTGCAGCAGGGCTGGGGCAGGGCTGCTGCCACCCTCGAGCCCTGTTGGTACAACTCCATCCTGCTTTATTTCACCTTGAAAGAGGGATGAGAGTGACCCATTAAAAATAACAAGCCAAGGGGACGGTGCCAGCGGTCAGGACAGCCACATTCCCAAACCCAGGCACTCACCTGGGTATTGTTTAATTTCTTAGGGACATAGCCTCTGTTCCTGCCTGTTTGTTCCTTTTTCCAGATCACCAGAGAGTGGCACAGCCAGTTCTCCTGGGGAGCCCGTGGGTCACTCCCTGCATTGTCAAAATTCATGCTCGGTTCCTGCTCCTGTGTTTCCCTGGAGAGCTCCTCTCACCTGTGGCATTGAGCTCTCCTAGGCTGGAGCATGACCCTCCACCTCTCTAAAGTGAGGGACAAGGTTTCCTTAAGAAACAAAATGGAAAAGGTTCACAGGAGGCAAATGAGCAGAAATTTTCTATTCCAGAGCAGGCAAAAGCACTGGACAATCTGTCTGAGTGTAGTGGGATGGAGATATCCTCTTGCTCCAGCCCTTCTGTGGGTGGCTGAAGCCCAAACATTGGTGATGAGCACCTCATGAAAAGCTGGGCAGGTCCTGGTCTAGCCCAGGATAACATGCCTCATCCAAAAAAAGCTTTATGGGAGATGCTGCAGAAGGAGCAGAGGTCTGGCAGGGTCTCCTCAAGCATTTGGGACATTTGGGGCATTTGGAAGATACACCAGCAGGTTCCCTGGAGGAGTTGGTCCATTGCCCCTCTGCCAGCTGCAGTTTTCCATCCTGGGCTTGGACTGGCCTGGTCCTCCACGCTACCCCACACAGAGCAGTGACCTGGAATTTGTGGGATTTCTGCACCCCATGGGTTGATGTGAGGACAGACCAGAGCGGGGAGTGACCAGGTCACCCACCTGTGCACAGCTCCAGGGACACAGTGCCAAAATCAGGACTCAGCACCATGGTGGGGACAGTTCTACCAAACCCCCAGGGTCCCATCCTGCCTCCAGTGTGATCTGGGGCATCTCCCCTCACACACACCCCTTTGGACCTGAAGGCACCATGGAATATTTACAGGTGGATGACTCTTTTCCTGAACACCAGCTTGGCAAGACCCTGCCAGCGATTTTCAAACATTCCCCATTGCCCAGAGATGCCTGGGAAGTAAAAGGAGATGCCACAGCCACGGTCTCATTCCTCCAGGCACTCGCTGTGCACTCCACCTCCAGCATCCCAGAGCTCCCCATTTCATTCCCACTGGCTCCCAGTGCAATGCCACAGCAGCATCAGTCCTGCCTGTCCCTCTCCTCTCCAGTCACCATCCCTGGAGGGGGTTAAAAGCCACGTGGATGTGGCCGGTGGGGACATGGGTCAGTGGTGGCCTTGGCAGTGCTGGGGGAATGGTTGGACTCAATGAGTTTCAAGGGCTTTTCCAACCTAAATGATTCTGTGATTCCATAACACAGGCACTGGATGTGCACTGCAGGGTCTGGACCTTGAGCAGCATCTCCCTCTGGTGGCAAAGGAACAAGGAGTTTTGGGGAGAAACTCCTCCCCAGCATGATTTTCCCGGTCTGGCAGCATTGGGAAAAACCTGAATGTGTGCCAGGTCATTGGGGCATCTTCAGTTTCACCCCCTAAAATTGGGAAGGGTGGGGAGGGGTTTCTGGAGCTGTGATGTGCTGCTGGAGTCCTCCAACCTCAAAGAGGGCTTTAGAATTCACCAAAGAGCAGGTTTAGATTGGATATTGGGAAGAAATCCTTCCCTGTGAGGATGCTGAGGCCTTGGCACAGGCTGCCCAGAGAAGCTGTGGCTGCCCCATCCCTGGAAGTGTCCGAGGCCAGGCTGTACAGGGCTTGGGGCAACCTGGAATGGTGGAAAGTGTCCCTGCCCATGGCAGGGGGTTAGAACAAGATGAGCTTTAAGGTCCCTTCCAAACCAACCCATTCTGTGACTCTGATTAAGTACAGGTTCTTTCTACAGGGGGAGGCCTGAGGCTCAGTGCTGAGGCTGTACCAGCACGCAGGACTCGAACCCTGGGTGCAGCAGGGCTCTCACCCAGGCTGGAATCCCACCTGATTCCACATTGCTCCCAAGGAGAAGGTGAAGGGGAGCACAGCCCTCCAGTGACCAGCTCTCATCATCAGGGAACACAGCCCTCACACAAACACACGCTCCCTACCCCAGCCCTCATCCCCACTCTGTCCCCAGATTCCCCTCTTCTCTTTTGCCACTCCTTGACCTCCCCAGGATTTCCTCCTCTGAGGTCAGAGGTGTCAGCTCACCTCTCCTTTGTGGGTGTGCTTTGAGAAATCAAAAGTCCTTGTTTACACCTTACTCGTGTGCACCAAAGTATTCTTTACTTTCTCAAAATTGTCTGTTTCTTTTCTGACTGGCCTGTGGGACAGTTTCATGCTGGCTGAATCTTTTTCTAACACCCAGCCTGAACCTTCCCTGACACATTTTCATGCCATTCCCTCGGATCCTGTTGCTCAGGTCCCTTCTTCACCCTCCCACAGGAAATCCCGACAGACAACTCATCTTGGAGCTGCAGGAGCCAAGAGTGGGAAGAGAGACCCATCCACACCTATGTGCACCCCAATATGAGACACAGACACAGCAAAGGCTGGTTTGGGGGTTTTTTGAAGCATAATTATATATTATCAAAAGTAGAAAACCAAGCAAGATAAAAATTCCTGTAATGGCCCAGCAGCACTGCTGCCTTCTGTGTGATCCACACAGTGAGAAGGGCTCTGGAAAAGCCACTGGAACTGCTCCTGCCTGCAGAGCACAGCCACAGCACGGGGGGCTGGGGTTCATTTGGAGACAGGGAGCCTTCATCACCTTGGAATGTGGGTGGCTTCACTCCACATCCAGCACCAAGTGGGTTTTCAGTGCCCCGAGGAAACATCTGGCAGGGTGAGCCCTGAGCAGTGAATGCATCGTGGAAGCTTTTTTCAATAATTCATCAGCTGTGTTCTTCCTGCTGTCTTTCCAGCCCTGTGGCACCACGAGAGTCCTGTCCACAGTGGGACAACAGCTTCAGAGCACAGCCAGATGTGCTCCAGCTGGCACATGTAAGATTGGTGGTGAATCCAGCTGATCACACCTCAATTAACATGTCAAGCCATGTCCCAGGCACCAACCTGTGTCCTGGGCACAAATCCATGTCCAGCCAGCCTGGTGGGAAGCAGTGACTATTTCTGGGACCACAGTACTGATGGTTTTAGTTACTGACAGAAATAAATCCTGCCTGCACTGGGGATTTCATGGTGGCAGTAGAACTGGTTTGAGATTTGGCCTGAGGCTAAGTTTTGGGGGAAGCATGCAGGCAGATGTGGATCATAACCTGGTAACCTGGTCTAGTGGAAGTGTCCCTGCATGTGGCAGGGGTTGGAGCTGGATGAGCTTAAAGGTCCCTTCCAACCCAAATAATTCTGGGAACCTGTGATCTGCAGCTGGAAGGGGACAAGGAGGAGGCTGGAGAGAAAAGGCCACTTGAGGAAGTAGGACGGTGGGCAAGAGGCAGGACATGGGCTTTTGGCTGTAATTCCAGGTCCTGAGGTTCTGGTCTGCAGCATGAAGAGGATCTGCAATCCTATTAGACCCCCAAAAATGGATTTGGAAAAGGTCTCAAGATAAAGCTGGTGGGGAAAACCAAATCAAGCAATGCTGAGCCTTATTTGAGGCCTTACTCTGCCTGGAAGGAAGGATACCTGGGAGTAAAACTCATAATTTTTTTGGTTCAGGCACTTATTTGTTCTGAGAAAACTGCTTTGGCCAGCAGTGCAGCCCCTGGAGACAGCAACCAGATGTCCATACTGGGACAGGCCAGCAGCCTGTGCAGGCACTGGTTAAAGGACGCACTTCGTCATTGTCACAAATACACCAAAGGCAGAAGGCTCCGGCTGCCTGGCAGGACTGTGACATAAATAAGCTCAATAAATAACTGGCCCTAGATTTTTAGGGCATTTTAAGGCTTTTGAAATTCTTCAAAACTGCAAGGAGAAGATGTACTGGGAAGGAAAGTGATGTACCAGTGATGGAGGAGCACATCAGCCCCGTGGCAGGGGCACTGTGGGGACAGTCTTCATCCCACCACCTCCTGCGATACCCTGATGATGAGACAGTCACCCCAAAGCTGACCCAAAGTGACAGTGCACCCATTTACAGGGTCACCCTGGGAACCCAGACAGGTCTGTCCCCTCTCCCAGCTCCCCCAGTCCTCGCTGGGGGCATTTAGGGCCAGCCTTGGGGGTGGAGGTGAAGCACGGTGACCTCAGCTTGCTCCTCATGACAGTCCCCTGCAGGCCACACGGGTGGGTGTCCCAAAGGTGATGGCACCCCACAAGGGCACCCTCTGTCCCTGTGGGCTCTGATCCCTCTCTGGGGGGACCTGCCACCCCACAGCTGCCTGTATTGCCAAGGGAAGAGCTTCTCTGCAGACACTTGTGGGCACAGGTGCCCAGGATTGGGCTGATGCTGGCCATCCCAAAGGATAAATCCCCTCCTCCTCCTCCTTCTTCTCCTTTTCTCAGGCAGCCTGGGGCAGGCTGGGCTTCGCTGTCCCTTTGCACCAGGGCTGTGCTCGTGGCTGTGGCCATCCCTGTCCCAGGTGAGGTGATGCCTCCTGCACTTGCACTGAAATACACAGAGGAGCTCTCGGTTGAATCCGGGGAGAAGCCACCAGGATGGGATGTGGATGGGGGAAAAGCAGGCTCCTGCCCTGCTCCACCCTCCTGTGCCATTCCCACAGCACCAGTGCTGGGTTTGATGCCTCCCCCATTCCCCACTGCCAGCCCAGAGGGAGGGATGGTCCTCAAGGGGAGGGAAAGGTTTGCCCCAGGCTCAACACCAGGGGGTTTCTCCATTGTCCATCCTCCAGGAAAAGCCTCTCCCACACCACCATCTCCGAAAGCTGCGTTGATCACAGACAGATCTCCTGTCTTCAAGGCCAGCTTCACGAGCAGCCAGTGGTGATGGTCTGTCCAGCTGTCCTCCAAACACCCTTTGGACTGCAGGAGCGATGAGCTGGTCTCATTTTTGGGGTCTGTCTTGGTCCCTTCCCCCGCCAAGGACTCTTCATCTCCCAAAGTCCCTGAACTCTGCCTGGCTTGGGAGCTGTCTCCAGACACCTCCTCATCCCCAGCTGCTGCAGCACTGCAGGTTGTCTCCAGGAATCCTTGCCAGATCTCTGTGGACTTGGGATGGAGCAGGCTGTAGTAAATCACCAGAGCTGTGGCACCTGGAAAGGAGCAGAAAGGTGTCAGTGATGAGTCCCAGCAGCATTTTGGTCAGGTGTGAAGAGGACAGAACTTGCTGCACCTCCAGATCAACAAGGCCTTTGCAAGGACACTGCTGAGTATCAGGTGTCTGAGCAGCACATCTTTCGAGCATTTATAGGGATGCAAGAATCCCACTTGAGCAGCTTTTAGGAAAGGAAGTGCACAATCAGGCCCAAATTTAATCTGGATTGATTTTGCAGACTGAGAGTTGCCCAGCAGGGACGTGAGTGATGCAGGAAACCTTCCATGTCACAGCATCCCCATCCTCTGGCCATTCAACCAGCAGGTTTTTAAGACACCTTCCTATTCATATCCTAAACCCATCCAAGACCAGAGGAATTGCTTCTTTTCCATTCCATTTGTTTAACACGGTTGATCTGAGGGTCTGGGAAGTTCCACAAAGACCACCCAGCTTCCCTCTGCCCCCACCCACTGGGAAAATACGACCCCACTTGACACAAAGATGCTCCGAGGGCTGGAGCCCCTCTGCTCTGGAGCCAGGCTGGGAGAGCTGGGGGTGTTCACCTGCAGAAGAGAAGGATCCAGGGAGCCCCTTCCAGTGCCTAAAGGGGCTCCAGGAGAGCTGGAGATGGATTTGGGAAAAGGGTCTGGATGCTCATTTCCTCAAACTACTCTCAAAATGTGCAAGCAAGGCTCTAAAATCAATATTCTTACCTATTACAGACCCTGACATGACAGCCCCAGTCACAGTCAGGCTGTTCCTCAGCTCTGTCTGCAGGAACCGGGTGCCCAACAGCAGCAGGAGCGTGTTCTCCATCAGCATTATCTGCAGGGCAGGGGGAAGAGAATCGTCACTTATTTCCTTCTGATGGCTTTAGATGTGCCTCTGATAACAGAAAATACCCACTTTCTAGATTTTCATATATTCTTAGAATTATGGAATGGTTTGGGTCAGAAGCTCATCCCATTCCACCTCCTGCCATGGGCAGGGACACCTTCCACTATCCCAGGTTGCTCTGAGCCCCATCCAACCTGGCCTTAAACACTTCTCCTGTTACATTTTGCATCTCATTTATCACTTTAAACACAGAACTTGTTGAACTGAACTTTCTGCAAGGTTTTCACCTATTTTTTACCACTGGCATTGCAAGTCTGCCCCTAAGGAATCAAAGGCAGAGCACAGGGCCACATCAGCCTTGGTGACCACGTGGCTTTGTCAGGACACAGTAAAACGCTGGATTTTTAGCAAGTGGTGGTATGAGAGATGAAAATGGAGAGTCTGAAGCTGTTCCTTGTCCTCAGCAGCTGCTTCCATGTGCAGTACTCACTGCATAAAATACGGCCACCCTGGTCTTGGAGGGGCCAGGCCGGACATTGATGTAGCAGAAGATGTACACGGCTCCCAGCAGGCAGTTGAAGAGCCTCCAGCGGCACGGCTGGGCCACGATATCCGTCTGCTGGGCTACCAGCCAGAAGGACATGAGCAGCCAGTGGACACCTGCAGGGAGAAGGTGATGCCTTTTCCTGATCTTAAATTCAAGAGTCAAACACAGTTAGAAGGGACAAAGGGATTTTACCTTTGTATTTATTTTAAGGATCCTTAGGTGCACCGTGTTCAGGTCGAATGCACCTTAATGCACACCACAATGCACACCCCCCAAAAGATCTGGTATCACATTATAGGTCTTACTAATTAGCATATCTATCAAAAAGTCCCCAATGAGAGGCTCGAGTGAGCCCCCCTCCCCTGGATGGTTCTATCTCAGTTTACAAAATGTGTTCTGGAGAGGACCTTGGTGTCTGGGGCATTCTGATCCCTAACTACAAAGCCTCTGAGATGTTTAGTCTCCTAGCTTGACAAACAAGTCCAAGAATGTAGGCAAAAAACCACTAAGAATACAGAAGTTATAAAAGGGGTATAAAAGAAAAGGCAAAAAATCATGGCATCAAAGGGACTGAATTTTCAAAGCCATTCCTGGGGGATGCTGCAAACAGCCCCAGCATTAGGAACACCGCAGGGCTGATGTCAGGGTGAAATGTGGAGAAGGGGATCTCAGGTCTTACCTGCCACAGCAAAAACCCAGAAGGAATAGAGCCTGGCAAAGAGCACCAGGGCCAGGACCCGGGTGCTCAGCATCCCTGTCCTCCAGAGCAGCAGGCACAGGATGACGGCGGCCGGCGGGCTCAGGTGTCCTGGCCTCAGCAGGCAGGTGAAATGGCTGTAGGAGACCAAAGCCCAGGCCAGGGACAGCAGGGACAGCCCTGCGCTGACACCTGTAGGGAATAGGGGCAGTCAGGGCTCTGATGGAGGCCCAGATTCATGGCAGGGCCAGTTCTCTATGTTAAGGAGGTGTTGGTAGCACGGCATCCCCATAAAAGCCAGACACCCCTCGATCCTGCCAAGTGAATCACAGAGTCATGGAATCACAGAAAGGCCTTAAAGGCCGTCCTGTCCAACCCCCTGCAATGAGCAGGGACACCTTCCAGCAGACCAGGTTGCTCAGAGCCCTCTGCAACCTGACTTTAGTGTTACCAGGGATGAAACTGGAGTATTTCAACTAAATCCTGCTAATTCTGGTCTCTGCATGTTTGGCATCTCCCTGTGGATACCCTCTGAGTGCTCTCTCCATGGGCAGAGCTCTGCAAGCCCAGGACAGCTTCATCCTGATTGCTGCCATCAGACCAGAGACGGACAATGAACGAGTGTGACCTTGCACATGTCATGACTCCACACCCAACAACACTCTTTGCACACCTGAAAGTTCACCTCTGGGGCAAAGCAGCCACCTCTGCATTCAGCCACAGCCGATCTTTCAGCCACACTTGTCCCTGCTGCTCCACATGGAGGCTTCCCAATCCCTTTGCAGCACGTTCTTCCATCCAGAGGACACACACATCCCTCACCCAAACGCATCGCCCCTCCCCAACATGAACAATCCTCCTGGGAACTCACCAGGGATGAAGCCTGCTGGGTCCACGGCCACCACAACATAGGCCTGGAGCAGGAGGTGAGGGAGGGTCTGCAGCAGGGCCTCCAGGAGCCGCAGGACACAAACGTCCCCGAGCTGAGCCAGCACCTCCCCGGCACCGCCGCCCGTCTCCACCCGCAGAACATCCCAGTACCTGCAAGAGTCACCGTCACAAGCTGCCCACCCTGGTTTGGGGAATTCTGGGGCTGCACCCGGGTTGTGGGGGCTGGGTGGATCGTGGGGAGCATCTCTCACCGCTTCCAGAGGCCCAGCTGCAGGAGGTGGAGCACCAGGAGCCAGCAGCCGGGCGAGTGTCCGTCCGCCCGGAACCAGAGGATGCTGAGGAGCTGGGCAGCGTAGCCAGGCACCAGGCAGGTGATGGTCAGCCCAAACCAGCCCAGCTGCCCACGGAGAAGGTAGTGGATGATGGCACAGAGCCCTGGAGAAGGGCAGAGAGGCGGCGCTGAGGGATGACACAGCCACACCCCCCAAGCAACTGAGCGGTGCCATTCATAACCAGAGAATTCCAGACTGGTTTGGGTCAGAAGGGACCTTAACGCTCATCTCATTCCATCCCCTGCCGTGGGCAGGGACACTTTCCACTAGCCCAGGTTGCTCCAAGTCCCGACCAACCTGGCCTTGGACACTTCCAGGGATCCAGGGGCAGCCACAGCTTCTCTGGGCACCCTGTGCCAGGGCCTGTCCACCCTCAGAGGGAAGGATTTCCTCCTAATATCCAATCTAAACCTATTCTCGTCAGTTTAAAGCCATTCCCGCCAGAACTCCATCTCCCAGCCCGCACAGGGGGTCCGCAGCCCTTGCCCTTATCTGCAGCTCCAAGCCGGCTCCCGGTGGCTTTGTCAGCTGTGGCACAGGCACCGCCACCGAGGGGCGGGGTCCCACGGAGGGCTCTGATAAAATGCTCGGGCTCCAAAATAAACAAATAAATAAATAAATAGGGGGTGAGGAATCTATTTTTCGTATTAAAAGTGCAAGAGGACGGCTGGGCCCTCGGGGATGCCGAACGCCCGCGCCCGCCGTGACACCGCGGGCAGAACCGCGCATCTCCCCAAGCGCGGGGGCGCAGGGGTGACCCCCCCTCTTCCCGGTCCCCGGGAGTGACCGAGGCCCCCCGGGATGGCCGCAGAGGGGTCACTGCCAGCATCCTGTCCGCCTTCCCCCCTCCTCCGCGGCAGCGCAGCCCCCCGCGTCCCCGCGCATCCTGCGCGCTCACTCACGGGCGCCGCTCTCCGCCGCCAGCAGTGCCAGGCTGAGCCCGGGGACGGCCCCGCGCATCCTGGGAGCAGGACAGGGAGGAGGAGGAGGAGGGAGGAAGGGGAGGAGAAGGAGGAGAAGGAGGAGGAGGAGGAGGAAGGAGCCGCCGCAGCCGGTCCCGCTCCGCCCGCTCCTCCCCTGCCTCATCGGGCACCTCCCCCAGTGTCCCCTCCCCGGGCAGGGTGACATCACGGTATCTGCGTCACCCTCGGGGGCTTGGGGACACAAGACCGACGGGGGTTTCACCAGCCCGAGACCCCTGGGGGTACTGTGCGCTGCCACAAGCCCATCCCGCCATCCCCCAAATTGTTGCGCCCCAGCACAAGCCCACTCCGAGAGATGAAAATGGAGAGCCTGAAGCTGCTCCTTGTCCCCAGCAGCTGCATCCGTGTGCAATACAAAATATTCCAGGTACTCACTGCATAAAATACGGCCACCCTGGTCTTGGGGGGGGGTCAGGCCGGACACTTCTTGGGGTTATTAGCGATGTAGCAGTTCCCCGGGTTCTTGTGCACTGGCACAAGCCCACCCTCATGTCCCCCAAATTGTTGTGCGCTGGGACAAGCTCCCCCCGATGCCCCCCGTGTGACGGCCGCGATGTCCCCGAGCCGCAGGGATGAGCACTAGGTGGCAGCTGGGACATGCCGTGCCCAGAGCCATAAATTAATCCCGCTGCTTTCCCGCCCTGCCACAGAGATGAGGCCGTTGTGAAATGGGATCCCGAGCGTCGGAGGTTACAGGGGCCCTCTTGTGTGCGTTTGCTTTTTATCCCGAATTCCAGCCTTGCAGCCTCCATGCCTGATGGTTTTTAGAAAACAAATCCCCAGCAGGTCGCTACAGGAAAAGCCACGAAGGGGGGGGGGGGGGGTTGATTAAGTCAAAATATCACTGATGGTTTTGGTGGTTTTCACAAAATACTGCAAGAAGCTCCCAAAACTTTGTACATCAGCTGGGCTGTTGGATGTACCTCTGTTCAGGGGCTTTCATATACTTACTGGTTTTTGGTGTTTTTTAATTTTATTGAGTTTTTTTTGCAACTCTGGCAAGAAAGCCCAGGCTCTGCTGTGTAACAGGAGCCACCAAACTGCTCAGAAATGTCCTTGCCTGGTTGTCCCTACTCGTGGAAGCATCCCCAGGCTCTCTGTCAGTCTCCAGCACTGCTTTTCACCAGGAACTTGGCATCTTTGCAGCCTCAACTCCATCTGGTTGGGTTTGGGGGCCTTTTGGGTGTAAAGGACAACCCACTTTCCCTCCTGTCCCACTGCCATGCCCGTATTCGTGTTTCATTAATTAATGATGTTGAGCTGCTGGGCCCAGCTCCAGCGAAGCGTTTTAATGAAGTCAGGGGGGTAATTAGGTCTCTGGAAGCCCAGCCTTGGCTGCCTCTGTCCTCCACAGCAGCAAATACCATGTGGCCCATTCCTAGAAAATCCAATTTTTAGCATACAAAGCACAACTCAGCCTCTAATGGGCACCAAAGCCCCTTCCAGAGCTGAGAGAGGGATGTGAAAGATCCATTTTTGCAAATTCAGCAGTGAGAAAGCTGCCAGGGTCCATGCAGGCACAAATGTGACCCTTCTTGTCACCCACAGAAGACACGTGAAACTCATCACCTCATCCCCCCCCCCCATCTCCCCACCCCATCATTCCCACCCTGAGGTGTCTCAGCTGTCTTTCCTCAGTCTCTCCTCCTGTGTTCCAAGCCAGGAATAAATCCTGTGCCATCATCACCCCGGAACTATGCCAGGCAGAGAAGGAGAAAGCCAGAAGGCCTTCCAGAAGAAATTCCCAGAGCTAGGCTCCCTCCCCAGTTTCTCTGCCAGCTCCCAGTTGCTCTGGCTGCCTCCCAGCCACCAGTTTGGCTGCACTTTTCTCTGCTGGATTTCAGCACCCAGGGGCATCTTTTGCTAAGAAACTTCTCAAGTCTCCAACAAAGCTACATCCTGGAGAAGAGACACCTCAGAGCTCCTTCCAGAGCCTAAAGGGGCTCCAGGAGAGCTGGAGAAGGACTTGGCACAAGGGTTGGAGGGACAGGACACAGGGAATGGCTTCCCACTGCCAGAGGGCAGGGATGGATGGGATATTGGGAAGGAATTCCTGGCTGTGAGGGTGGGGAGACCCTGGCATAGGTTGTTGCCCAGAGAAGCTGTGGCTGCCTCTGGATCCCTGGAAGTGTCCAAGGCCAGGTTGGACAGGGCTTGGAGGAATCTGATGTGGTGGGAAGTGTCCCTGGCCATGGCTCCAGCCCTTGGAGCATCTCCATGGCCTCCTCCGGACTCTCTCCAGCAGCTCCAAGGCTTTCTTGTGTTGGAGACGCCCAGATCTGGGCTCAGTGCTCCAGGTGAGCTGCCCACAGGTGACATCACACAGACCCAGCTGTCCCTCACAGTGCTGAGCCCCTTTCCAGACCAGATGTTTGGCTGCACATCTGTCAGCAAACACCTCTCAACACCTCAGGGAAGGATTTCAGCAGCAGCCCTGCCCGGATGGACCCGGGGACCAGAGAACTCTTCTGCAGGTCCTTCCCCTGCCTGAAGTGATGCAGCAGAGCAGCTCTGACATGTGATTGTGGATGATGCCAGGAGGTGCAGTGTTGGGGAGGATGAAATAAGGAAACCTTATAAATATGACTGCTTGGCAAAAGATTCTGAAAATATAAAACCTGTAAGTGAAATAGAAATGAAAGCTGGCTTTGAGATATAAGATACCGAGCTGTTGGTTACTGTACAACCAAAAACAATGGGCTGGCCAGCTGAAGGAGAATCCCTCTGCATTGAACAATGTCTTTAGCAAAGAAGAGGATGCTTCAGCAAACAGAGAAGTCCAAGGGTCAGAGAAACCCTGCCAGCGTGGCAGGGAAGACAAAAGTAGTTTTAGAAAATAGTTTTTAGGAGTTAAAATGTAACACAGTATGGTAATGTAGTAGTTGTGATAGGTTGTATGGAAATTCTATAAGGATTTCTGTCTTCTACTGATTGGATGTTGTACTATTACCATATTCAGTGTAGGAAGAGATATAATATCATGGAACCAGACTTTTAGGGCTCTTAAGCTCTCTGCTCTTCACTCTTACGCTCTCTCTCTCTCTCTGGGCCATGCTCTGAGCTGTGGCAGCTCCAGCAGAGCTCCTGCACCCACAGCCCTTCCAAATAAACTGCACCTTTCAGGAGCTGCCTTGAACTGTAGAAATCACCCAAACCGACTGAGTCCCGCGGCACCTATATTTTTTCTACAGTGCAGATTAGATTTTTCCTCTGTAAAATGTGCATTTTTTTTCTTGCTGTACAATGACGATTCTCAGAACAGCTGATCCTGGCACCCAGCAGAACATTTGCCTTCCTGGATCAGGGGCAAAGGACCCAATTCCAAAGCTGCTTGTGGGAGCTGCTCTGTAAAAGTGACCCCAGCACAATTATATTTAACCACGTTGCGGGACCTGATATGTTCAACATGTGAGTATTTAACCTCAAAAATAAAGCAAAAATGAGGGAAGAAAAGCACCCAAAGGAGCAGCCCAGAGAGACAAGAAGCCTCAGGGCAGCCTGAAAGATGCTGAAAAGGCTGTGCTGGAAACCTGAGGGAAATAGTTGCTTTGATTGGGAAAGGAAACAAAGAAATCTAAGAAAAATCCCCGCAGGGCATGAAGGGCGAGCCCAGGGAGGCTCTCGCAGGGGATGAGCTCAGCCATGCTCCAGCAGCTGCCAGAGGAGATCGGCAACTCCCATGGAACGGGGCCGGCCGGATTCAAGCAGGAAAGAGGGATAAAAGGGCGGTGAAGATCCCTTTGCAACAGGAATTTATAGAAATGTCTGTAAATGTGTGGAAAGCCGGGAGCCATTGGAGGAATCCTCGGTGAGAAAGGAGGATGCTTAAGAGTGCTGTGCTCAGAGAAGTGAGCAAGAGAGTAAAGATTATAATAAAACTAAAATTGCTGGGCGTGGGCTGTAGTAATTTCCATGAATAGATAGGGTATAAAATATCTTACGTGCCGTGCAGGTAACCTAGTAATGAAAATGTTTTGGTGCAAAAATTTGAAAAAAAACCAAACCACTTTTTCCTTTTTTATTCAAAACTCCTAGATTTCTGCTCTCCTCTCTCACTTTTTTCCCTACTTACTGCGGAATTTTTCCATGTTCTTAATTGTCCAGATTTTCCCTTCCAACAGCAGAAATGATGTAGAAATAATCACAGCTCATTAACCCTTCCTAAATTTCCAAGGAAGATCTACCTTCAAGTTTAACATAGGTTTGGTGTGGTTTATTTTAACATAATTCCAGCTGATGATATTTTTTTTTTTTTGGCTATGGTGATACATGGTTTGTGTTTGTAAGGAAATATAAAACCTCTGAAAATAGATGGAAACTGAGACCTTGAGTGAGCTGCTGGGGCCAAAGGGTTGCTCAAAGGGAGGTGGCCCAAGGTGGTTTTTCTCATCTCAACACATTTCCTGAGGTGATGCTGCAATGGTTTGAAAGCCAAACCTCGGTTCCTCTTAGGAGGATGGCAGCAAAGAGGATTCACTGGGTGTCCCCAGAGCTCCCCAAAACCTCATTGGCCACCAGAAGGCTGTGGAGGTCAAATATCCCTCACCACCCTCCAGAAACAGCACAAGCCCACGCTCTGCTCCTTCATCCAGGAGGTTGACACAGATCCTGGGACTGTTCCAGCCTAGAGCCTCCTCCTACCTGGTAATGACCAAAATATTCTCATTATTCAGCCCCTCTTAAAAGTTATTCAGCCCCTCTTAAAAGGTTTTGTCCTTCTTAAAGGGGCTGGGACTTCATATCTTTCATGTTTATCTGCATTTTGTTTTATAGCCTTAACTGTGCAGTGACTCCAGTCTGACACGAGCCAGTTCTAGAGGTGGCAAATATTGATAAGGGAGAAGAGTTTTCCTTGGCTGCAGGAAATGCAGATACTCAAAAAAATTATCCTGGAAATCATGTAATTCTTGAGGTGAAGAAAAAGCAACAGCCTCTAAGCAAGAATAAGGAGAAGCTGGATTTTGATTTAATTGCGAAGGAACTATTTCTGCTCTCTTTTTTATTTATACAAACTTAAGAACACACATAGGTTTGTTTTGTATAAATCCAGCAAAAATTGTCTCATTTTCTTTTCTGAATTAACAGCTTTAACTTCCATAAGGCAAATCAAATTTATTGCAATGCATTACAAACTATCAAGAAATCAAGGATAAATATCTGGTTACTCGATGCATTATTTACAAGGGGGTTTAAAATTGAAATTTTTGCATGGAAGTTTTTTTCCTGTGCCATGATCCTATGTGTGCTCCAGGAAAACCTTGGGACAATAGACATTATCATGACAAAAATGTGTAATAACCTCTTTTAGGTAACTGCCAGGCCTTGAAGAACCTTTCTCTATGTCACTTCTGGGACTGGAGGGACAAGCCTCTAACCAATGTCCTGGTCTCCTTTCTCTGCAGTGACCCGAGTTCCCAGCCCACCCTCTGCCATGAAAATCCTTCCTTTTCTCCTTGTTTTCCTTTTGGTGGCATTCCCCGGAGCTGCAGGTAAGGTGTAAATGAAGGTAAGGGATTAAAGAGATGTTGGTGATTTGCAAAGGTGTCCTGTCCCCTTTGGGATGTGGCCAAGCTTCCTCCTCCAAAGAATCCTCACACAAATCGTCAAAACTTGTTGGCAGATTACAGATGAAAAATGAAATTAGCAGACAAATGCTCCAAGTATCACTTTGAAAGCATGAGGGGCAACCCCAAAATTACCATTCAGCACCAGCATTTTCCCTGTTAAACCCTGCAGGATTGTCCTTAAATCACTTTCCCTCTGAGTCACACAACAAACAAATCATAATCAAATATTCTTAAAGCACGCAGGAAAAATAAAAAGGAATCTGGTCCCATGTTCTTCAAATATCCTTTGCTTCAGGAGCTGGAGAGGCACAAAATCATGAGTTAAGGTTTAAATGCTACTGGCAGCATCTCCTTGGTGGAGAAGCATGTTCAGCCTTAAGGGGTGGTGCAGACTGTGCCTGTTGCAGGGCTGCAGAGGAGCCTGGAACCCCAAACCAACTCTACTATCCAGAAAAAGGGATTGTATTTTAATATCAGCCCTGAAAATGGCACAGCTATGTTTGCAGGGCACTCTGTGCACAAGCAAGGGCTGGTGGAGTTTTGATCTCTGTGGGAACAGAGTGGAAAGCATCCTCTGGGGAAGTAAGGATGGAGAAAAGCTGTGATGAACTGCAGAAGAGCAGAAAGGTGGGAGAAGTGTCACATATATCCCTGGAGAGATTTAAAATACATGTGGATGTGGTACTTGGGGACTTGGGTTAGTGGTGGGCTTGGCAGTGCTGGGTTAAAAATTGGACTTGATGATCTTGAAGGTCTTTTCTAACCTAAATGAGTCTGTGATTCTTTAATTCTGTGTTGTTGTCTGATCTTATTCTTACCTGGGCCTCTGCTTATGGCACTTCCCAGAGGCAGGACACTGGGCAGAGAGCTCCTCTGGGCTCTCTCATGTCCTTATTTAACACTCAGTGGATGTCTGGGCTGCTTTCAGTAGGACCTTCTGGGTATGTTAAAGCAAGAAATTTATCTGTATCTGGAAAAAATGTGTTTTTGAGAGCTCAGAGTGCTCACAGTCACCTCTGCAGTGCCCCACAGATAGCTTGAGACCAGAAGTGTTTTATTCACCCTTCCAAGAACTCCTTTATTTCTCCCTGGGATTTTCTGCATGTATCACCCCACTCACATGCTGGGAATCCAGCACACTAGGGATGTGCTGGATGCACTGTGCATATGTAATATCCATAATCTCTCTGCTGGAACAAGCTCCCCTGTCTCTGAGTACCCTGGGCTTAGCGTTGTTCCATGGATGAGCTGGAAACTGGAATTAATTGGTTCATGTGCACTCAGTCAGGTGCATCCAGAACACATCAGCTGCCAGGCTACATCTTTATTAATCGACCAAACAGGGCCAGGCAACCTCCTGCCTAATTGCCAGTCTGCTCCCTGGGGTAGTTTTGATCCCTGACAATTAGCACTTTCACAGATAAGACCTGTTCTGGGAATGGCTGTTCCCAGAAGGCATTTTGAACGTGGGTATCCTATTTTAGCAGGGAATTCAGTTTAGCCATGTAGGTAACAGCAATTCCAGGCTGTTCACACCCAAAGGGCAATGCCTGGTGTGCAGGGTTTGATGGCATGGAACTGTAGTTCTGCAGGGATTGATGAGTTTATCCATGTCTGGGAGCCATCCCTGTGGACTGCTGGACACCAGGACCTGTTTGAGACATGGGTGAAATGTATAGGGAGGGAAACAGCCAAATCTATACAACAATCAGGGAATGGTTTGGGTTGGAAGGGACCTTAAGGATCATCTTGTTTCATCCTCCTGCCATGGGCAGGGACACCTTCCCCTATCCCAGGGTGCTCCAAGCCCCATCCAACCTGGCCTTGGACACTTCCAGGGATCCAGGGGCAGCCCCAGCTTCTCTGGACAACCTGTGCCAGGGCCTCACCACCCCCAAAAGAAAGAAATTTCTTCCTAAAACCTAATCTAAATCCCTCCTCTTTTTGTTTAAAACCATTCCCCTCTGTCCTATCACTGTCTGTTTACACTAAAAGTCTCTTCTCCTCTTTTTTGTACATGAGGGACTTTCCCAGATGAGCCAGTGCATCTCTCCTGAATTGTGACCTACAAGGTTTTAAGAGCTGCTAAGTGCCCACTTACTGTTCTCTATCAGGTCCCTGCTGCCCATCCCCAAAATCTGAGTTCCTAAGGGAGTCCTGGGCTTGGAGACACATCAGAAGAAGGAATTAAAGCATTTTGCTTGGTTGTTCTGCCCACAGGCCTCCTCCTCTGAGGGCTGAACTGTCATGACTTTCTGAGCTCACAGGCATTAAGCAAAATGCAAATCCCTACTAGAAATAAAATTTCCCTAATTTTTGTTTATTTGTTGGTTTATTTGTTCTTTTTTAAGGTAGAAGCTTGGCAAAACCCAGAAGACCTTACATGGAGTGTGGATATCGTGGGACTTTCTGCCACAGGGGGAAATGCCCTCGTGGCAATGATTACCTGGGGTCCTGTAGTTCCGGGTATAATTGCTGTAGATGGTAAGTTTAGGATTTATTTGAGGCAAAGATGACCTCCCAAATTATCATTTGAATCCTAAGTAGCTGGATTTTTCTCAAAATTGTAATTCTGGAAACTCTGGCATATCCTTTCCTTTGTGTAGGTTGTAGTGTGGCTGATTGCAGAGAATCTCTGGGAATGATCACTCCTGACACTGTTGTATTCAAGGAGTTGTTGGACCAGCCACCAAGGATTTGCCATTCTCCTTTCAATAAAAGCAAGATCTTGGGAGGTTGCATGGCTGCCCTGTGTGGTGTTGTCATTCATTTCCTATAGTAGTTAATTTCCCATTCATTTCCCAAGTCTTATTTCCACTTAGAATTTTAAACAAGAATTCTGAAATAAATTTAAACTTGCTAGGAATGTGTAGTTCACTAAAATATTTTCTTCTCCTGCTGATTGAGTGAGTGCTGGCAAGTTCTCCACACATGCCTGCTAGGGAATTCTCTCTTGTGACTATAACTGGGATCAGTCACCATTTCCACTGGGAACACAAAAGTCTTCTCCAGTGTGACACTTCACAGCACCTCTGCTCTGGAAACTTGGGCTTCCCATCTCCCCAGAGCTTTCAGACCTGGGAACAGCATCTTGTTTTATTATAGTAACTAAAGATTCACTGAACAGGACAAATTGGTAATTTGAAGTGTGATTTTACCCTTGGTTTTTCTGTCTGATGTAAATTCGGAGTGAATCTGCAAAATTTGTATTGGCTGCTGTAGCAAGTCAGGAGATCAGGGTTGGACCTGTGACACTGCTTGAGGCAATTATAGAAACATGTATGAAAGGCCAAATCCTCAGTGACTTTGACCACTTCTAAGGGATTTACCCTGTCCTGCCCTGGACCACAACAGAAACCTCAGCAGGTGCAGTTCCTGTCTCTGCAGCTGTTCTTGCACAGTCAGGAACATCCTTGTGCTGACATGGAATCTTTGGTGGCCAGAGAAGCTGCCCCATCCCTGGAAGTGTCCAAGGTCAGGTTGGACAGGGCTTGAAGCAACCTGGGATAGTGGAAGTTGTGGGGTTGATCGAGATGATCTTTAAGGTCCCTTCCAACCCAAACCATTCTTGGATTCTGTGAAGGGAGGAGCAGTAATGGCTGACTTTTTAAGGGAAGCAACCAACCCAAGTGCAAAGGACTGACTCAAAGCCCTGAGCTCCCCATTTGTTGCAGAGCATCTGCCCAGCCCTCACAGAGCCACAGAATCACAGAATTTTTAGGATTGGAAAGCACCTCTGGAGACCACCCAGTCCAACCCCTCTGCCAAGACAGGGTCACCTGGAGCAGGTGACACAGGGACATGTCCAGGTGGGTTTGGAATGTCTCCAGAGAGGGAACTCCATGGACTCCCTGGGCAGCTGTTCCAGTGCTCTGACACCCTCAATGTAAAGAATTTCTTCCTCATGTTGAGGTGGAACTTCTTGTGGTTTTGTTTATGACCATTGCTCCTCATCCTGTGGCTGGGCACCACCAAACAGTCTGTCACCATCCTCTGACACCCCTTGGAGATATTTATATGGATTGGTGAGATCCCCTCTCAGTATTCCCCAGACTGAACAGGCGCAGCTCCTGCAGTCTCTGGGCCTGCTCAAAGCAGAGGTTTCTGCAGATGACTCTGCCACCATTGAAACCACAGCCCTGGGCAGGGCAGGAAGCAGGGCCAACGGCCTTCTCCCAGCGATCTCCCTGGAGGGAAACCTGAGGAAGTTGCCAAGTGGAGCCAAACCAGCAATTTACAGTTGGTGTCCTAAGAAGGTTTTGCACAATCCACAGTAGGTGAGTGTTTCACAAACTGGAATGGCACAAGAGTTTTGCTCAAAGAGTGAGGGCTTTGCAGGGAGGGTTCAGCCCTTGTACTTTTAGATTCATCTGCCTGCAGCCAGCATCACTCAGAATCCAGTCTCATCATGCTTTTAGCTCACCACCACAAATATCTGTCCTTGCCTTTATGGCTGGGGGATGGCTTCAAGGGCCAGCTTAGAGCAAAACACAGGCTGAAACCCCCTAGGATCCATGCTGTGCATCTCCTCCCTGTTTCTTATCCCAATTCCATCTCCTCAACACTCTACATGTTCAAATTAATAGAATCAGAGAATCATAAAATGGTTTGGGTTGGAAAAGACCTTAAAATCATCTAGATCCAACTGCCCTGTCATGGGCAGGGACATCTTCCACTATCCCAGGTTTCTCCAAGCCCCATTTAATGTGGCCTTGTACACTTCCAGGGATTAAGCTGATGCTTTTGCTAAAGAGCAACAGCACAGAGATGCAGCTAATTGCTGCCTTAATGAAAATCTATAAGGAGCCTGACTACTGACTGTAGCTGCTTCCAGTCCCTTGCCTCCTGGGGTTTTGATGCCAAGACAGCTCAGCAGATATTAAAAAAAAAAATTGGGACATGGCCTTTTCCCCTTTTTCTTGCTGTATTTATAGGATCAGGATTTCTTTCAGTGGTGAAGGAAACGAGAAGCTGTCCTGAGTGCTCTGACTACCATGGCAGAGTTGTAGTGATCCCTCTGGGTACAGATCTGCAAATACTTTGTACATTTTCCCTCATGGGGGAGTGAAAAGAAAACAATGAAATATGGTGAGTTTTTGGGATCAAAGGAATACTCATGTATTGCCCAGAGGAGCTGTGGTTGCCCCATCCCTGGAAGTGCTCAAGGCCAGGTTGGATGGGGCTCTGAGCAACCTGGGATAGTTGAAGATGCCCCTGCCCACGGCAGGAGGATTAAACTTCCTGGTCCTTTCCAACCCAAATCCTTGTGTGATTCCACGATTGCTGTGACTGCTCAGTGAATTCACATCATGCACGAGTGTGTTTTTAACATCCATCCACAAACACGTACCCACAACGCTTGATGAACCCACAGCAAGGCTGGGAACTGAATGAAGATGCACCATCAAACAATAAAGGGTTACACACAGCAAACTCCACCAAACAAAGCCACAATTAAAGCTTGTCCTTCCCGGGATGTCATCCCAAGTGGCGTCTTCCCGGTTATTTTCAAGTGAAGCATAGAGAGCGCGCTTCCCGTGGGGGGAGGAGGAGGACAGAGCTCCTTTGTGTGGTGAAAGCTGAATGTTTGCCAAGGCCTAAGGAACAGGGATGCTGTGTGTGTGTCCGCTGAGGTGTCCAGCAAACCACAGCACCGAGCAGCCCTTACGCAAGGCGGGATGACACAAGATCCTGGGCTGGAGGCCTGGGAATCCTTCTCAGGTGTCAGAGGAGGAAAGCTCTGCTTGTTTTTCTCTGTCGGGGGAAGAAACAGAAAGAGGAGCTTCGGGGCTGGGCTTTTTGAGGATGCAGCTGTCCCAAGGGACATTGTGCCACGTGGAGAGACCAAACTGCTGCTGCTGGTGCCAGGAAGCTCTGACCCTGGGCTGCCGAGTGCATCCTCCCAGCAGTGACTGGTCACATCCCCTCTCCTCAGTTGTCTCCCCGTGCAGGTGCTACACGAGCTGCAGGAAAGGACCCTCGCACTCACCTCTGCCTCCTTTCTCTTCTCCCCAGAGCTGTGAACCTGCCGGTGACTCCCAGCCATGCGGCTCCTGCCTGTCCTCTGTGTTCTGCTCCTCCTGATGCTCCAGGCAGTGACAGGTAAGAAATGTGGGGGGTTTGTCCTTTGTCCCTGTTTTTGTAGGGAGGATTGGCCAGCTGAACTGGTGAGGCACGTGTGACTTGCCCTGGTGGCTGTGCCATCCTTCCCGGGGTCCCTCTCACCCCACACCTTTAAGGAGAGACTCCAGCTGCAGGTTCTGCTGTTGGGACCAGAGCTGGGGCATTGTACTAAAGCCTTCATCCTTCCCAAACTGGGATTTACTCCCTCTCCATGCCTCCTGACCCTTGTCTTTCTGAGTCAGCAGCATGGGGCACAGCAGCCCTGCTGGAGAGGAGGAGGAGGTGGAGGAGGAGGGAGGAAGGGAAATCCTGCTTCCACCTTTGGAGTTCTCCCCGGGCCAGGAGGGAGGCAGGAGGCACGATGGAGCCTGCTTAGGGGTGTAGTGAGTGTCTCCCATCCAAGTGCTGTAAGCTCACCCGGATTTCTGCTGCACACACCTGCTCAGCATTCATGGCAGGGGACGAGCAGGGCTGAGTTAACGCTGGCCACGCAGGGAGCAGGGGCTGTGCTCAGCATCTCGGCTGAAAGTCTCCTCTCTCCGTGCCCTGCAGGGCTGCCCCCGGGCCGAGCATCAGCCCAGGACTGCGAGCGCCGCAGGGGATTCTGCTCCCACCGCTCCTGCCCGCCGGGGATCGGCCGCGTTGGCCTCTGCTCCGAGCAGGAATTCTGCTGTCGGATGTAAGTTTAGGTCTGCCCGGAGGGCTCAGGTTTCTGCCTGTTGGGGAAGGAGAAGAAAGGGGAATACGCAGCCCAGGGGGACAGAGACATCCCTGAGCCCTCGCTGGTGCCCTGGCTGGGACAGGCACTCCCTGACCTTTCCTCCCGCAGGCGGTGGTATCCCTGATGGGCTCCTGGATCCCCGAGCAGGACACCAGCCCGTGCCCTCGCTGCATGATCGGGACGATGCTGCCTGGAGGCACCAAGGACTGCCAGGGGCAGCAGCAACCCTGGACAGCCAGACCTTGATCCTGTGGGAATCCCTTGGCCCAGTGTCCCCAATACAAGGTGGTGGTCATTCCCGCTGCCAAGATGTGTGTCCTGGGTGTGCATCTCTTTCCTCTGCGTGTAGGGAAGGGCAGAGAGGACGGGGGGAATTCCTGACAGGCATGGACAGACAAACACTGTCCCACCACCCACCCTCTCTCCATGCTGGCTTCAGCCACACCAGCATCTCCACCCATGGTGGGAGGGGGGACACATGTGACACTCACAGGGATCCAACACCAGCCTTTTGGCTCAGCAAGGGGACCCCAGCACTGCACACCCAGGGCCAGGGATGGGGGTTTCTATGACACCCCTGATTTCAGTGGGGACCTGCTGGTTGTCCACTGGCTCCCAAGCTGGGTCAGGAGTCCTTGTGGGGCTGTTGTATGGGACACATACTGCTGTGATGTCCTTGGGTCCATCCCCAGCTGTGGGGCCTGGGTGGGGGGGCATCAAGGGGGTGTTGTGGGGTCCAGGGGTATCTGAGGGGTGGGAGAAGTCATTCTGCTCCAGAGGAACTGATGGCTGTGCCATGGGGCTTCTCAGGAGCTTGGGATTGAGTTGGGGGTCAGTGCTGGAAGGGTTCAAGATCTGGGGTTGGGGTGGGGGGCTCATTTAGGAGCCCAGGTGGCAGATCCAGCAGGCTCAGCTCAGGGGTGCCATGGGGGTGGCCGCTGCACTGCCATGGGGCAGTGACCGTGGGGCTGCTGGGGCAGGGGACACCCACTGCCCCCCCTCCATGGAGCAGGGCAGCCAGGGGGTGTGAGCAGCCTCTCCTGGGGCATTGGGCATTGCTGTGGGTACAGGGAAGGCCAGATCAGGATGCCAGATGTGGGTCCAACTCTGAGTCTGGATCAGCAAGGCCAAGCTGCAGCTCTGGTGGGGTTGAGCACAAGATGCCCAGGTCAGAGCAGCTTGCCTGGGCAGGGCTGGCCCCAGCCATGGCCTCCCTGCAGTAGGGACCAACAGCCCTTTCCACACCTGGCTATGCTGGCCCTGGGCTGGTCCTGAGAATGGTTCCAAACCTCCAGGAGTGAGGATATTCCAACATCCTTACACACACAAAGACCCATCGATGGACACCCAATTCTGCTTCTATGGATTGATGCTCAAGGGATGTCCCCATCATGCATCAAATCCATGTTGGATGGGGCTTGGAGCATCCTGGCATAGTGGAAGGTGTCCCTGCTCATGGCAAGGGTGGAATGAAGGAGTCTCTAAGGTCGCTTCCAAACCATTCCAGGATCCCATGCATGTCTCTGAGAGATGACACCAGATCCTGTGTCCCTGATTCATCCAACCTCAAGCCCCATTCTTCTCTCCAGGATCAAGCTCCAATGGACCAGAGCACTGCAGACACACCACAGACAGGTTGTTTGGACAAAAAAGGGTTAAAAATAAAGTTTACTAAGAATCTAGGACAGATAATGAGAAGGATGTAGGGTGTGGCCAGAAAGCAGCCATGGATACATTGCTTCTTTCTGTTTGGGGACCTTTTCTTCATGAGCTGCCTTGATCTTTACCTTTCTGAAACACTACAGAATTCCTATAAATCCAAAAACTCTCCTGATAAAGTCCACATCTCAATGCCTGATAAGGGCCTATTCACCTTCCTTCACTAATCTCCCATAGATTGCATATTTTTACACAGCATTTTGCTGCTGTTGAACCACATTTGTGGATTTTGTACCATGTAGGGCAGTTTTAAAAGCAGTGCATTCAGACAGAATGAGGCAAGGTCTCACCTGATTGCATTTCCTCTTTTCACCGCTTGTTTATCTGAATAGACATCAGAAAGGCAACCATAAGGTTATCACTTCCTGGCAGGTCAAATGCAAGTCCCCTTGGAAAGGATGAAGTTGTTCTTGTCATGTTAAAAGAGAAGGAAACCAAAATTTTTTTAATGTTTCTGTGCTCGAGCTCACCAAACAAACTGATAAAATATCTGTCTCTTCCTGTCACATCAAAGAATCACGGAATGGCTTGGGGGCAAAGAGACTTCTAAGATCATCCAGTTCCAACCCCCTTCCATGGGAAGGGACACCTTCCACTCTCCCAGGCTGCTCCAAGCTCTGTCCAATCTGGCATTGAACACATCCAGGGATGGAGTAGCCACAGCTTCTCTGGGAAACGTGTGCCAGAGCCTCAGCTCCATCACAGCAGAGACTGGTTGGGACTGGTTCCTACTTCTGCCTGCACCCACCAGCCTGTTTTGTCCATCCCAGGCAGTTCATGCCAGGCCACCACAGCCCGGTGCCGCTGTGCCACGGGTGTCACAAGAGGTGTTGCATGGGGACAACGGTGATGATTGCAACAGCCCCAGGAGGCACCTCAGCTGCTGCCATTGCATCAGAGAGGGATAAGGAGAAGCCCCAGCATCCCCACATGGATGGGTGGCTTTGTGATTGGCCAAGGGGAGATGTGTCAGCAAAAATCATTGAATGTCCCCATGGCTTGCAACGATATAAAATCAGAGTGTTTGGGCCAAAAAAGTGCTCCTTGGACCCAAGGGCTACTGGCCACAAGTGATTCCTGCTGGGCTTGTTGCTGCCTGAACAGCAAGACCTTCATCAGGTAGGTGACTGTGGGGTCTCCTAGAAAAAGGTCAGATGAGGTAATGGATTTCCTAGACTGAAACATCATTAAATGCTCCTGAGGTTGGCACAGTATCACAGATCTGAAAATCGTTTTTTAAGAGAAAAGTAGAGGAATCATCATCTGCTGTGTCTGGAGGCAGCCCCTCTGCAGTGTGGTGAACCACAGAGCACAGGTTCCTGTCCCACCCAGGGTCCTTCATGTCCCCATTGCCTTGGTGTCCCCTCTGTAGTCCTGTGAAGACCCAGGAGAGGCAGCAGCCATGAAGATCCTGTTCCTGCTCTTCCCCCTGATCCTCCTGCTGGTCCAGAGTGCTGAAGGTGAGAGGGGAAAAGGGGAGACAGGGAGAGGTGTGATCCTCCACTACCGGGATTTTTCATGTCCAGGGAAGTGACAACATTAGTGGGAGTGATGCAGAAGTAAGGGGGGATTGAGGGGGAAGGTGTTCCAGTGGTCCTTCAATAGGACACACACTTGGGGTGGAGAGAGACCATGGAAATAGAATCCTGGCTTCTTTTGTGGGTCAGGAAGGGGTTTGGTTTCAGGCTTCCACCCTGCACCCAGCTGTTCCTGTCTGGATGCCTCTGGATGTTCTTTTGCCTTGTGTGTGATATTTACTGTGGGGAGGTTGGAGCTGAGCCCATCTACTGGCCAGAAATGCACAAACAGCATCAGCCTTTTGCAACCACACACTGCTCTCCCAGATGATTGATTTAATTGTTCTGTGTTTCTTTCCCCATGGAAACCGAAAATGCAGCTGGATGCAGGCAAAGAGGGGGATACTGCACCTATGGGAGATGCAAATTCCCTGCGGTACCCATTGGAAGATGCACACTCTACAGCGTGTGCTGCAAGAGATAAGGTCTGGAACCCTGGCAGAGGAAATGGTTTCCTCCTTTGTTCATAACAAAATGTATTGTAAATTTATTTCCTGTTAATGTCTGATAAAGAATCATTTTTTTGTTCCTTGTGGAAAAGATGCCCAAGACGGGAGGTAAAAATCCTTGTGGGTTTGATCTCCCCTCAGTGGGGCTGCAGCAGCCCCAGGACAGCCAGGGCCTCCCACTCTCCTTCAGCCCCAGGGGGCTCATTCAGGCTCTGCAGAGGACTCACCCAAACCACCAAAG
>JACBWW010000074.1:1617529-1632721 GCA_020086605.1 Lanius collurio | reverse complement strand
GGGGAGCCTGTTCAGTGCCCAACCACCCTCTGGGCAAAGAACTTTTCCTGATATCCAACCTAAACCTCCCCCAGCTCAGCTTCATTCTGTTACCTCCAGTCCTGTCCATGTGATGTTGAGGGCAGTGACTGGCATTTTGTCCATCACAGGAGTCCACAGCAGAACAGGGAGGGCTTTGAGTCTGGGCTGTCAGAAAACATCATTCACACACATAGCAGTGCTGGGAATCAAAAGACAGCATTATAATTAAGGAAAAAGTCCATAAAACCCCGCTGTCAGTATAATTTCCATACTCTTGACTGAAGAAGGCTGCTGGAAGGGAAGTTCAGCATTAGCTCTTCATTGCCATCTTCTGGGAGAGACACGGGCAGGTGGATGCTCTTTGAAATTCAGGAATGTTGGGTTTTTTCCTGGTCTCTTGGTAGTTTGACAATGAAAACACAAGGTCTGGGCTCACAGGTGCTCTCAGGGTTAAACCAGTGCTGCCATCACTCTCTCTGTCCAAATGCTCTGGGGGCACATATTTGACCAAAACATTTTTGTGGAGGTTCTTTCCTTTGGCAACCTGGCAAGTGGCCATGTGGAAGCAGGTGCTTCCCTGGGATCTTAATTATTCTAACCTAATTATTCTCTGTAGGACAAGCAGAACACAAGTGTGGTAAACTCATAAGAATGAAAGAGTAACCAGCAGGTCAAGGGAGGGCACTCTGCTCTTAGGACATTCTGCCTGGGGTCACCAACATAGGGATGTGGAGCTGCTGGAGAGAGTCCAGAGGAGGCCACAGAGATGTGCCAAGGGCTGGAGCCCCTCTGCTCTGGAGCCAGGCTGGGAGAGCTGGGGGTGTTCAACTGGAGAAGGGAAGGCTCCAGGGAGAGCTCAGAGTCCCCTCCAGGGCCTGAAGGGGCTCCAGGAGAGCTGGAGAGGGACTGGGGACAAGGGATGGAGGGACAGGACACAGGGAATGGCTTCTCACTGCCAGAGGGCAGGGATGGATGGGATATTGGGAAGGAATTCCTGGCTGTGAGGGTGGGCAGGCCCTGGCACAGGGTGCCCAGAGCAGCTGTGGCCACCCCTGGATCCCTGGCAGTGTCCAAGGCCAGGTTGACAGGGCTTGGAGCAGGCTGGGACAGTGGAAGATGTCCCTGCCCAAGGCAGGGGGTGGAACTGGATGATCTTTAAGGTCCCTTCCAGCCCAAACCATTCTGGGATTCCATGAACACAGAGGAGTCTCCCCCGGCTTTCACACAGGAGAGTCACTGCAAAATCTGAGCTTCCCTAATTCAGCTGCTGTGGGGCTGTGGAGGCATCTCCAGGCTCCAGAGACAGCCCTGCAGGATCAGGTCCCCCCTGGATGCCAGCCTGTGTGTCCCAGGCCCCCGTTTTCCCCTGCCCACGAGGGATCGATGTGTTGGGCACACACCAGGGCAGTGCCAGGTGCTTTTGGGATGAGCCAACTCCTGTTCCAGGTACAGGGGAGGGAGTTCATGAGCGGTCACCACCCCCCATCCTCTGCTGGGAAGTGACATTTCAGCTGCTGGGAACTGGTGTGACAAGCCCATGTCCTTGGCCAGCTGGTCTGTGGCAGCTCTGTCATCCCCAGAATATATAAAAGCAGTTGTTTGGGGGTGAGGCATCACTCTGTGAAGATACCCCTGGAGAGGAACCAGGTAGGACACGCTGACCCCCTTCCTCAGGTCCTTCTGAGCGAGCTGAAGGTGTAATTTCCACAGCAGTTTCAAGCAAAGAGGAGAAAACCACCTAATTTTTGGTATTTTTTGCTTCTCTAAAAAAAAGTTTATCATCTGAGATGTATAAGATTGCAGCTTAATTAAATGCTCGTGAACATCTGAAATGGTCAGTGCTTGGTATTTCATTAATGCATTTGGCTGATTATTAAAGTAGCTGATGGTGATTCTTAATTATTAAATTAGTTTTTATTATTTTCAAAAGGTAGCTGGAATCTGCAGCAAGAAATTATAGTGGAGACACAATTTGGGGCTTCCAGGAGGGATAGATGACTTCTTAGATTTTCTGCAGAGACATTTCAAGGACTTATTATTGGCTCCTAAGCTGCAAAAATGGTGATTATTTGCATAATTAAAGGTTCTGAGTGTTTATTTTCAGAGAAATTGAAAGATTTAAGTTATTTTTACACCTATCTGAAAGAAAATACATGATAATGAAATAAAATGGACATTTTAGTCATTAAACTTGTGACTTGCTGTGAGCATGAAGCACCACAGTATGGACTGCCAGGAAGGAAGCTGACTCCATCCCAGCCAGACCAAGTAGAGTTGCTCAAATAAAAATTAAAAAAATTCTAAATGGAAATAATGATGATTTTTGTGCATGTGGCTGTGTTGCTTAAAACTAAAAAAAGTAACCTATGGAAAGATGACTTATAATGTAAAACTTAGATAAAATTTTGATGAAGTTAATTAAATTTCTTATATTTAAAAAAAAATAGCATTCAGGATAAATTGTATTCAAATATAGAAGGCTTCACTGGAGCTGGTGTATGCTATCATTGCAGTTGAGGGATGAAAAATAGCAATAATAATAAAATTCTTTTAAATTTTATAGTCATAAACACATTTTCTCTATCTTATGCAGTGTGTTTTCAAATTTATCTTTCCTTAAAAACTGTTATTTCAATAGATTCACTCTGGAACTTTATTACATAAATGTCAATTTTTATTTTAAAATTGCAGGTTATTTGTCATTTATAGTGTTTGTGCTGGGTGATGACAAATGCAGGTTAAGTGTGTGACTCCTTTCTGATTTTTTTCTTAGCATCGGTTGTATTTGGTGGCACTGAATTCAGCCATGAAGATCTTTTCCCTTTTCTTTGCTGTTCTGCTCTTAATGCTCCAGGCCACTTCAGGTAAGAGCTAAATAAAATCTAAGGAAATGCAGAGGGAAATTGTGAGTATGGAAAAAGAGTCGAAACAGGAATGGAAATAAAACCAGAAAGATTAGGAACTAGAATGGGAATGGGATAGAAATAGAAATGAACAATGGGTTTAGTCCCTTTTGCCCCTGGCCAAGGTCCTGGCAGTGTGTTGGGCACGCTTTAGCAGTGAACAGACACCAGCTGGACCCACTGGAAGCCCTGAACCCTCCCAGTCTGGAAAAAAAGGGAATTAAATGCTGTGGAAGTGGCCAGCCTGCAGGAAAACCTCAACATTGCTGCCATGCTGCAACCTGGATTGTCTTTAGTGTTCTTTGGGAAGGAAAATCACAATTCTGGGTTGTTAAACTTTTTAAACTCTGCCCAGGTTTCCTGCGTGCCCCCAACACCGAGGTGCAGTGCAGACAGGCTGGGGGAGTCTGTTCCAGTGACCGCTGCCCCCCACCCCACACGAGACCCTTCGGGCGCTGCCAGCAGGGAATTCCCTGCTGTAGGACCGTGGTGAGTCAGGGATGTGATGGATCACACACCCACAGAAGGGTTTGGGTTGGAAGGGGCCTGTCAAGGTCATCTATTCCACCCCCACCATCATGGACACCTTCATCAAGATCCAGTTGCTCCAAACCCCGTCCAAGCTGGCCTTGAATATTTCCAGGGATTTCTTGGGGTTTATTACTCATTTATTACTCATTTTTGTGCATCCAGTCTGCCCTTCAGAAGCAAAACCCCTCCAGCAGAAACAGGCAAAGGGCAGAGACTCTGCACACTCAAATATAGGATTTCCTGAGGATTTCCTCACTGCTTCCCTCTGTGGCATTAATGATGCAGCTCAAGTGCCTCGTGGCAAGGATCACAGAGAAATCTCTTTGGCAGAGACTGTTAATTAGCCAGAAATGAGCTCTTCTTGCTGCTGTTCCCATTAGCTGGTCCAAGCTGCTCATGATGAGTAGCACTGGCTTCAAAGGATGCATCTTGATGTCCACACTGCCCTGAGACCTGGGATTTTTGGGCCAGATTCATAGGAAACCTCCATATTTCACCTCACAAAGACTGCCTGGTCTCATAGCTGGAAGAACAGCATGAAAGTCTTGTTGTTTTTCCAGGATTTTTTTTCTCCAGTTCCATAAATCTCCTCTTCCACACAAAGCAAAATATTTGATGAATCTGGTCTAGTAAAAAGTCTCCCTGCCCACAGCAGGAGGTGGGACCTAGATGGTCTTTAGTGTCCCTTCAAACCCAAATCATTCTTTGATTCTGTGATTAATTTATTCTTTTTTTCCCTCAAATTCCTTGCTGTAATCCTAAAATTCACCGCATCTCTTTATTGCAACATGAAACTGCAGCAACAAATATCCCTGAATATTTACCTTCAGCCTCCACTGATTCTAACATTTCATTTTCTGTTTCTTTTTTTTTTTTTGCTGTAAAACACTGGAGACACTTTTATTTTTGGAGGCTCTTACTTAAACTTTGTTCAATATTGGTAGCAAGAGATGTTGAAAACAAAATACGAGCAGCAGAAATTCCTTTCCATACCAGAGATTCCAAGATGAGTAGGAGGTTTCAGGTGCAGAGATTGGTCAATTCATTAAGTAAAAATAGAAATTAGGAAAAAATAATTAATTAATTTAATTTACTTAAATTTTGTTAAAGTAAAATTTATTAAGTAAAATAGAAAAGCAATTTATTATTAAAATTCAGCAGCAGTAGGACTGTGAATATCCTGCCAAGCATTGAAGAGTTGGATCCAGGAATCAGCCCTTGGTGCTCATTCAATCCCTTCTGTGCATTTTATTTAAATCCTTTCCTGGTTGTAAGCACGAAATCTGAAAGTTTCTTCCCTTTTTTTTTTTTGCAGTATGATTAGTGACATCTCAGATGAGCTAAGCAGAGCTTCTGGCAATTTAGCTATGCATCATCCCACTGGAAAATCTGAAATTCTGAGTGGAAAAAATGCATTTGACACATACAGGCACACACCCCAACATGACCAACAGAAAGAGAGCAAACCCCTCCACAAACAGCCTTAATGACCTGAAGAAACTCCAAAACAATTCCTGAACCACCCAGAAAGGACCAATATTTCTCATTTTTTTAAAAAGTATTGTTGTTGGAATTATATTGTGTCAACCAACACCTATCCAAGAGAGGTCACCAACATGCAGGAGTGTGTGTGGCCATGAGAAGATGCAGAAGGAGTTCTTCCTTTGGCCCTCAGAACAACTATTCTTTATTTTCCTTTTAGAGTTAGCAATAATGTGAGTTACCCTGGAAAACAAAGTTCCCAGGGCACACTGAATGCTCAGCTTAAGAGTTTGTATTTCATAGGCTACACATCTGAATAAATTGTAAGAAACTTGTCCTGGGAGACTTGTGTTTGATCCTTATTCCTGTGAGGTATGACCTCCTTATTCCTGTGAGGAATTGTCTTGCTGTGTGTTTTTGCTGGAGGGTGTCACTTGGAATCAGTGTGAGATGTGCCTTGTGGTAAACTTATCTGAGAAAAGGGGAGGAAAAGAAACCCATGTGCTGACAGGAATATGGCCTGGTCTTATTCATTATTAATTTGATCAAGAATAACTTGATCAAGCTGGATGGGACTTGAAGAAACCTGGGATAATGGAAGGTGTCCCTGCCCATGGCTGAGGTGGAACTGGATGAGCTTTAAGGTCCCTTCCCACCCAAACCATTCCATGATTCTGGGATTCTCCAAACCCACTGTGATTAGGCTGGTGGGAAGCTGGCACAAACTGGTCATGTTGAGCTCCTGTGGAAGTCCTGAAACCATCCAGCAGCTCAGGCATGGAGAATTTGGACACTTTGAGTCACCCCTCACCTCAGATCCTTGTGGCCTTTGCATTAGGGATGTTAGGGATGGGGAAGGGAAGGAGGGGATGAGTCTTGGAGATGAGAATTTGGGCTGACAGATGCACAGCCCACTGCCTCCAGACTGAGCAGTGCAGGGAAAAACAGTTTAGGATCCAGAGAAATAAAATTCCATGGACATGATACTGGTCTACACTAACTAGTGACAGCAGGAGCAGAATCATGTGCATGTGATGAGGCAGTTTAAAGCCCTAAAAGAAATCAGCCTTCTGCCATGCTGGGGTTTCTCTGTATTCCAAATATTTCAGGTTGGGCTGGCAGATGCAGCCCTGGAGAGGAGCAGAGGACTGAGCCTGTCTCCTGAATCCCAGCCCTGGGCTGGAATGGCAGCTGGAATGGGCCCTAGTGCTTTTCTCATGATTAATATAAACACTGCCACACAAATCACTGAACACAGGATGGTTTAACACAACTTAATGACACATGGACTTAATATAGTTAAATAAAATTCATTTACAGGCTGATTTTTATGGAGAGTAAGAACAAAACAAAACCATCCTGACATACATGAGGAAGTGTCAACAACATGGTTTCACAAGAACTTGCTTTTATTAGAATTGAAACTGCAAATATCTTTATTGGACAAGAACTCCTCCTCAGATGTTCCTGTGCTCCTGAGGGCCTCCACCTCTGTGGGAAAGGCTCCCCAGGGCACTGAGAACATGATCCAACGGTGTCAAAAGATGGGAGGTGTCTCAGATGTCCAGAGCTCTTGTCTGAGGGGTCAGTGAGGTGTCAGATTTAGGAGCTGGGGGTCCTGCAGAGAAAAGTCAGGTGCTTAGCTCATCCACCAAACAAATTAATTATACTTTGACATCTCAGACTGCTGGACACATCAGGGAACACGTGAGGGTAAAGACAACTGGAGACCCTTGTGAGCTGGACCTGTGTTTCTGGCCATAAGACAACCCAGATAAAATGTAGGATGTGTCTGCCACCTCTCAGCACCCACCACAGCTACTCAAGTGTTGCTCCTGATGGCCCAGAATACCAGGGACCCCTTCCACCATCCCAGGTTGTTCCCAGCCCCATCCAACTTGGCCTTGGACACTTCCAGGGATCCAGGGGCAGCCACAGCTTCTCTGGGCACCCTGTGCCAGGGCCTCCCCACCCTCACAGGGAAGAATTTCTTCCCAATATCCCATCCAAATCTACTCAGATTGAAGACATTGCCCCTTGTCCTGTCATTCTTGTAAACAGTCTCTCTTTTTCTCTGAAACATTTCAACACCACAAGGCTACGCCTTTTTTTTCCCACTGACAAACCCCAGCAATTAGCAGGTGATTTTTGGAGGTTATAGGGGGCTGGAGAAGGGGCTCTGACACCAAAAGGATGAAAAGCCCAGTAATTGTCTTTGCTCTTGGTGCAGCAGCCTTTCCCTGGAGGAATTCCTCTTACCATTTGCAGCATTTTAGCTTCCCACCACGGCAGGTCCCGATGTCAACCAGAGGAGCATTGCATGGCACGAAGGAGCAGGAGCCCCGGCTCTGCCGGCATGCGAGGGTGTCAGCGGCTTCCTGGCTGTAAGCTGCAAAAAACCAGGGGAAACTCACGATTGGTTGTCATGGCAGAGGGCTGGAGGGTTGAGTCATCAGATCTACCTGGCACTCTATGTAGTTTTCTGTCATTAAATTGGATTCTATCTCTAATTTGAAAGGCATCACGGCTTCATTCTAAATCAGCTCTACCACATCTCAACCACCTTGTCACAGTGCTTCTCGAGTCCTTTCTTGTAATCACATATTATTCAAGAATTACATGTTTTTGATGTCACTCAGCTGATTTCGAAGCCATCTTTAGATCTTGGTCCCTTTTGCCTCCTAAACTGAAAAGACCATAATGTTATGGGCTTTTATGTAAGCTTTATGAAGAGGGGGAAAATAACTGGTGGTCCTTTCCCGGAGACTCTACTGGAATTGTACCAGCCCTGCAGCCATCTCAGGGATCACAGGGTTTTTGACATAAAGAATACATTTTCTGATGCATGAAGTAGGAAAAGCCCAAGAAAGCAATCCCTAAACATGTAGTACAGGCTTTGTCTCAATGGCTCTACATTTCTTCTTTGAGTATACAGACATTTGATGGTCTAGGAAAGTAGGTACAAATCTGAGACTACTGCAAATCTAATTGAGACAACTTCAACCACTCCAAACACCCCCAAATAACCTGGAGTGATACATGTGCTCCAAACCCACTTAATGCCCGTGGATAATATGGAGTTCAGGCAAAAACTGACAGTCAGGATTACATTTTTCCCAAAAACAGATGAGGTCTCCTAATCTAGAATACACAGTCAGGACATGTGGGTGAGAATGTGAGAAGAGAAAGCTCTCATGTTGCAGGGTTACATCTTTAGTATTATTCTCAGAATTGCCTCAATAAAATCCTCAAGGAATTGTTCAGGTTGGAAATGCCCTCCAACACCACTGAGTCCAACCATTCCCCAGCACTGCCATGGCCACCACTGACCCATGTCCCCAAGTGCCACACCCATGCTATTTTTAAATCCCTCCAGGGATGGGGACTCCACCATTGCTCTGGACAGCTGTGCCAGGGTTAGACAACCCTTTTGGTGAGCAAATGTTTCCTCATATCCAATTTAAGCCTCTCCAGGTACAGTTTGGGGTCATTTTCTCTTGTCCTGTCCCTTTTTCCCTGGAAGCAGAGCCTGACCTCCACCTGCCTGCCCCCTCCTGTCAGGGAATTGTGCAGAGCCAGAATATCCCCCCTGAGCCTCATTTTCTCCAGGCTGAGCCCCTTTCCCAGCTCCCTCAGCCACTCCTGCTGTTCCAGCCCCTTCCCCAGCTCTGTTCCCTTCCCTGGACATGGGAAGGCTCCAGCCCCTCCAGGTCTCCCTTGTCAGGAGGGTCCCAGAGCTGCCCCCAGCACTGGAGGTGTCCCAGCAGAGCCAGCACAGGGGATGGGCACTGCCCTTGTCTTGTTGCCACCCCAGAGCTGGCACAGCCCAGGTACCTTTGGCCTCTTGTCCACCTGGGCACACCTGGCTCATGTCCAGCCACTGTCACCAGCACCCCCAGGGCTTTTCCCAGCTTTCCAGGTGCTCTTCCCCAGCCTGTGGAGCTGCAGGGGTTGGTGTGACTGGCACTTGGCCTTTTTGAACCTCACTCAGCCCATGGATCCAGCCTATCCAGACCCCTCTGCAGAGCCTTCCTGCCCTTCAGCAGATCAACATTCCCACCCAACTTGGTGTCACCTGCAAATTTGCTGAGGTTACCCTCAATCCCCTCATCTGGATCATTCACAAAGATGTCAAACAGGACCAGCACCAGTAGTGAGCCCTGGGGAATGCCTCTGGTGACCAGTCTTGGCTGGATGTAACTCCATTCCACACCTCTCTCTGGGCCTGGCCATCCTGACAGTTTTTAACCCAGTGAACAGTGCACCCATCCAAACCAGTGCCTGCCAGTTTCTCCAGGAGAACACTGTGAGAAAGTGTCAGGGCTTTGCCAAAATCCAGCCAGATACCCAATCCACTAAATGGGACACTTTTTCATAGAGGAGATCAAGCTGGTCAAGCAGGCTCAGCTTTTCATGAACCAACGCTGGCTGTGCCCAATCCTCTGAGTGTTCTGTACATGCCACATGAAGGCACTCGAGATGAGCTGCTCCAAAACCTTCCCTGGCACCAAGGTGAATACAGGAGCATCCTCATTTTCCCATCTTCTCATCATATGCTAGAAAGAAACCATCAGTACGACTGTGAAGGACCTTGACTCCATAGCTTGAGAATTAGGACTATGACCAGGGAAGGGGAATTCTAATATGAAATTTCAGGAGCACAGAGGTAATCTCACCCTCAGCACTGGGATCTAATGAATTTTTCTGCACCTGCACCCTTTCAGCCTCCTTCTCATCTCCCTTCAGCCTTACCTGGAGCAGCCTGGAAGAGGAAGCAGAGAACAGCGACGAGGAAGAAGAGGATTTTCATGACTGACAGCTGGCAGCAAGGTAGCTTTTGCAGGAACAGAGACAACACCAGTGTGAACAGAAGCTGTCCGAGACCGAGCACAGGCGGTGCCTCTGCTTATAAAGGCTCTGGGACAGAACAAGGTGGGTGGAGGAGTGGCTGCTTGGAGAACAGAGAGTTCATTGCCCTGTCCCCATGGAGATTGGTGATGTAGGGAGATGTTGCAACCTCCCACCTTAGACCTGAGCCATGACCATGCCTTGCAGGCTGACCTGAGCAGCCAAACCACCCCGTGCCAGCTGATGGGCTGTGCCCAGGAAGGACACAGGATTGGAGCAGGAGGGAGGTGGGTTCCTGGGATCTGCAGGGCTGGAAACCATGCAGAACTGATGGTGCCCTGTGGCTCTTGGCCATGGTCTTGTGACAGCCTTTCCTCCCCCACAGCCACCAGGCAGGGTGAGCAAAGGAGGAAACTCCTCCTTGGAGACAAGAGCATGGAGTGACAGGGCAAGGGCTTCAAGATGAAATACAACAGGTTTAGATGAGGGATTTGGAAAAATGTCTTCCTTGTGAGGGTGGTGAGAAAATGGAATAGGTTGTCCAAAAAAGCAGTAGTTACCCCATCCCTGGAAGTGCTCAAGGACTCAAGGTTGGATGGGGCTTGGAGCAACCTGGTCTAGTGGAAAATATTCAGACCCAGGCAGGTGTTTGGAATTGGATGATATTTAATGTCCTTTCCAACCCAAGCCATCCTGTGATGATAAAGATGAATGCAGGAAAGGATCAGAGCTTTAGTCCTTGCTTGGGACTTTAGGGCTGCAACACAAGGAGGCAGAGAAGGGCTGAAAGGGTTGTGGAAATTCCCCCTCCTGGCTATAAAATCAGCAGACATGATGGTTGCTCCAGTCTCCCAGGAGTTTTTCCAGCATGTTTCAGAGCTCAGTTACTCTCTGTATATTTTAGTTGTGACTTTAGCCATGGATTTGTACCTAATGTCTAAGGAGAAGTCATTAAATAGAAAGGACTGGAAGGGACCACCTCTGTGTGTTGTTCCATCACAGATGTCAATTCTCTCCAGCAATGCCTGAGATCTGTCCTGAAAGCAATGACGTCATGGTTTGAACCTTCTTCCCAAGTCTAGTCTGCATGGAGTGTCAAAAACTACTAATTCTTGCCCAAAATTATCTCGGTTTAATGACATTTTCCTTTGCTGTCCGTCACCTTCCTGAATGTGTTTATGAAGAGACTCACATCTCTCTGATTTCAGAAATTCAGCATATCAAGGCCACTTCTGTGTGAAGTCTCCACATCTCTTATCACCTTCTCCATATCTCTTATCACCTTGTAACCCATTTCTGTATCTGAAAAGAAAATCTGATCTTTTTTCCATGCATGTGAAGGTCCAGCCATATCTAAGATGGGCCAGAGGAAGTGTCACCAGAGCTCTGTAAAGGTCTCTTAACCCTTGTGCTTGTCTCCCAGAAATGCCACTCCTGAGACATATGGGAACCTCAAGAGCACATTTTTTGGGGGGGGCAAACAGGACAAGTCAAAAATCATTAGTGAGACCAAGTCAGGAGGGTGATTAATTATTTACTGTTTCAGCGAGAGCAGCAAACTGAAACGATGGAGAGCAAGAGCAGGGGGTGGGCTCTGCCTGCAGGCAGAGGGCAGAGAGGTCTGTGCCTGGTGATCTGCCTGCTGCAGGCTGGGTGCAGGCCATGAAAGGGCTTCAGTTTTGGGGTTTTTTAAACACATTAATTCAGTATGTCAGGACTAAGACCTTAGAAAAAAGGAAAAATCTTCTTGTGGACGGATGAGGAGGTTGAGGAAGGGCAAGAGGATACAGATGGCAAAGCAAATGAATTCCCACCCATACTTCATGAAGCCCAAATCCTTGAGGAACTTGGTGAGGAAATAGACCTTCAGACCTCTGCTAGGAGCTGCGAGAGCTGGGGTGGGCAGTGATGGTTTGGGGAAAGGCCCTGTGTTTTCACACACATTATTGAGACAGAGGCACAGGCTCTAAAATGGGTTGTTGTTCTCATCTCTTCCGTTTTCCTCCTGGAGGAAAGAGTTTCAAGCAGTCAGTCATTTATACTAAATCACTCTGTGTCCATGTGGGCCTGGAATTTTATTTAAGGGAGTCACAGGGAGCATTGACCATCTCCCTGGTTCCTGATTTGTGATCGAGGACATGGACACAACCCCACAACCCAACCCATTCTGAGCACCTGCCCAAGGCCTCAGACAGGCAGCCCATCCACCTGCACCCTCAGCTTCACTTCTGGAAAGACAAAAAGAAGGAAAAAAGTGCAGTCTGTGATCATAAAACATGGCCAGCTGTAAGGAAACCATCAAGGCTGAAGTTTATTTGTAAAACTAACAGGATTAATATAAAAAGGAAAAATTGCTTTTCTACTCCTTGCATAACCTCTCTCCTGCCTGTCTCAGGCAGCACGAGGGGCAGGGACATTTAATTTGGGGACTGAGGCTGCTGAGCAAACCCTGCTGGCACTGGCCTGTGATGTCACACATTGTTCAATGCTCTTTGGAACCAAACAGCATCAGGGAGAGGGAAGCAAAGGGGGAACAGCTCCAGCCTCCTCAACTTCCTGTCCCAGCAATGCTCATCCCAGGTCCAGGCTCCCTCCATGGAAACATAAATGTACCTGGGGTGATAACAACCTCTTGAACACTGCTTAGCATTGGGGAATGAGAGCTTGGACACAGTGCTCCACTTCTTCCTTCTTCTTGAGGACCAGGAAAAGATGCTCCAAACAGTCTCCAGTGAACAGAGAAATCACTGAGGCTGTGACTGACAGGAAGCTGTTGATCTTGAGGTGTCTGTTAGAGTTAATATTTGACCTGGCAGCTAAGCAGTGGGTGGTGAATTTTGTATGGGACCAGTCCTTGTGCAGGAAAATCATTTTGTCACCCAGAAAGGGTAAGTTCATCAGTTTGGCTCACTGCCATTTCATGGAGCTTGGGAAATTTGCTTTTACACCTTGTGAAATCACTGCCTGTGGTCTGTATTCTGGACTGTGAGGAAAGGAGTCAAATATCTTCAGATATGAAGGAGATTCCCTGCTCTTAATTATAACCAATAGGCAACTAATCTCCCTGATCAGAAGGGGAGAATTAATTTAATGACAATCTCCTCTGTTCTAGGAGTAAATAAACAGGTGGAAGCAAGAAGTGGTGATGAGGTCCCCTGCCCCAAAGTTAAGGGCATGGAACAAGTGACAGAGAGAGGCACAAGTGTTTGCAGCCACAGTGGAGGTGACAGTGGGCAGAGGGTACACGACGTTCGTTCTCCTTGACAGAGAACTCAATAAAGGCTGCTCATGCATAAAACTGATTTTCAGTGTGGAAAATCCAGTCTTAGTGACTGTCCAAGGCCAGTCATGGGACCATCTGTGTCCTTGCCTTGGATCAGAGCAGGGAGGGGGATAAGCCACTGACAGCAGATTTTTGGAAAGCCCTTGCTCCAATCACCATTTTGAAAACTGATCTGTTCTTCAGGTCATCAAGGATGAGTTTTTCTGAGCTCCTGCATCAGCTTTGGAAGGTGGGTATCAACCAAAAGAACACCTTTCTCCCATAGCTTGAAAGCTATCAAAGGGTTTGGTTCCGGCTGCTGCCCTGCCAGCCCTCCAAGGGCAAACACCAATGTTCTCAATAAACACAGAGCGAGCAAATTCTTGGGAAGAACTCTCAGTGGTCACTGCAGGAGACAGGGCAGGAAATGGGTATGAAAAATTCAGATCCCTGTGGGGCCATCAACAGAGGAGAGCTGCATCAGCTGTCCTGCATGTGGCCACCCCCAGGTTCCACTTGGGGTCATGGGGAGGGTGGAGGTGAGATGGACACTCAAGGGACCCCAGAGAAATTGGGCACAAATGGAAGAATGAGCCTGGAGTGAGGGTGGCTGCTGGGCTGAAATTCCAGACCTTGATGGACATAAGGTCCAGCATCCAGAGACAGAAATTGAGACAATCCCATTTGGAATGATGCCTCAGTCATTTATACACCAGAGATGTGTTTCATTGGGGCAGGAGGGAAATCTGAGGCTGAGTCTGTGCTGGATTTATCCATATTTAACACCAGGGTTTTTTTCAGGATGTTGAGGTTTAACCCCATCCAGAAACTCAGCTTCAGGCCTTGCTCACTTCTCCCCTGGAGGGAGAATCAGAAAAGTGAGAAAACCTGTGGTTTGGTATAGACAGATTTATGGAACAACTACTCTGCAAGCAAAGAAGAGAAAGGAATTTATTCACCCCTTCCCATGGGAAGACAGGTGTTCACCTGTTTGCAGGAGAGCAGGACTCTATCACATGTGACAGTGACTTGGGAAGAGAAACCCTCCAGCACTCCAAATCCTTCCTTCCTTCCTTCCTTCCTTCCTTCCTTCCTTCCTTCCTGAGTTCCTGAGTTCCTGAGTTCCTGAGTTCCTGAGTTCCTTCCTGAGTTCCTGAGTTCCTGAGTTCCTGAGTTCCTTCCTGAGTTCCTTCCTTCCTGAGTTCCTTCCTTCCTTCCTGAGTTCCTTCCTTCCTGAGTTCCTTCCTGAGTTCCTTCCTGAGTTCCTTCCTGAGTTCCTGAGTTCCTTCCTGAGTTCCTTCCTGAGTTCCTGAGTTCCTGAGTTCCTTCCTTCCTGAGTTCCTGAGTTCCATTGCTGTCCTGGCTGTGTCCCCTCCCAACCCCTTGTGCAACCCCAATCCTCTCATTGGTGACATGAGGAGCAGAAAAAGCCTCGACCGAGCCCTGCTCATCCACAGCAAAAACATCCCTGAATGATCAGAATGTCCCCAGCACAAATCCAAACCACTGTTCCATACTGAGAAGTAAATTAAACCCATCCCAGCCAAAACCAGCACCAGAAGGAACTTGAGGGATGTAGAACAGATCATCAGTGTCTGTTCTGTAAGCTGGACATGAGCAGGTTTTGGGCAGTGAGAAGTCCTTGCAACTGTGGGCTCTTTAAATGTTGAATTTTGTGCCTGCTGCTGAAAACAGATGTGATAATCTAAAAACCAGTCTATACATCACTCCAAATCTTGGCTCTGGGGAAGAGTAGTTCAGACCTGTTACATACAAAACCCTAATTGCTTGGTCTTTGCTTATTAAATACCTCAGTTAATTGTATGTTAAAAGGTCTTAATTCTACATCTTAAGTATGACCCATCAGCCCAGGTACAAAGTTGTTCAGTTAATTTTCTTAATAGCTCATTAAAAGAGTTAAACAGTTCTCAGTTAAAGTTCCCTAATTAAGAAAAGTTCCAAAGTTGTCCCTTTTTCAGATTTCAAATGATATCTAAACTGTAAGAGTTGTATTTTATAGGCTTTGTCTGTTTTAAAAGATGTTTTAAGTTGTTTTAAAAGATGTTTTATAGGCTTTGTCTGTTTTAAAAGATGTTTTAAGGTGTTTTAAAAGGTTTGTACTGTAGTTTAATATTTTTACAGAAA